>JAPZDY010000026.1:20108745-20118877 GCA_029783645.1 Ctenochaetus hawaiiensis | reverse complement strand
ATGAGACGAAATGAAGAAAAAAAAACACTAAAACAAACAAAGGGGCTCAGGTGTAATTTTCTTTGTGAAGTTGGAGCCTGGGAAACTCTTCTGCCAGGCTGCTCATCAGACACAGACTGCGGGTGGCTGACAGCGGTGAACAGAGGTAAACGTCAATTAAGATGTTACAGTGGATGACAGGCCTAAAGAAAACAGTGCTAGGAGATGCCATCTGGGGCAGACTGTGTAAACTGAAGGTGTCTGAACACGATGCTTCAGATACGGCTAAAATGTTAGCAGCTTTAGACTTGTCAGGTTAACACGAAGAGGTATGAGGAAGACTTGAGGTAGCTGATATGCCTGCATGTTACCTATTTGTGGATTATATGTATTTTTATTGCATTTTCTTTGCACGTTTTTTGGTAAGATTTTAGAAAATGCAACAATTTTATGCTAAAACTCTGAAGCATAGTGTGTATGAGATGTTTCACGCAGCCAACTTGCAGGTTCAGGCGTGTTTCTTGCAGCTTGGTAGGTCTAGTTAGTCCTAATGCTAAATAATACCACTTGAATGGCATTTTTATCCAGACAGTTTGAGCATGCAAGCTCTTCTGCTGCAGCAACCCGCCTCACCCAAACACAGACACATCAGAGAGCTTCAGCAGGGTTTTTTTCCCCCCCTTTTGACTGAGTGCTTTTCCACTATTCTTGTTTTGGTTGTTAATGTAAGCTATTATTTTGTCTAATTAGGGACCTGAGAAAGTAAAATAGCTTCAGCAGGCTTTCAAGATCACGACCTACAACTGGTTATGTTATGGGATCAGTTCTGAAATATACAACAAGCCAACAGGTAAACTTTGTTCTCAAAGAATTTTTTTAACCAACATTCCTCTATCAAATAAATTCTCTCCTGACGGATCATTTTTTTCCATCACTATTTCAAGGTCCGTGAGAGCCGTGCAACTGATCTTTTCAGCATGCTTAATGTGTAGAAATTGATTTAGAGAGAAAACATCTCTGATGTGTGTTTTGTTTTCATCTTTCTTTAATAGAACTTCAGAGAGCAGGAAGTGTGTGCGTCATGAAATTCGCCCTGGTTATCTGCTTTCACACGCTCTGGCCAGCCGTCTGCCCTCAAACAGCACCAAGTGCACTGTGAGAGGGATTTATACACAACTTTACACACAAGCCAAGACCCACATACACGAGATACACAACATATAGCCAACATACACCAGCAGTGAACAGGTTTGCATGCCTTTGTGCACTTTTTCTCAGGAATGCAAGCATAAATGAACACCAGCAAGTCAATATTTTCATACTAAGCACACTAATAAATCCAAGCCGGGACAAAGACATATGCAGTATATTATTCATTTTGTAGCACACAAACAAATTTAAATTTTGTTCCAGTGAATCAAAGGCCAATTCTACGATTTATCTTGTGTAATTTTGCTGGAAAAAACTGATCAGATCTGGTACTTTTAAAGCTACTTTGTGGTTTTTTGGGACTTAAGCTGAGGTGGACGGCAGTGCGTCTTGTTATGAAGAACTTCTCCTCCGGCTTTAGGTGAGGGTGAGAATGTGTGAGGTCACACCATGTGACCTTTAGCTGAAGCCGCTGGGCTGCCATTGGTCCAGAGCCAAACCTCCGAACCCCCAACCTCCCTCCTCCACCAAGACACACAGCAGCCCTCCCCGCTGCCTGACCGCTGCACTTATGGGTAAAGTGGTGAGACCTGTTGTGTGTTTGTATGAATGTGTATCTCCTCTGCAGCTGTAAGCCAAATCTATTCTAAGGCACATACAGAAGTTTTATCCCGCAGCAGCCATAAATAAAATCCCCAAATGAACACTACACATATGTATTTTTGTGTATTTGCATGCACATATGTTAGCATGAGTACAGAATATATACATATATATACTATTACAATTATTATCATTAACTCCTTTATTTGTATTTATTCCTTGTGATATAAACTTGTGTAGAGAAACACCTCTATTGCAATAAAAAATATCCTATAATTACAAATGTAGCTTAACAACTTGAAATTGACTGAATTCAATCCTACAAGTCAAAGTCCTGATCTTCTGAGTTTTGAAAGCTGCTTAACTTCAGCTCCAGAGTCCTGCTGTGATTTCATTTGAGCCTTTTGCATCACTGCCCACTGCCAATTAAACTATTGATCAGAGCCACCCTGCCTGTTCCGGAACATCTAAAAATCTGTGTTCATCCCCTTAACCCATAACCCACAGGTCCCAAAAGTTATGCTTCATCTTATCAGAGACAAACTCCACCTAAAACTCCACTAATTAAAATTAAATGTTTGTTTGATCCTCTGCATTGGAGAGGAATGAGGTAACTGTGTGATTTACACGATTTAGAAGGAACACACGTGCAAAAAAGAAACAAAAAGTTTATATTTTTAAATTAAATTATCCAACAACATTCACTTCTAAATTATACAATATTTGAGAGTTTAAATAGTTGCCACATCTGTAAATTGAATGCAATAAATATGTACTTGCTTAATGTTGCTATAAATGTCTGACTTCCGCTGCTTTCAAAATCAAAATTCAAATAGAAATAGGCTTTTTCCGTTTTCTTGATTGAAACGCAACACACACATGCGAAGCGATTTTTCTGCAAAAACTGGTGTGTTTTTCAGAAAAATGCATCAGTTAAATTTCAGCCTTCATTAGTAAACATATTCTGTGAACCAACGCATCCAGCCTTATTACCAAACCGTCTCTTGTCTCTTCCAAACCCGCCGCTGCAGGACTATTGAGAGCTTGTTAATTATTTAGATTGGAGGTGTAACGGTACATGTTTGGATATTTGCACTTCCTCGCGTTTTCTTTGTATTCCCAGCGGAGTGGAGGTGAAAGCTGTGTCGGCTCCGTGTGTTACTTCACATTGGATTTTTTTTTTTTTTTTTTTTTTTTTTTTAGTCAGCTGGCGGAACAAATCTCACATTAAGATGTACTAGTGTGCTTTAGGTGTCCGAAAGCTGAAGCGGGACACACATAAATTTGGTTTAAACAGAGACTGATATTTGTTTCTTTGTTGGAACATGAACTACATGCTTATTGAATTTATTATGCCGTATATTTTTCAGTCATTATAATATGTGGTTATGCCTATTAAGCATGTAGCGTTTCAACATTATAGTTTTAAAGCATAAATGACTCTGCGGGGCCTGAATATAGAGTATAAATTTCAGCTGCAACGTGAGTGGAATATAAGTAGCAATTGTGCAAAAAGAAGCTTATTTTATGCAAAAAAAAAAAAAAAAATTCTCTGCAGAAATTTGTGATTAAAAACAGGAGTGAACATGCAGCCACAGCAGCTTAAAATGCACGTGTGTTGTTTTGTCCATTTAAACTTTAATAAGTCCTTACCTCGTGCAGGCTGGAGAGAAGAGGAAGAGGTCTGCAGTCCTGAGCGCCGTTTGAGCCAAATGAACATTTCCCAGTGAAGCCTCTCCTCTTCGGGTCATCCTCTGCTCACATGTTGATTGTGTGGATGTGTATTGAGGCTGCAGACTTGCGTATTCGCCTCTAACAGCAGCCGAGGCTTATCCCCTGTCAGCTGATTATTGCTCCGCGTTACCGACTCCATCAAAATGTGACACTAGTGCAACAAAAGGGCCAGCAGCTTTTTTTTTTTTTTTTTTATTAGTGGAAAATCTAATTCTGGAGGGTGAGGAGTTCAGGCGCATTGCATCGCGGAAAACAATTGTATTCATAGATGTAAAAAAAAAAAAAAGAGGAGAATCATTCTCACATGTTTGTTATTTAGTATTTTTTGTAAAAACAACACTTAGACTGTGATTTATTTCTCCTCATAATCATCCCCCCTCGAGAGATGACCCTGAGGCCTCCAGCAGCATGACATCAGATCCTAAATCAGCTCTTCCCCCAAGTGGCCTCATTTGCCTTTTTCTTAAATATTTTAACTAATTTAACAGTGATAAGTAATTTATTAGAATATAAACACAAACAACCAAACATTACCAATACTTGAAGCTTGAAAGTGCACAAAGCTCAGCCTGCAAACCCTAAATTATTACTATTTATTTGTCTCTGTGTTGCAGTGTTTCCTCCCCGGTGTCTTAGCTCTTCCTGCAGCCAGGAAGCTGCACTCCCTCCCCGCCTCCTGCAGTCAGCCTCGACCCGCATGCATCTCTATCTCGATCTCTGCATGCGCTTGTTTGCTCATGCTTGGAATCATAGTTTTCCTAGACCGTGTAGTTTTGTTTTACTTTTGACGCTTTAGCGCACAGTGAAGCATGACTTGAGATGTGCCAAGTCGCAAAAGCAAACAAAAATGCAAAGCAAACAGATGCATCGGTAAGCCAGCTCTGCTGCATAAAGGTCATTTATATTTTTGTAACAAAAAATGTTGCAAGACCTGCTTTGAAAATAGGATCAGCAGCTTCGTGGTTAATTTAGATCTTATGCATTTTATAGACTGTATCATAATAAATTCAGCTTAACTGTGAATTTTTGAGAATTGAACCTTAAATCCTACATCAAATAATGCTTTTTTTAAATATAAAACTAAAACAAAACTGTGCTGTCTAATAATCCCCCTCGGAGAACTGTCGTCTCTTCTGAGTCCAAACACAAAGAAAAAACAAACGCTAATGGACTGTTGTCACTGTTGTGTGGTCCAACTCCTGTTTGTTGATTCCGGTGTTATTTCAAGCACCAGTGACCGCAGCCGGGCCACTTGGCTGAGCAGGCAGACATGTATTCAGCAGTTAATCTGACGGAGCATCTCCCTGCTATGTGTATTGGAGCGGCCCATTGTTTTCCTCTATAGATTAGCCGCACAAGCACCTCACATAATCGAAAGGCTATAGACAGAATGTCATTGCTTTACACTCCGCTAACAGACTACCAACACAAAGATTCAATAAAAGTCTCCCATCAGAATGTTTTTGAACAATATATTTACTTCCATTAAATAAAACACAATAGTTTTTTTGGATGTTGGAAAAAAAAACATAATTCCGTACCAAATAGTATACACAGAGC
This sequence comes from Ctenochaetus hawaiiensis, assembly GCA_029783645.1. Lineage (NCBI taxonomy): Eukaryota > Metazoa > Chordata > Actinopteri > Acanthuriformes > Acanthuridae > Ctenochaetus > Ctenochaetus hawaiiensis. Next base: position 20,113,852 of record JAPZDY010000026.1, on the reverse strand, counting down.
AAAAACCAAAATAATTTGTCGCAGGAACATTTTGATGCTTCTTTTTTTTTTTTAAAATCCAGAATTGCTATTCTAAATCGATATTCACACAGACATTAATAATAAATTTATAATATGTTAGAAACACACAACTGGTGCGTTTTAGTATGTACATTCCCTTTTGTTTGCAAGCAAAACATGATTCCTTTTTAGGGTTCTTTTTTTTTTTCCACATGCGTTGATAAATTGAACCTGGAGAGGACTGGAGGGTTATAGCGCATTCGCTTCGACAAACAGGAGATGATAATTCAAATATGTACAACCTTTTTCATTCAACAATTAACGTCCAAAAAAAAAAAATCCACCAGAGAGAAAAAAAACCCCTCATGACGAGCTATGAAAAATGAAACAGGCCTTTTTTTTTTAACTGCGGCGCAGTGTGAAGCAGGCCTGGGCTCATCAAAGGGGAATAAACCTAAAATCTCCCGTTTTAGTTGAACTCCGACCTGGAGTTTGAGCTTGCTTCAGTGGTTCAGTCTTCTAGTGCCCTTTTTGAAAAAATGAAAAAAAAAAAAGTAGTTGTAGTAGTCTCTTGTTCCTGTGGCCGGCTGTTTGTGATTACCCACACACTGCAAAAAATGACCACCATAACAAGCCAGTTGGTCTTGTAATCACCTTCAAAATCACAATTTTTCCCCTAAAAATAAAAGTATCAACAGGGTGCGATGGAATCGTCCCACTTGTTTGTCTTTATGTTTGGAAATGTTCAAGGTACAAGTGGCAACACTTGAGGGAAAAAAAGTCAGAAATAACCAACTCCAATTAGTATCAAGAAGATGCCATATGATCAAGACATTTCCAAAAAAAAAAACACATGAAAAAGTACAATTATCTCACCGGCAGATTTCCTCACTCCCCATAGAGAGAAACAGCACTTTTGAGCGCCACTTCAAGCCTCTAATGGCTTGCTAAGGTGGTTATTTTTTGCAGTGCAGGTAGGTATTAGACTGGTCTGTCCACGGCGTATTGGCAAGCGCTCAGATTAGTGGCCGGATTCTGCACACTTGCGTATCCAAAACTCGAGTGCTGCTTGGCTTTCAGTCTCAGGCTGGCCAGGCTGGAGTTACAAGTGTCCCTGTACACGTAAGGAGGGGTCGGAGGCGCGTAGGGACACGCCGACGTGGGCACCCCCGAATTGAGAGAAGGGTTACTGAGGTTGTTCAAGTTATTGAGGCTGTTGAGGCTGGAGCCCGGCACGCCGGTGACCGCCGATGGCACCATGCTGGAAGTCATGGAGGATATGGAGTTGGGCGGCGAGAACATGGTCTGCGAGGATAAGGGGTTGACGTTCATGGAGTTGAAGAAAGGGAAGCTTTTGGTGGATAAAGAGGCCGGCGTGAGGCCCTTGGCAGCCCAGTTGTTGTACGTGTAGCTGGGGTACATGTCCTCGTAGGGCTGCATGAGTCCATTGAACTGCGGGCCGAAGCCGTTTTTGCAGAGCTCGGCTTGTTGGTTTCTTTCCCTTTTCCTCCACTTGGCTCGCCGGTTCTTGAACCAAACCTAAAGCAAAGGACACGAGAGCAGGTTAGGAATAATTTCGAGTGTTACTTAATCTTTTATAGTCCAAATATTTTTCATAGTGGCTTATATTTACATTTTAATATGAATCTTATAATTAAAATTGTGTTAACAGAGCTATATTTAAATGAGTTCCCTCACCATTTTGACGCTCGTAAATCCAAACACGCTTTATTTATCTTTTGCTTTCCTGTGCAGACAATTACGCTTTAATTCCGTCTTTATCTGAGCAGAATACACACTGGGCTGTCACTGCACCGTCTTAATGTGGAGAGGATGTGTATTCCTCTGCAGGCTTCCACAAACACGCTGACCTTAATCACACAACACCAGGGCGACAATCGCAAAATACAAGCTTTGCACCTCTTTCACACGAGCAGGAGAACACGACTGGTATCTGCCACCGACGAATGTCAATAGCCTCAACTGTCAACAACGTAATATTGTGTTTTTACACTACATATGCAAACAAAACATGATTTACTTGATCAGATTTTATTGTTAAATTATTGGAGATACTAAAATGTGTCCAGAAACATTTTTTTTTACGTGTGCTTAAATTCTTTATTTTGCAAAGTGTGCTTAGGTTTAAATTTTATTAAGCTTTATAAATAAACACATGCAGTCCAATTAAATAGAGCTTGAACCAGCAGTCTATTTAAACAAGATTTAAATTACTTGTTTTCTTGCTAAAAACAGCGTTAAGCGAGGAAATTTCAGCCGTGCGTAAAAGTTTGATGTCCGTGCGTAATAATATTAAATTTTATGGTAATTATAAGTTAATCGGACAACTGGCACAAATCACTAGAAATTAAACACACAGTTTGTTTTTGCTTGCACACAGGGGAATACTCACCCTGACCCGGGCCTCTGTGAGGTTGGTCCACACGGCTATCTCCTCCCTTGTGCTCATGTCCGGATAGCGATTCCGCTGGAAAGTGGCCTCCAATTCCTGCAGCTGCTGGCTGGTGAAGTGAGTCCTCTGCCGCCGCTGCCGCTTCTTTTTCGAAGGATCATCCGAAGAGTCGTCGTTTTTATTCTGGATCTTTTCTTTTTCTGGCAAAAGGAAACAAGTTGATTCAGTCAGGGTCAGTCGAGCGGATTACGGCCTGCGTGCTATGGAGAACAAAAAAAATCCTGAACTCACTGTTGAGCTGTTCACAGTCTCACTTCAATAAGGAAGAAATGCTCTAAGTCATAAAATAAACCCGAATTCTTTTTCATGATTTAAGTTTTGCCATTCCTTTCATTTTATGAGATTTAGTTAACTATTTGATTTAAATTTCACACTGAGTGTAGAAGTGGGCCTAAATGCCTGACAAATTTTAGTTGACACCAAACAGTCTGTCTTTCATTAACATAACACAGAAAGCTTTTAGTGCACCACACACGGGACAGTGTCAGGACTAATTATCTGTGAGTAAAGTGAGAGGTGTAATCGCCTATTTGCATGCATGTTAAAATTCCCTTTCACGATGATCAATTAGAGCAATCTTTTGTTTGACATCAACATGACATCCGCGGCGCCTTGCTGAGAACATCTGCACCCCGGACGCTTCTTACCGACAGACTCCGGGCTGGATGTGTCCGACACCGTGTGCACCTCTAACCGGTGCTTAGAGTCCACAGAGCGCTGCAGTGGCTGTAAACTAGAAGCCATCGCCAAAGCCGTGTGGTGCGTGGAGGCAAGTTTATTCCCTGTTAGGTGGTGATGGTCTATGTTTAATGGATCCCTCATAGAGATCATCGGTAAAAGATCGCAAAACTGGCTGTCACGGGCAGATTAAGTCCTCTCTAGTACAACAAGAATATGCGGAAAGTCCGTTGGCGGAATGTGTTCAGTTCTCCAAGAAAAAAAGCGCACAGGAGAGCGGTTCCTCTTGCGGTTAGAGATGAAGCCCTCTTTCTGCTTTAACTGGAAAATGCTTTAAAATAGATCATTGGGTGCTGCCATAGTAGCACCGGTGGTAAACAGCGGCTACCTCGGCTGACTATCAGAGTGACAAGGACAGGTAGGTGATATTAGATCCAGAGGCATACACACACTACACCGCTCTCCTCATTTCAGCTGTTGCCTGCGCACTGCGCCTCTCTCTCGACCTCCACGTCACCATGTTGCGCCCGCCCATATTCTCTCTGACAGGCACATCCATGTGGATATGACGGTGGGCCCAACCAACCGGAGCTTTCAGAAACGAGATATGTGTACCAATGTGTTTATGCCGGGGCTGGCGTTTATTTTTCTCTTCCAAATAAAAGCATGTAAAGAGAGATGGGACGCACGGTGTACCCGCGGCGCTCCGAGGTGCGGTTGCGCAGCAGCCCAAGACCAAATAAAAATGAAAATAACACAGTTTGGCCTCATTTTATGAGATGGGTCCAGTGGCCCAGTAAAACGATGCCGTTCTATTGATACCAGAGCTGAACCGCATGCACGCAGGCTCTGTCACTGCAGTTTACTCAGGGACTCAATGTGGATAAAGCGAACCACTGAGCGGATTGTATTGAAACCAGTATGAAAAAAAAATATGCACACTGCAAACACAACAACACACTTCAGCACAGTGATCCTGAAAAAAGGACTTGAGATCATGGGGGGAAAATAAATGTAACTTCAAAAGGAGAGATGTGCCAGCCTGCTCCAAAACTGTCTGTGCGCACTTGTCAACTGACGCTAACTGCCAGACATGTGCAGTATGTTAAAAGATGCACACGTGCAGCGGGGTGCAGCTCATTCTCGCGTGCTGCATAGGGATGCAGAATTTTAGTAGGCCTATCATGTATTTATTGAAAAGTGGTCAAATAACTGGTAGCACTGAGTTGGTAAAATTACCTAAAGGAGGACAACCATCACTTTGACTTGAAGCTTTTTCGCGCACAGAAGGTCAAATCCTTGTAATCAACTCAGGATGTCTATTAAACATTTCTATAAGGTCCAAAAAACGTGACCCAATTGGCCCTAAAGCGGCACCACATCCCCGTATTCAGACTGTGTACTCAGGAAAAGCACTGTCAGTCACACCAGTTGTCAAATGATGCGATCCTCTTGATCTCCACAGAGTTAAGGTTCAAATATCCATTAAATCAACCCCAGTGGAGCCACAGTTAACCACGCAGACTCAGTTTGTTGACGACGGATTACTTTATCTGGGTGCTTAACTGGAATATCTCTCCTCACTTTGCGTTTGGACCCCTCAGCGCTTCTCAGCCGGCACTCCTGTAGTGTTTTTTTTTTAATCTGATAAGACTCTCATTTGCCTAAGAATTTCTGAAGGAGGACTTTTAATGAGTTTGATTACTTTTTTTCTTTTTACATAAATTCCCCAAAGACTCTGAGGCGTTAAGACAAAGTAAACACGTCTAATCAAACAAATTCGACTTTAATTTTCAAGGTGGGAGATTGAGGGCGGAGAAATGTCGGCTGGTTAACAGGTGATTGAAGTGATGGACTGATTTCACAAAGAGGAGGAAACGTTCAAGCTAATTAGTGCGATTTGTGTCAAATAAATGATGTTAAATGTTGATTATTTTCACGTTTTCATGCCTTTTT
>JAPZDY010000026.1:20086704-20104526 GCA_029783645.1 Ctenochaetus hawaiiensis | reverse complement strand
CAAAAGGGTGTAAAGGAGGATAAGCACATTTGAACTCAAGTTACTCCTGTTTTATTAACAGGATTTTTTTTTTTTTTTTAATTTGCTTTGTGGGGTTTTATCAACAATTTCATGCGTGTTGTTGGAATGATAGCTGACTTTTAAGCTTGGACACATCATAATTTTGGAGCAGCAAACTGACAAACAACAGATTTAGCGCTTAAATGCACAAATGTCATTTTTTTCTGAATCTCAAATAAATATTTAGTACTTTTATACAACTATCATCAAATATGGGGCAATACAATGTGGGTTTCCCCGGTCTTTTTTTTTTATTTCCCCGCACTCCATCACCGCTAATGATACATCATTATCATCCGCCGACCTGTAAGGGGAAGGCTGCCCTCACATCACTTCATGCTCCTTTAAGTAACAGCCACGGCTTTGAAATTCACATCAGAAACGCGGAAAAAAAATACACACGAGGTGGAACAAATTCCTTCACTTGCATTAACTCACATCTCAGTTACTCCTCTTGCTGCACTTACCAGTTGTTGACACCGGTGGGGTTTTGAATTTTTCCAGCCGTGGGCGTTTTATTCTACAGCGAAGAGATAAATTCCACCGTCCAAACACGCTCGGACACCAGCAGTTGTGTTTGTACAGAATATTCAGGCAACTTCAAGGTCCAGTAAGGCTGAAGTTTCTGTCCGGAAATGTGAGCGCTGCTTGGCTGTCGCTCCTCCGCTTATGTTATCCAAAAAAAAGAGACGCAGCGCTACGTTCAGGTTTGTTTCATTAATGCGCATAAATAACCATCTATTTACAGTGCGAGGAGGAATAGCGAAGGAGGCGCTTTCATCCGAGTCTCCCCTTGGTTCGTCCTCTTCTGTCTTCCTCAACTTTTCCCCCTTGAAAGACGCTCCAAGAGTGGCGCATTTTTTTCCCTTCCTTTTGAGCTCAGAGAGGGACCCCGTGTGTGCGTGTGTGTCTGTGTGTGCGTGTGCTCTTAAAGGGGTGTGTTTGTGTATGTATGCGCCTGTGTAGTCTAGCAGAGGGCAAACTTCGAGCCTCTCAACTTTCAACAATCAAACAAACAAACAACAAAAAAAATTCCAGGATGGCATCTTTATAAAAAAAAAAAACGCACACGTGTTAAATAGATGAATAAATACAGAAAACACCGGTGTTGCTGTTAGACCGCCCCGATGCGTTTTTTTTGTAACATTGCACAACATTTAAGGTGCAAATATTTAAAACATAATATAGTTAAATCTGCTTTAACTCAACCTGATATTTACAACAGCTGCTTATTGTCTAAACTCGATGCGCGTAAAATAAACATCAGCCCCGAATAAACAATAGTCTAAAATAAACAATAGTCCACCTTAAATCCTCTTACTGGTAATTAATTTAAAGAAAGACTGTGTTATAAGTCACGGATACTGATTCCCATGGAAGCCTATTATGTAATAAGGAAATTAGAGCCTAATTAACGCCCATTCAAGCTTTTTGTTTGACCGTTGTGCGCACTTATAAAATAATTTTACACATTTAAAACCACAATATTTGGAATATTTAGAGGTGGATGGATAACCTAAAAGTATTTAAATGGATGCAATAGGCTCCTTCAGGGCCAGACAGAGCGCTATCGTGTTGCGGATTTATGTGCAGATGAAGTGAACAGCTGGCTCGGATGCAAATGTTCTTTATAGATCCGTTTCGTTAGATACAGACTGATTTTCCATTCGCATCTTAAGTGAGGCGAGCAGACCGGACGTAGGCCCGCGTTCACGGCGCCTAATCCTTCTTTTACATTTTTAGTCATACTCCCATTAAACCAGTAATTAATGCGCACATCCACACGGGAATTTCCTGGCAAAAGGGGAACACTGAAGCAAAACGTGCGACCCCCCCCCACCCCCAGTTCAATCCACCGACCAAAATTTGGTGAATCAGGGATGGTTTGATCCCAAACACATTTGTAATATAATAAATACCTACTTTAGCCTTATTTGGACTTACAAATGTGTAATTATGTAAGTCATAATTGTAACGGCTGCTTCGCTCAGGTTTATTTAGTCACGACTGAGGACATTAAATTAACTATAGCACCACAATTTCCTGGTAAGACCAAGAAGGCCAAATTTTATTAAGTTTCCACTCGCGCCGACGCACGTGCAGACGGTGCGTTGGGTCAAATCAAACCAATAAAGGAAAAATAAATAAAACTTGCCTATATTTGCCAACACAGCTCACTTAGTTTTTTTTTTTTTAAATGACCCGTGGGCTTTTATATTAGATGTTGTGATGTGGTGCACGTTCGCGTAAAAGCACAGAGATGCGTACACACATACACACGCACGCACGCACACACAAACACATAAAATAAATGCAAGTAAACGACCCAGCAGCACGTGCAGAGAACATCACCCCTGCATCACGCACATCTTCAAATCACGCCCCGCCTGCGCAGGGAGAAAAAGAGGGTCAGCAGCGTCTGGAGAGGTATGGTGGTTCGGCTATATATTCTCCTCTTACCTTCTTATACAAAGGGAAAAAAAATCAGTCAAGAGCCTCCTCTTTCTCACGCAGAAAGGTGCAGAGTAATGCCTGAAGTTCAGAGAAGGCTGGCGGGTATGAAATCTTTCGCCTCGGGGGCAAACCGGCGGCTTCTTTTCATTTCAAGCGCTTATCGATTCGCCGTTGTCATCTTTGGCGACGCAGAAGGACACTTGAAAGAATTTCTGATGGGGCTGTGATGTGAGAAACAGGGTGACCTGCGCTGCTGATGCTCTCTCCTGATTCTTAACGAGCACATCAGCCCCCCAGCGTCAGTACAGTTGGACATTTCAACTTTTCCTCCTCCTGCATACTGGGGAGGACTTTAAAACACTCGGCTCTCGCGTGTGTATCAGTACGCATCCGAGCCTCCACTCCAAAGAGGAGAGATGATAGTCAGCCAACAGACAGACACAGACCTAATCCCAGTCAACTGCTCCTTTTTAAGAAATGTGTTATTTTTTTATTTGCAAGTCTTATTTTTAAATGAATTTATTTGCAAGTAATTTTCAGCTCTAAAACTTCACACCAGTGCAAACTTTAGATTATGAAGGAATACATTCTGTGCATTATATGATGCAAAAAGACAACATATTTCCCCTTGGGAGTGATTATTTAGAGGCCAGATATGATAATTTAAAGTGATTAAATATGCTGTTGTATAATGTGCAAACAGTATTCTGAAAATATTCAAAAGCATCATAATCTTATATGGACATTCTGCAGAATGTGGCCTTGTATCTACATGAATACTGTGTTCAAACATCGTTCTACAAGTTATTTGGGCTCTTCTGTGCCAAATTGCTCTGCAGCATAAAGCTATTAGGCCTGTTCTGAAATTAAGCCACAGTTTATTCCTAAAAGCACATAGAATAAATAGGTGAATATAAAAACATGTATTTATTTCCTTCATCTGCAGTCTTTGCCTCCTTCTCATGCCATCAGGAATCAATTAACTTACAGTAACATCACTGTCTTTGGTTTCTCCCATCACCTCACACCATGATTGTAAATTAATTCCTATAGGGTGTCATTAAAAGGGAATCTAAACCTTTTTCCCACAGCGTTCAGTGAAATACACAAGTCCTTGCTTTACACACTGTCATCATTCTGTTGCACCGCGAAGTGAGTAATGCGGATGTGAAGTGGTTCCATTATCCAGGGGTGCTCTTTGCCTGAGAAACCAGCCTGAGTTTCTCCTGTTTTTTTTTTCAGTTTCAGCCTCAAACCACATGCGATTGTCGCCTGGTGTTCTGTCTGGCCAGCTCTCTGTGGCCATGTAATAAAATTTGGAGTCAAATTGGTGTTTCCAAAGCCACAAATCTTTAAACAAATCAGTTTATGTACTGCTAACATGTTCGAAATAAAGTAATGGCTGGGAATTTAGTTTTTATTGTGGGGTGTGACTTCTCTACAAATTGAAAGGAGGATGAATATGGAGAGAGAGAGAGGAGAAGAGGAAGGTAGAGAAAAGGGTTCAGGGAGAGAAAGAGGGGAGGAATCGAAGAAAAGACAAAACATTAGATGAGTCTCCTTCGAGACAGAAAGATCCTGTGTGCATTTCCATTTGTCAAGTATCACTCCAAGAACGTTATTAGTGAAAAAGCTGCCTGTAAATTAACCAAATTAAAAGGGCGGCTCTTTGATAGCTCTTGAGCTTGTTGAGCGGCTTTATGCCTGATCCTTACTATTCCAGCTCTGTCACAGTACCAAAGGGAGACGAGCTACACCAACGCTAAGCACTCCAACTCAGCAGCATGGCTTGTGGTTTTCGAAACGTTACACACAAGGCCAGTAAATGACTTACATGATAGGCTACCCTCACTTCTCCCAACATGCCCAGCTAACATGGTGTATATTTAAAAAGTACTCAGCTCTTCGTCTTTGTCTTCTTCTGTAATTATCCTATCCTCGGCTTCCAAAGAAAATGCTTAGCTGATGTCATTGTGGTTTTGGCCCCCCGACTGCTCTAATATTAATCCCATGCATGAAGCAGCTTCAAATGAATAAGGATTACTTTGAATTAAACTCTGGTCCATGTTTTTATGTGAACACATTAGCTCCTGTCAGTGCTGGTCAGTCAGACGAGCCTGTCTCCATTCCTCTTGACTTTGGACATGACATAGCTTTGGTCAAGCATGATTAAAAATGTCCCTGAGACTTGGACGGCATTCATTACTCTGACAGCCACAGACAGACAGCACAGCAGCGCCTTTATGGCACGCGGTTGATCTCGGTGAAAGTAATAGCGGGCGCATGCATAAACACATGCAAGCCTCAGCCTTAATCACAGGTGCAAGCGGGCCAATAAATTGCTCAAGCAGGTCTCTGATCAATTACATGAAAAATCAATGGGAAGCTGCCACTAACCTGCCTAAGGGGAAATCGGCCAAGAATGAAATTGGTGTGATAAAATGACTATGATGCCTCCCACTCTGTCGATAACATGTAAAACAGTTCAGCCTACATGCTAACTCTCCTGTCAGCAGACCTGAGGTGGACTCAAAGGTCACAACTGGAATCAGATCAGTCCTAATTGGTCTACTGTGGCAGAGAGAGTGAGAGGGCACGAGGAGAAGAAAAGGGAAGGAGTTGGAGAGAAATGTAGCAGCTGTGGAGACGGTGAAGTGCTGGATGAAAATGAAAATCTTCAATTTTTACGTTCGCTATGCTCATACTAATTTGATTAAATCTGATTTTGCATAATTAAGTCTCAGTTTTGACACCATCAAAAGTGAGATGGTGGTTTTTAAACCTGCGGCAACTTAAATCTGAGTGTGAAAGTTCATTCTGGTCTTTAACTTGAAAAACGTTTAGCTCTTTCTGGAGCTTTCAGCATGATCACATGGTCTTCATCAGTGTGTGGAGTTTGATGTTGTGGCTCATTTGCTTCCAGCAGATTTTATGAAACCTGAGCAAACAGCATCTGCTAATGAAAATATGAAATGAGGTTTAATGCTCCAGAAGGAGATAGCAAAGGGTCCTTGAGTCCAGAGTTTCTTTAATTGATCAAATTAAAAAAATTCTATACAAAAATAATCAAGTTATAAATTTTCTAGCACTAAAGTGTTTTTTGGGGAACCAGAACTTTTGCATGATTGCTATGTGATCTTATGTAGACATGACTGTCATTTTACTCATTTTTGGGAATCTGAGGTGCCAGGAGATAACACTTTGGATATGATTTAAGCCTTTTACAGAGGAATTCTGTAAGATAAGAGTAAAACTAAAAACTGTTTCATTTCCAGATTAACTGTCATGTCAAATATTTCAAAACTCTCAGAAAAACCAGGAGCTTCTCATCAATATTAGAATGAAACATGGCGACAAAAAGGCGGTGAGGCTGGATTAGATCAATGCAATTTTGCCAAATGTTTTATGTCAAATTTGTCTGCATGAGAAACCATAAATTAATGCTCCAATTAACTGCTGCTGCTGCTACCTGCTTTCAGTCAAAATGACCCCTAACTAGACAGAAAATGGTCAACATTAACTCAATAAACAAATTGACTAATGATGTGAAACCAAAAAAGCAATTAATTCCGATTACAAGGCTTGTAAAACTAAATGGGTTTAAAGTACTTTGCTGCATTTTGATGCTTTCTTGAGGACTCCAAACTGAAAGAAAACAACTAGGCAAAACTAGCATGTGCGTCTAAGTTTGGATAAAAAAGGTGCATTTCAGAAAGATGAGAGAAAAAGAAGATAAAAAAGGAGAAAGATTAATGGAGAAAGTAAAGGGGACAACACAACAGATTTAAAAACAGCAAGATGCAGATCAAACAGACCACCTCTAAAGGTAGAAGAAGGATGACAAAGATAAAAAATGAAGAAAGAGAGAGAGAGGGAGACAGAGAGACAGAGATAAATGGAGGGAGGGAGGCTAATCTAAAATCAGGATGCTGGTCCCATGTCCTGTGTTCTGATTAGTTCCAGTGTTTCATGCTCGTCTCTTCTTTTCATGGGGCCACATGTCATTGCTGAACTGTACATGAATACAGTGCTTCACCACAACACAACGACCGAACCCGAGCAATCTGTGGACGACAGGCGACACACGAGAACTTTAAAGACGATGCAGGGTCAACATCCACTCTTACTGCAAAAGCAGTGTCTTCTGTGTCTTTGTGTCGCGTCTCTTACATGTGGCTGATTTTTAAGAGACAGCCGTGCACATAATCTTTGGAAGATTGCATCGAGCGACTTCACATACAGACCTCGACAGCCCTTTGGCCTTCAAATCAGTACTTCACATTCACTAATCCGTTAGTGGGGAAACATCACAGAAAAGGTGATGGAGGGAGGTGGATGTTTGTATACTCATAACTCTTGTTGTGTGTGAGTTTGTGTGTGTGTGGAGGGGGAGAAGGAACGAGAGCGAGGCCGTGTGTGGATGAGGAGGGTGAGTTGGGGGTGTCTAATCCAGTCCCAGTGTGAAACTGTTGACATTTGTGCTTTTTTTCCCTTCATTATGTGACTGGGGCTGTTTTGCGCTGGATTAGCTACAAATCTCCCATGCAGCACATTCAGCATGCCACTAGTAGTTTAACTTCATTAATAATGGATGAAGAGATTGTAATCCAGGAGTAAGAGAGCATGGAAGAAAGAGAGAGACAGGGAAGAGAGAGGGCACCCCTCTGGCAGAATCAGGTTTTTTTTTTTTCTTCCAAGGCAATCCTGTGACGGTGATAACATCAGTGATTATTGCTACCCACATGTAATATTGCATCAATACCTTTGTCTGAGGTTGTAATTTGCCTGAAACCCACAAAGGTAGGGGTGTGTAATCGAATACGCGGAGGGATGGATAAAAAGGGGGGAGACTTCGGAAGTCTAGGTGGTGCATATGCTAGTGTCTTCCATTGATTGTGTTTACTCAAGCTTCTCATTGCAGACTATTATAGAAGACTGGGGGACACACCCTGGTCTAACAGCAGGATAAGGGGGATTAAAGGTATACATATTCACTATTTCTCTCTCTCTGCTGCCAGCTTTGATTTCTGTCAACACAATGGAGACGCGCTCCGAGCCAAATAAGGGCCAGTGGCGTGAAGGTGGATCGACATTTAGATTTATGTCTGATTTTTTTACTGGCTGTAATACAACCTGTGTCATAAAAATGATGAGCAATGGGAGTATTTGAATACAGTCAAAGGGGTTTTTTATTATCATCAACTGATGCAAGACAAATAGATTTTATTTATAATCTCTTTAATAATAATTTCACATCAGTTATTTTTAACAGCCAGATTCTGGTCGGCATTCCTGCAAGGAATTTCCTTTGTTTTCCTCTGTAGTGTTTTAATTAAAATATTTGAAGGATTTGTGTATGAACAAGCTATTCATCATTGACTCTGATAGCCTAAATACCTGAACAACTCAAATAGCGCCGCCTACAGAAGTCAAAGTCCATCAACAAATTTCCAAGATGCAGGTTGATGCACTTAACAAGGTTGAATTAACGAGCGAGTTCTTGGAAAGACACCATAACAATGACTTCATTGTACCAAATATGTTGTGAAAATGAATAATTAGAAAAAGAACGAATATCCAGGCTTCAGATCCCCACTTTCCCCCCCAACAGTAACTTCAAAAACAGCTGTTGTGATCATTGTTAAGGCAGCGGTGTAATCCTTATGAGGGTCCATCACTACCATTTTGGTAATTATGTGACATTCTGCTAAAGTGTAACTAATCTGGTGAGAGGAGGATAAAAGAAAAGAAGAATAATAGGGAAGAGATTGAGTCTTTGATCTTCCCAGTTGCCGTTTCCCAGGCGGACGGACACTGACGGCTTCAGTGATCATCTAGTAAAGGTTTTGGTTGAGTCTCCTTCTGTTCTTCTCCATAGTTCATTACTCATTTTGATTACCAAGTAAAAAAAGAAATATACTTTTAACTTATTCCCTTTTTTTATTACCAGTGAGGTTTTTGGTTTTTCGGTTAAATTAATTCCTAAGATTGAAAACCAAACCATGCACACATATATACGCCAGTGACAGCTACTTATTCACCAAAGTTACCATTTATCCAAATAAGAGTCTCAGTTAAATGCTTTAACTTTGGCCTGAAGCTACTCTGCATTAAAACTTCTAAAAATTTTCGAATCTACTCAGGAATTTTCATGTAGTTTTGAATACTGATGTGCAGCCATTTGCCAAAAAACTCTTTCTCTGCAAAAAGACTCACATGGGTCAGTGCAAGATATCAATAAAGATGTCATAACCCTGTGAAGTCCAGTTTGAACACTTACAAAAGGATCTGAACCACATTTTTTTATTGTTATTTCATGTGAAACATTGCTCATATTATTCAATTTCACAAGCTAGCTTCGCTCTTTGATGTGGCCTTTGTGTTACTGATATGAGACATTTTACTGGAAAGAAAAATGAAGCCAAAGACTTTGACTCACTGAAGCTTTAAACTTACTGCAGCACGAAAAAAAAACATCCAGCTTCTGGGCCGATTCTATCAGCATTTTGCAATTTGTTTCATCTCATGTGAAAAAGAAAAAATTCAATTGATTGGTGGGTTTTGCTACACACACACAATACTAAACCTTAGCTTTCTAATGTGGCAAGAAACACTCTGAGCAGCTCAAACCGCTGAAATGCTGAGGGTGGAGGAAACTTTTGGCACAGCAGCAGCAGCAGCATTATTAGCCTGAAAAGTTTACTGGAAGCCACCTGTCTGTGAACTTCCTGTTTGAGTCGATCAGAAATCTTGTTTGTTCTTGTCGGTCTGAAGGACGCCGGATCGTTCCAGAATCGCTCTGTTTCCCACTTTAAAGTGAGATCAGCTGGAGGCGGGTTTCCAAAACAAGACAATCAAAACCTTTTCTGCTTATATTTAATGATCAAAGTGACACTACAATTAAAAATGATCCCACTGTATTGATCCCAGGGGGCAAATTTGGATATTGAAACTATATAATGTTTCCATGCTCAAGAGGGAAATGATTGCAGTGTATTTCTATGTACTCTGCAGAATCTTCCAAAGTTTGGCTTGACGAGACGTGACCAGACATGGCCTTCAAAAAAGGTTTTTGTTGGACTTTAAAGAGCTGCACAGACTGATGATATAATCTCTTTGCTCTCACAACTACTTAATGCCTTTGACCAATACATGAGACCTTAATAGTAGCAGACTGGTCCCAATCTAAACAAATCCTTAAAGGCCACAATCGCTTCTTTAAATGTACAATTATTGAATTTGAAATAAAAAAAATCTATAATTTTAGGCTGATTTCACTCCTTTGTTTAGAAAAAATACTGATTTTTACAAACTTTAAACAGCATCAGAAACCATGAAGCTGTTTTGTTAGCTATGTTTCCGTTGAAGGAGCTATTCCAGGGACTAGAAAGCTTTGGAGGAATGTAGTATATTCCAGGGATCTAAGGGTCTAGATTAAGTTCCAGGGACATTATTCTCACCCAATAAAAAGTGCCTGCTTTGATTGGGTAGTACTTTCCCAAAGTATCAAAACTTTGAGGATGGGGCTCACAACTCTAACCATATCTTATTGGTTGATGATTTACAGCATTTATTGTGTTGACAATATAAAAACACAAAAAAACCTGCAGCTGTAAACCAGTTTGTTGTTCACTGTGCCTCAATATACTCACAACAGTTACATGAGAAAACTCACAGTGAAGCCCAGACCTTGTTGTGTACTTGCATATAAAAATATCATGCCAAACAGCCACAAAAACAGCCATGAGTAGACTAATATGTATAATCTTCATGGGTCTTTAGACCACTGCAGAAACATGGACACCAATGTGCTGAAGGAGCCTTTCAGTGGCTTGAAAAATAGTTCCTTGGACTAAAATGTCTTGGTACTTTGGGTACAATTATGTTACAGTTGATGTACTCGTATAATTACTGTTAAACTCTGTTTTATAAAACTTTTCAAACAAGAGTAAGCAGAAGTTCCAGTCTTGGATTGTTTTGTAGGCCATTTTGTTCAAGTTTGGATTGAATCTGTGTTTGATGACAAACAAAGACAGTAAATGAACTTTTCTTTATCACAAATAGGAATTGTTTTTGTAAAAATAGCAAAGATTTCTTGTCATATTCAATACTTATTTGACAACACAGATGTTTGCAGATGTTCTGGTTGGTTAAAGTTTGAAAAAGTCTCAGTTTTATCAGGCTAGTGAGTCAAACACAGGGAGTAACACTGTTTCACTTCGTCAGTAGATGCATCAGAAGAGGCAGTAAAAGATTTGACATAAAAACCTGACAAAGAGGAAAAAACTGACAGCAGAAACCAAGTCTGAACTTTGCCGCTGACCCTTTTAAAATTGGCCAAAAAAAAAACTATGGAAATTGAATCTGTCATTATGTCAACAAATGCAGTCCTGTATCGTATCAGTTTAACCTCCCTAATTATCCGCCTGCCTAAATGTCAGATGTTCAGTTTTCTTTTGGCAGCCCTCCATCGGAGATTTGGTTAATATCTGGGAGCTGCCTAGTTTTCGCATTGTTGGTCAATGAGCAGATACTGTGCCGGTTGTGGGTTTAGCACTGTGCTCAAGGGCACAGCAGCTGTTGTTGTTGAGGTAGCAGCGAGCACGTTTACTGTCCCGGCAGCGAGCATCCAGTCACAACCTTCCTTGTGTAACCATCAGATCATGTAATTAGCCGCAGGCTGTCGGAGGTGCAGGGAATACCAGGCGGACAGCTTTGATGTGTGAGGTGCCACATTGCTGCAAATAAATGCTTAATGGGCGAAGCTTACATGATGTCATAGTTCATTGTAATGTCAGTTGCCAGCCTCATAAATAATGCTTAAGATTGTTTCCAAGTACGTCTTTTGACTGACGTGTTAGTTTGTTTCAGGCTGGCGCTGCTGACCCCTGGCATGCTGTGAATGTCACACAACTGTTTCCATTGTAATGAACCGAGGGAACAGACACACAATGTTAGACATGACTTTCAGTGAGTTTTCCGACATAAAGAAAATGTTGGTACAAAGTCAGAGCGGCGTTTATCGCTGTCGAAATGAAAGTTTTATAGAGATGCCCAATAATAGATCTGACAAAATCCTTTTTTCCAACGTAGAAACACAACACACTTATCAAATCAGATTCACAGGCAGTAATGTGAAAAAAATACCCGTGTGGCCGAAACCTGCACAGTTGGAAAATAAGATTTTAAGTCAAAAATCCAATTTACTTTTAAGTTATTTTTAAAGCATTGCAACTAAAAGCCTTAGTATCTTGAAAAAACGTGCACATAAGATTGGCCAAAGGCATTTAATGATCGAATTATCCTTTTTAAATGTATAATATTCTACAATTCAACATTAAAATTTCTTAAAACAGCTATGGTAGCTATCATATATACATGTTATATATTTTATTAAGAGAAAAACATGCATTTCTAAATGGACAAGGACACTTCAGAAGATAATGGAAAATGCTCACTGATATTTCCCAGAATAAATCTTTGAAGAACTTTCTTTGTTTGTTTTACCAGCGGTTCAAAATTCAAATCTATTCTATTTACAAAAGACTAAAACAGGGAGAAACCTCATTTAAGTAGCTTGACTGACCAAAGATTTGGCATTACTGCTTGATTAATAACAAAACAACCATTATATTATCTTAAAATGGCCGAAAAGGGTTGTATTGATGAGCTCATATTACTTTTAATTGGAGAATTTTTTGACCTGGGAGCCTTTTTGTGAAATCACTGTTTGGTATTAAGCAATACGAACGCAGCCTCTTGGTTTTGTGTCTCGCTGAAGGACACATGAGCTGTGGCTGAGCTCAAACCTTATCTTTGGTCTCTCATCACAAATCAAACCTGCTGCTCCCCTATTTTGTTCCCATTTTCCATGCTTTACCCTTTCCCCTAAATATCTACAAGAAGTTAATAAATTACATGAGCACGAGAAACTAGATGCCAGTCTAATACTTTCTGAAGATCAGCCCGCCAAAATAATACACAGCGGTGCAGTAACCTCGTCACGAAAGGCACATTTCCTCGGCGGCTGCCTCGACATAATAGAAGTGCTAATGCTGAGTGCTAAGTAACATCTGGTTCCCCCTGACTGGGAGGAAAGCTAGCCTGCTGACTCTGAGGCTAGGCTAAGCCGATGCTGGATAGCTTGTGCTTTCCGTGTCTTTTCGGGGGCTGCAGTGCATGTGATGCATCAGCCAAGGCCACATAAGCCCCGCAGCATTCCCCCCTCTCTCTAATGTTTCAATTAACTGCAGGGCTGTCACGAACGGTGTTCAGCTAACAGGAAACACATTGGCTTTGACGTGAAAGCCCCGTTTGTTGATAGACGTAATTAGAAGTGTTAAATCTCGTTCCAGATCATTTCACACAAGTGCGTCCCCTCCCTCTGCCTCCTGCCGCTCTTAATGTATGTCCAACAGGTCTTATTTTTGTTACCATGCAGAGTTATTCTGTTGTTGCTTGATGCTACAAAACAGGGACTGATCATCCCTTTAATGACTAATTCTTTTAAAAGAAGCCCTGCAAACAAAAAGCGTAATTGTTGTGACTTTTAAAAGGTTTTTGGCAGAAACTACAGGTGAAAAAGAGTCATAAACTGTTCTGAGCAGCTGCACTGAAGCCAACAATAACTCTATGTGTTGCTCAAGGGCACTTTGATGGAGGTCGCTATGTATTCACTCGGTTCCCCCCACCCAGGTTTTCATAGCAAATCTGGCAGATTCAGACTATATGACCTTCCGGTCACAAGAAAGCCTCTCTAACCTTCAGGCTACAGGCTACAGTGTTGGAAAACTTGTGTAATGAAAAAGGGATGAGATAGTTTATTATTTGGGAAAGAAAAAACGTCTGAGGAGTGTGAGAGAAAAGAAAGCATGGGAGTGGAACCAAAGCCTTCATTATATGACTGATAATGCCTGATGTGATGGATCACGCAAACGCTGTGCATCCCCTGGTGGTGCACATGACTTCACTTTGCATGTGTGGTGGGACAAATATTCAAGCCTGCAAATTTTAGAGCTCTCTCACTGCTTTTGCAGCGTAATTCTCATATGTTACTTTAATAAATGTGGTACATGCAAAATTCGATTATCAAAATTAATTGGTGTGTCATTGGATCACATTCCATTTTTGTGAGATTCAACCGTGGACGACCCTTTGAACTCATCTTGCACGTTGCAGAGTTATCTGAAATCCACCGTCAGGAATATATAAAGTGAATATTTAGGCCAAACAAAGAGCGGTTATGTAGCTGATGAATAGGACCCGAGAGGTTTTCTGAAGAAAATCATTATGTGAAACCTCAAACGTGAATAGATACTACATTGAGCAACAGTGAAAGTGGTTTAAAATAGAATATCACATGTCTTTACATGAATAGTGTGGTTCTTTTTTTGGGATATTTTCTATCTTTAGGAAGCGGACTGATTGTTGTGTGTTCACTGAGCTCCTCTCTGACTGGCAGACTGGATGGAAATCACCCAAAAAGTGGCCTAAAGGGATGAAAGAAAACCGGTTTCCCTTCCAAAGCATAATTGAGGCATTGTTGTCCCTTTCAGTACCATGTTACAAAAGTCATTATCAAGATTTGTTTGAGCAACACCTCATGATAAGAAGAACTCTGCAGCTGTGAAACTGGAGTCAAAGACAATGTAATTGACACATCTGATATGAAATCTCATACTGTTGCTCTTCAAATGTAATCTAAGCGGACACTTACAGAGCTCAAATATTTTATATTTAACATTTTGCAGAACTATGAGTGCATGCAGGGCCAAAGCTTGGAATTATGGGTCGTTATTCTGTTGGTTTATAACTAATTGAAACCATAGCACCAAATGATAATTTACAACTTTATTACGGACAGATCAGTATGTAAGAAAATGGCCTTAAACACATCACAGAGAAAAATTCTAGCTGACTGCCATGTAAAGAGTGAGACATCTTTAGATAAATTAAGCCTGATCTACTTTGACAAAATCATTGATAGAAAACTGAAACGAGACAGTTTTTTTAAGACTAAACCAGGAGGATAAAACATTTACAGACTGGATTTTCTGCCATGCAGTCGTGGACTTCTGGTAATGATTGATTGATATTCTCCATTGACGAGTGAGACATAAATTCAGCCAAGGTTGACAGGTTGTAGGTCCATGATCCTCGCAAAGAGAAGCGCAGATCCTCCAGTATGTTGGAGGCTTGGCCCTTGCGGACCAGCAGAGTCTTAACCCCTTCCATGGCGCTCATAGTTATAACACAGAGCATTCTGATCACTGGACCTGCAGGGCAGTTCAAATACCGGCAGGTCATCGGGGGCCCATATTAACAGAACCAAGGCTTTGTCACCAATCCCACTCAACTTCAAGGATCTTTAGGGGAAACAGATCGATCAGGGCCTGACTCCATAACTGGTCTACAGCCACCGAGAAGAAAAACACCATAAGGAATTTAATTTTTTTTCTGTGTGCAGCACTCAACAATAACTGGAACTCAAAAACATTGAGTTTATATTAACACAAGGAAGAAAATCTGAGGAAAGTAAAGAAATAAACTGGCAGCAAATTGGCAAATTATTAGCATAATATGTGTCTAAATATGCTGTAACTCTTTTTTTTACGTTTTAAGTTACACTTTATATTTCTGAGGTTAAGGCCTGGTTGGGTTGAGGCACAAAAAAAACTTGTTAGAGTTTGGAAAAGATTATTTTTTGACTTAACACTTTGTTTTTTTTGCAGAAATATCATTAGAAAATCTCCTACTGTCTCATACAAAAACATCAGGGTTTGGTTGTCACAAAATAGCTGTAAAATGTCCCATTGATTTCTAAAATGATCCTGTTGCAACATTCAGCTGATCTCTAGTCTCTAGTTATGGTTTGCTGCCTGGTATCAAACCACCACCCTCTTCATCTTCTTAGTGAGAAAATTGACCTCATATAGGCAAACGTATGATCAGAACTAGGTCATGTTGATGTAAAGTGAACTAAAATGAACTAAAATGTACAAATTACATGTAACAATTTTAGCAAAAATGTAAGGACTTTTTTGCTGCACAAGAAAAAAAATGCTCAATTAACATCAAACAAAAAACGCAGAAAAGAAATTGAGAAATTTTCCTCTTTTTCTTCACAGATTAAACAAAAAGTGAATAATTGTAGCGTGCCGTCCTACTTCTTTCTCTCCTGACACCCAATTAGTGATCAGTCCAATTATCTCATATAAACCTCAGATCCTTTTAGCTTTTGAAGCAGAGCAGCAGAATCAAAGAATGAGTTGGAATCAGACCAGAGTTTTTATCACTAGTTTGATGATGTCTACTAGTACACTACATGAGAGAAACAACCATTTTTCGGTAAGTTTAACATCAGTGGCTTTGGTAAAAATGTCAGGTTTGGCAGCTGGTTCTCTGAGCGGGAGCCCACCCATCGTCACCATCGCTCAGCGAAAAAAGCATCAATTTAAATTCTTGTTAATTTAATTAATTTTTTTCCCAAAATGCATCCTGCCAAAATAATGTGGACTAACTATGTCAGTTCTGCCTCAATATCAGTTAAATCATATGATACTAAATGAGAAAATAATAAGTTTGCTCCTCATTCTGACATTAGCTACGTTCTTTTATTATCTCTCCTGATGCACTTGAGGACTGCAGCATTGCAGCAAAGGCCAGAGAGGCTATTGGTGCCTCACAAGGTCGCGGATAAAGCTCTCATGCCCTTCCTTACTGTCTGTCGGCATGCTGAAGAGCAGCCCCGGCTCTCCTGATAGGTCGCCTCCCTGCTGGGACACAAAGCTACTGTGTCCTGGCCGCGAAGCAGGAACTCAGACAGCAGAGACGTCAGCTATGCAGCCCCCTGCAGGAGGAGCGGAGCTGTGGAATGAGGTAGCGGGTTGGGAGGAATGAGGGTGCCACCTGTTCACCTCAGCTAAACATCTAACCCAGAACACTTGGAAGGAGAGAGCAGGTTATTTCCATTTAATATGGAAACAATTAGCATTTTTAGTGTTCTCGTGTAACAAAATGGCAACAGTGATGATTGGGGATTAACAGGGATGTTTCATTAATACTAGTGGCTCAAACAGTGCTTAATGCGCTGAGATTTCTGCCTTTTAAAACACATCACATCACTGCCCTGAATTCATCTCTCCAAAGCCCCCCCCTCCATTGTTCAGCAGTTAGTATCGAACAGTTGTACCAGAAAAAGACCAGCAGCCTGTAAAATGTTGCAAACGGGTGTTTTTTTGAGTTAGCAGCATTGCAAATTACTAAATAAATAAGGGGGATTTTGCCAACAACATTTTTATTGTGTATAAATGTCATCAATTACACTTAACTCTGCCAACACACCTGACAGAGGTGGAATATTAATAAAACAGTTTGCAGAAAATAATGGTTTATTTGAATTAGCATAACTAAGTTATATATCTTGACACTAAACGTTTTGATCCTCGGGGAAAAAAAAGGGAGAGTTTTAGGTTTGAACATTGACATTATCTGCTTTATTTAACATTTTGTGGTTAAATTCTGGCTTAAATGAAAGGCAGGTAAGAAATGATGAGCTGGCTTTTTGTGATTTTAAAAATTGCACCAACATCAATGAGTCACTCGTTTGTTACTAACAAACTTCCTGAAATGAGTCCTTCAAATGAAAACAACTAAACATGTTGTTTGATGCCCCGAAACTTAAGAAAACACAAGCAAATAGACAAAACAAGTAAATTGAGACAGCACATCAACAGCATAAGTGTAGATTTTAGGAACAAAAACAATATGTTGCAGAGGGAATAAACCTCCATCCTCCATCCTCTGATAAATAACTAACGTGCTGTGACACACCGGTGACATCAGTTGTTGGTTTGTGGTTCATCAAATTGATAAATTTAGATGTCTGCTAGCAGTATGTATTTTTTAAGTTTAGGAATCTGGTTTCATTATTCAGTCATTATTTCATATATTCTCTGTTAAAATGCATCTTGGATCATAAACAGGTATATAAAGGTCCAATTAATTGTAACTTTTATGGTCAGTTGGAGACAAAATGCAAAATATCTGATAATGTTTTCATGGGAGAAAAATTTGATTCTGGTGCATAAGAAGCTTTAAATTCAAGCACCAGTTATAAGGACCGCGTCAGATACAAAACAGTGCCAGCTTGTCAGCCATCTTTTCTCCGTCTGAGGACATTAAGATGACAATAAATGTCCAGTCCTTTCACTCAAGTTCAACCACTCAGCCACTTTTTCACACTTACCATCCTCTACTCCCAACACTTCACCCTCATTCATCCTAAAGCTCCTCTTAAAGCACTTTTA
>JAPZDY010000026.1:20045824-20086604 GCA_029783645.1 Ctenochaetus hawaiiensis | reverse complement strand
TCTTAAAGCACTTTTACAAGGTGAGAAGAGCCAGATCCAACAACAATTGAAAACAGAGCTGGTGTATCAGCTGTAGCCATCAATCATACTCCGATCAATCACTGTCACCTGGCCCCGCGCCAACCTCACACCAGTCTCTCTGCCGCGCCCTCGGCATGTAGCCCTCAGGAATGCTGGGTAATGAGGGATGGCAAGGGGGCATCTAGGCATCCGATTACAAGCCATGTTGGGAAGAAAGGAAGGATGTGTGACGCGAGGGCGTGTGGAGCTTGTTTGGATGTACTCGTGAGGTATTTAACTTCTGCTTTGATCCAGAAGGAAAAGTGGGATGAACTTCCTGCATTGCAAACATTGTAAGGAGAGCAAAGATCACAGCGAGGAGGTGATGCATGAAAAGAAGTTTATGACAGGGCAGAGTCTTGGATTATTGTTGACATGTTGGGCGATAAGAAGGCATCGCTGAGGTGTTTTAAGCTCTGATCACCTGTCAGTCAAACTGCGTCCGCTACTCGAGTTTTTAGGCTTCAGTTTTGATCTTCTGTTATTACATCTAATCTTGGCATTTTTGTTCTTTGTCTCTTGTAAATTCTCACTCGAAATAATAAGTGATATGCATTTTAAGTCTGAAAAACATGGGCGTGGGATCCTTCAGGATAATATGGGAATAATTTTTAATGTGAAAAAATCCATGCAGCCACATGGAGAACATGAAAATCCACACAGAAACACCTGAGTGGTCTGCAGGTTTGAACTCAGACCCTCTTTGCTGTGAGGGGACAGTGCCACCATGACATTTATCTAATAAAAAATATTGTCTATATATTAATATAATGGTTGTTTCTCACAGCATTGTATCAGTAATGGTTTTGATATAAACCTAAAGTACATCTTTTCAAACAGGCACACAAACTTAATGAAAATAAAACATAAGAGTTAGACTTGCAAAGATGTAATATTAGAGTGTAACATGTTTATTTATCATGCATTAGCCTTGTGTGTTTGTGGAAATGATGCTTAACCAATATTCATTCCAGGGATGGCGGCTGTAATTTAGCTCGAACATGTAAGATTTGAGTCCTGAGATTAATAAGTATCTTTTAAATGGCAGCAAATATCACATTGGGTCATGGAAGAAGATGGAGATCTCACTGTTAATCTGTCCAACAAACAGCAACTGTTGGAGGGGGCACCTCGAGGTATTAACTGTAAATCCTCTTTCCTGAAAATTGTTCACAGCGCAAATGGAAATTCCATCAGAAAATTCAGACTCATTTATTATTCATCGTCACCGCCTCACCAGTGCCTCACTAGAGGTGATGAAAAACGACAGCGCACACGCAAGTATATCATGCGGGACTCTGATATATCGCTATCAAAAGCAGTGAACTGGAAAAGACAGGATTTAATATGGTATCTGGTCCTAAGTCCCTACTAATTCAATAACATTATGCCAAAGATTTATTAGGCATCCCATTTCCCATAAACACATCTGCTCGCTGAGTTTGATGCAGGCCGTGCGACAATATGCAAAGTATTTCAGAGCTGTTTTCTTTGAGAGAAACTGATGCTGCTGTGTGTCTCTTTTAAAGTGAAAAAGTTAAGGATTCACCTTTTAATTTTACTTCTTTTTCCTTTCTAATATTTCCATCTTATGAATTAATACAAAGTTGTACTCAGTACTTTTTAGTATTTGGTTACAGTTATTTAAAAACTTTAAAGTAACCGTCTCAAATCATGAGGAAAGTGAAGCTCACTGTGATGCTTCGCAAAGGGATCATTCTAAGGGTTTCAGTCCCTTGATCATACCTTATTTATGGAAAGTAGATGATTTTTTCCCTCAAATGGACACATGAGTTTGCAGAAGTCTGCAGTTGAGTGGTGAGTGATCTGTCACTTTTCATCTGGAAGAGTCTCAGTCCAACAAAGGACAGACGTGTCCTGTTTTGCTTCAAAGAGAAGGATTTTTTTTAATCATAAATTACTCTTCGAGGACGTAATTTAGCATTTTTTCTTTATCTTTTTCAAAAGTTTTAATTTTTTGTTTTTAAATTGAATATATTAATTTAGTCTGATGTTGCTGTTTCCGGATTCCTGCAGGGATCGTCACATCATCTTCATTCACCTATCAGACCATAACTAACCTCATTACAAAGGAATGTGCCTCACACACACACACACACACACACAGACAAACGCACATACATAACCTCCCATCTTTCATAATATTTCTCAGTGTGAAGATGTGCCACCTTCTTGGAGAAAATGCCACAAAACAAAACAGGAACAGAAATGAAGCCTCTCATTGTTTCTAACGTCTTGAATTCGCTCTCCTCTTACGTAAAGCTGTAACCCTTTAAAGGCCACATGGGAGCTTCAGAGACACACATGCGATAGCGGAGAGCCATCCTCTCCTCTGGAACCCATTAAGAAATGTATAAAAGGCCTTCCTACCGGTTTGATTTGTAGTTAGACGGTTAACCCCTGAAATGTCTGTCTGTGGTTCTTGAGAATTTGAAACCCCAGTAGTGAGTGATTGTTTCAATGTAAATGGGGCATGAAAGCCCCTCTATAACTTTTCTTTTGGCTCTTGTCATGCTCGATTATAAATCCCACAAGTGATTTCTGGTTTTCAAGTGGCCATTTTACAGTTTCAAAATACAAATGGCAGGTTTTATTCCCTTTGAATGTATTTTTTGTCGAAGAGGTGGAATAACAAATCCAACCATTGTATATTTGGGATTATCGTACAAATAGTCATAGAATGAGACAGAACCTGTGTCAATATGATATCTCCTTGTTGTGACAGCGGGGCTGCTGTGTGCACAAACACATGGCTGAGTTTTGTGGGGAAGTATAACTGAGGCTGGCGCGGCGTTGACACATTCAGCTGTCTCCAGGGTTGGAATAAAGATCTGAAACCCGCAGCGGTCCAGCGGAGACACCAGCTGGGCCTGGAGCCAGAGAAAATGTCTTTCACCTCCTCTATCAACACCACCGTTTTCTCTCTCTCTCCTTCACAACCACAAGACTCTTTCACCTTCCTCCACTCCTTGTAACTCTCCTGTATCTCTACATTTTACTCTATCCATCCAACGTTTTTTCCCCTTTACCCTCCTTTTACTTTCTCCCAAGCATCCCTCTTCCGCTTCAGCCCGAGTTCCTCTCTCAATCCCTCCCTCCCTACTTCCCCTTGTTCTCCCTCCTCCCACTTGCAAATGATTTCCAGTGACACAACACTGATTTTCTGCCAACTTTTCTTCCCTCCTCAAACATCAGTCTCTGTGGCACAGTAGCTGTTAACTTTCGTGATGACTTCATACCGCCTCTCTTGGCTTGGGTGATGGTCAATTCAAGCGGAGAATGAGGACTCTTGAGAGCCTCAGCCGCGGTTTGCTACAAGCAGTGCAGAAGATTCAACGGTGGTGTAACGTTCTCAAACACCTCTTTGCACATTTCAATGTAAACCCTCCAGTTTTTATTTTCCCTAGACAGATGTGAATACAATGCATGACTTCATAGAGTTCAGAGAGCAGAAGTTGTGTTGAGCATGAAATATCCTTTTAAATCTTCTGTGTGCAATTAGTTGGGACCAGAAGAAAGTAATGCTGTGATATTTTCAACACTCCCAGAACTTTACAAACAGTTAAAACTGTCAACGTTTCACAATGTTAGAGACTCGTTAGAAAGGCTTTCTGGCAGGAAGACTTTAAACATTGTACATAAACTGTAATTAAGGACCCAGTTCCTTAAAAAGTGATGCCAAATAGGGTCCTTAACAAGAGTCAGCACATGACAGGCTGGGATTAAAAGTATGTTTTTCTTTATGGGATATTAATGTGAACATTTTAACCTCATCGTTTCCGATTACAAGGAACCGAATTGTTGCATAGTCTCTTGCAGAATTCTCAAAGTTGCACAGTTTTTATAGAAAAACTTGCAGTTTTTAAGGTGCCTAAACCTTCAGCATGAATCCATCCCTTCAAGTTTAGCTCTCATGAACTTTGACACGATAATTTACACCACTGAACAACGGCAAATTGTACAGACGTTGCTGACCTTTGAGGGAACCAAAACAGAGGAAGCTGTTTTAGCTTATTGGCTCTGTTCCCTCATCTACTTGAATATAACCCTTCTTTGATGGAGTATGAACCGCCACACACTCAAAGAGGAATACTTATGTGTCAGTTATGAGACAGGAGACTCTTAAGGAAGCCGTTTAAATTTATTGTTTCATTGCTTCAACCTGTCTTACCCTGTAGAACAACTATTTTTACTGACTTACACAATGTCTTTCCCACAGTTTAAAATGTTAGCTTTTAACTTTTTGGGCGACTGGAGTTTGTCAACAAGCTCTGGGAGAGGTTCCTCAGTCAACAAACTTCTTGTTGCACCATTTTTGCAAAGAAAAAATAACATTCAGTGTGCTACTTTCCACTATGAGGGAGAGTTAACACCTGCATTCACAGTTTGTCTGTCAGCAGGCTTTTTAAGGAAACCATCTACATTGCAAAACATTGCTGTGATACAATACAATGGACTATTTCATTCTTGAATTTTTAAATGTGAAATACATGCCCCTTGGACAGAGGTTTGGATCCCATCCATCCATCCATTATCTATAACCGCTCATCCTTTTGAGGGTCGTGGGGAGGTTTGGACTCTAAAATGGATAAAAGCGTTCATTCTCAAACCGCCCTGCAACATTCATTTCTAACAGGATAAAATCCTGCCCCAACTTATAGTACAGACCGAGAGTTTAATACTTCTTAACATTGCAGAAATTGCACGAGTTGCACTTTGAAGACAGCATGGGACGGCTACACTATTATTTAAACTTAATATGTCAATCATTTCAGCCATGAGTAGTTCTGTGGGATGAGTTCTTCAACCACAAGATATGAACCTTTGCCAGTGCATATTTATGTTCCAGCCTAGAAATTGCCTCACTGTGTTCAGCAAATCTGAAACATCCAAGAACATTACTGTAGGCATTGTACAAAGCAGAATTACTTGGAATGAACTGCACGCTCGCGTAGCACAGAAGAATAACCAGAGGATCATTTATTGCAAAGTACCAGTCGTCTAGTCTAGAGAAATGTCACGTCAGATTGATAACAGAGTCTGTTTCTTACTATCGTTTCAGCTGAGAGTTATATCATATCAGCTGAGGATGCAGATCATAAAAAACACTAGTTCAATTAATTTAATTCTAACAAACAGTTAGATGTACTCTTTTAGCAACAAATAGGAGTCCATTGTGATTCGAGCTGTACACACATTAAGTTTAAGACTATGGTTGTAGAATCCATATCAGTCAGGTTTAACACATAATTATGAATTCTTTGACTTGTTTTATGACTAGTTTTGCTTTTGGCTCCAATATGGGGGATTTTTATGAACCTAGTATGTGCAAATCTAAGGAATTACCACCACTGAGGCATTTTGAGATGCACAGACATGAGCTGTTGTGTTTTTTAAGCTTAAAAACTGAAGTTTGTGTCTGATGGGTGTTAAATATAGTAAAAACTGCTTAAAGTGACCAAGTCTGTTTGAGTCAAATTTGTTCTGTCTCCATACATCACACAGCAGCCTGACTGAGGAACACCAAGGTTCATTGCTGCATCTCATCGGCTGTTATTGGCAATTTATCATAACCTTCAAAGAGTCTTTTGCTTTCATTGATAGAAAATTATGATTTCAATGTGGGTGCAGCCTCAAGCAGTTGGAAGAAGACACATTACCGCCATGGACCGAACATGGACACTGTAGGCCACTGATGCTTGATCACTATCAGCAGTTTCCACTGTACTAATGTATTTCATTGTTGCTCACTTTGATTTCCTTCCCATCCTGATTTGATGTTAAACTTTGATTCAAAATGTCTGGATTTAAAGTTAACGCAGCCACAAAACTTGATCTCATACATCCACTATTGTGCAGAAAGAAATGATATACATCCACCCTTCGATATCTGTTTTTCTATCAACTTCTTCCCTGCTTTGATAGACCCCATCATTCAGTCTCACTAAGTTTTAATGACATCCAATTGGATTAAAAGTGAACAATACTTGTGCAACATCAGCCGCTGAGGTACATGTCTTGTAGTGGGACAGAAAGCCATATTGGCTCTGACGAGGTCTCTGAAAAGGGTGCGGAAAAGCAAAGGAATGCTTCAGAATTCATTTGGAGGAGAAATGCTGATGCGGTGGTAAACGAATGCAGACGAAAAGCTGGAGAAAAGAGTGAAATAATGATCACAGTCTTGACGTGGTTCGCAGGCAGATTCTTGTGGTCACCCAGCAGCGTTACAGAAGCAAATCCCAGTTTCGGTTCCTTTCCCCAAATGTTTTCCTATCGCTGGTCTTAAACTCGCATTTTATAGAGCTCGTATTCTGTGGCTCATGGCGGCGTTTAATGCCTTAAATTGGGCTGATGTTGAAGAAATTACTGAAAGGAACTGGATCCAGGTTGATCAGGATTTAGAGGGCTGTGTGTTAGTTTTTTTGAGGTGGTGATGATAGTAAATCCTCAGACAAGCTCTTTAGTACTATTAGCGATTTAGCAATTTAAGGTTATTTGGCTCCAGCTCTGATTGTAAGAACAAGAAAAAAAAAAAAAAGCTGTCAGCTGTCTAAGGAAATTAGCCCTCAGAGAGTTCAGCAACGCCGAGTCCAAATAGTGAACTATAGTTATAAAGTCAGTACCTCACTGGACATGCAAATCATTTCACAACCTTTTGACCTGCTTGGCTTTTATACAGACGAGGGGAAGATTCTTTGGTTTAAACTTCTTAGTGACAGGAACTCCGGGCCTTAGGCCAGGAGTTATGACTGATGGAGAGGGTTGTCTCCTCAGCTGCCCCTGTACCCACTGAGAGAACAAGCTAAAGATGTAGAGGCCAAATATAGAAGGCTATTTCTCACCCTGGGTTGATGGATTACTCTAAAGCCAAACTATGTACAGTGTCCAAAGAGGTAACGATGTAACGTATTCTTAGGATGGATATCCTGTTATCGTACACGGTAACTGAACCTTTTTTCACCTTTTCTTTTTTATCCAGGCAATAAGTTTCTCCTGCACATGGAGATCATTGCAAAAACTCCCGGCTGTGAAACTGAATAAGACCTCAAGCAAATTGTGTCAGAAGCCAACAAAGCTGGTGGCGTTTGTTTTGAAGGCTGTCTGCTCCCTACTTATGCAGTCTCCTTAGCTCGGTTTGTGTTCTTTGGAGCCGAGTCTAACCAGATGTTTCTCTTTGAGCCACTGAAACTGATAGCTCATGATGCAGTGTCATTTTTCACCGCCGTATCTCCCCGCTCCACTCAACACCCACATTAATGCCTCATTTTTGCGAGCGGAATCGATACATATTTTAAAGTAATATTCCCCGGGAATAATTTTTTCGGCGCGGCTGGCATCTTTTAACCGTCTGAAAGCGATCATTCAAAAAGCAAAGCCTGTGTGGGAGGACTTGGCTGTGAGTGGGGAAAATGCGAATCAAGGGGAGAAGAGATCGATACGGTTTTGAATCAGACAACATAACAGTAATTCTTGCTGTCCGTTTGCAGCAAACTCCAAACTGAATGACTTGCGTGGGGGAGTTTTTTTCCTCCTTCTTTTCTCATATTCTTTGTTTTTATATCATTTCCACAACAGACTATGGAAATGAACATGGGTGCAAAGACAGGGTTCACTTTGTTTGAGGTAACGATTGACCTTGTTAATTAAATGAGAACAAACTATATTGCATGACATTGAACCGCTAAAGACTGCATACAGAGTTACACAAGGAACCACAAAAATCAATACTGAGCCGAGCGGAAGATCAAAAATTGCTTGATGAAACGGTTTTGTTTGGTTTTCTCTCCACAACTTCCCACTCCCACTGTTCAGTGGCCCCTGTGGTATGTTCATATCTTTTCAGCACTATGGATTTATAGACGCCTCAGCGCAGTAAATCAGCTTGAAATCAAGCATCCACATGCTCTGCATCCACCCCTATGACCAAAAATACTGCAACATTTTCCAGAAAACTCTGGTGTTAAATCAAGAGGCTTGTCTCATCTGAATGAAGTTCAAAGCCTTGTTAGCCACAACAATACAGAGAGTTAAAGGTCCCAACAGATGCCGCTGTGCAGCAAGACAAAAAATATGACAGCAGTGACCTGTGCATCTACATTATGAGGACCTTTTTAAATAGTTGGTATAACTTTCTAAAAATAAATGACATGAGTATCCTTTAAACAATGTTGCACAAGTGGCTCCTATTTGATCAGAGGAGGTTTCATACTCACACTGATGCCAAACTGAGTTTCTTTTACTGGCATAAATCACTGGAATTGGATTTCAGAACAAAGCAAAACAATCAAATAAACCTAAAAAGTTACCTTGACGTGAAATAACAACAGAGAATTTAATGTTATTTCAGAAGCTAATGGATTTTTTTCTGGGCAAATGGTCATGGTAGTAAAACAAAGGTGGTAAAAAAAAAAAACATTCTCATGGTTTAAGTCTTAGCTCAGCAGTCTGAAATAATTTCCCAGTATCATCAAAAAGGCTGTAATTTGTCCCGACTCTAGACACACAACATTGTCTGCTCCAGCCTCCTCCCCCTCAGCGGGTCAAGTTCATGCCCCAGCACTTGTCGCTCCTCTTTGTGAGCTGTCTGTTTTAAAGTGTCAAGGTCGAGCTTGTGTCTGGGCAGGCCAAGCTTTTAACAAGAAAAAGTACTTGCAGGGCATTGGCACTGCCGGTAATGCCTACAGCAGATGTCTGTATGGCCGAAAATGACTCCAGCCTTTCCTAAAAAACCAGGCACAGCCGAGACTGACGACAGGTGATATATAAATGGTTCATGTATTTCAGTGTATGATCCACATAACTTGAACTCAGCCAAATACTTTTACTTCTCTGAGCTTAATAATCCCAAAGTTTTCTTTTTTTCTTCATGAGAGCCGTTGTCAAGTTCTTTTCACAAAATCTTCTGAGACTATTTGTCACAAACAATCCCAGTTCTCACATAAGTTCTTGCTTTATTCTTGACAAAATCAAACACAAATCAAACTGTTATATTGGAATTGGTTAAAAGAAACTGTCATAGAGCATTCAGCCTTTTTTGAAGCTTGCCCCTAAATGACCCCAGTCTGCCCCAGCAGACATAAACACAATCTTAGAGGAATACAAACATTAACAAACATGCTCATAGTTTTTTTTTTGTCTCTGCAAGTTTGAGTGATTGATTTAAAGAAGACTGGAAAGGAAAAGACTTATAGGTTCAAGGGGTCGTTGTGTTTGCATTCATTGTTTTGGGACTAAATTTAGCCTCCTAATCCCCCTTCATTGTTCTGTTAGTTTGAAGCAATGCTAGTCATGCTTTAGGAGACATAGCGCTCAGAGCGTCAATGTGGATGGAGCCAGGTCCAGTCCAAGTTTACCCGGCTCCGCTGTGTCATCTGCCAGACATGGAGATGACTCACACTGCACAACTGGAATCGAGGGGGCTGCGGTGTCGGGTGTCCCATGTGCTCCAGAATAACCAATCAATGTCAAGAAAACAAAGCAAAGCACAGATTAGCCCTGCACAGCTGGACATGTGAGATGTATGTGTGTAGAGTTGTGCTTCCTGGCTTAAAAGAGCTCAAGAGAGAAATGTGTGTGGGCTCCTGAGACCTATTAACATAACTGTAATAAAAAAGGATTTGTCAATACTTCACCATTTCTTCGATTTACAGTCTGCCTTTGATGAAGTTTACTGAATGATAAAGAAATTTAAAATATTATCAAGTACAGCTCTGTTGTAATCAGATTTAATGTATGTTTTCTGAACATCCTCCATGATTTTTTCCCAAAAAAGATTTTTGTCATGAATTAATTGCAGATAATCCTGCAGTGGCCAATGCAGACAGCTCTTTTAACACTGACCACGTCTGGCTCACCATCCTAAAACAATAAAGGGTTAAATTACATTTGTTTTCACACATGTTAATCTCTGCTTGTAAAACTTACACGAGCCCGAGGAGGTGTGCTCATACAAAAATTCCTCAGTGAGTTTGTCAGACGGCGAGTGCGTGGCTGGACTGAGTGAAATTAATGAAGTCTGTAATGGGTCATCAAAGAAGGGAACTCGATATCTGTGGCGGGGAACCCCACCTGTTTATGGGGAGAAGCACTTGGTCCACACACACATGCATGCATACACAAACACACACACACATCACGGTCTGCCAGAACAAAGAATTGCAGGTGGGGTTCAAATGCTCCCCCAGTACCAGAACAACAGGTGGATAGGCATTTTTTTATGATGTCTGCCCTCGCCATGTGTACTTTTCAAGGCGAGCAACATGAGATGACAGAATTTCCTGCAAGAAAGAAAGACAGACTGCAGGAACTTTATCTTTTGTTGAGTGAAATGATCATGTCTGAGTTCAGCTGGACTCCGATATCCTATACGTGTCAGTTATCATTCTTACATAAAACAGTGGTCAAGTTTTGACAAATCTCCAGCTTCTGGTTATAGCATGTTGGTGACAGAGCCTGTTTGTGAAAGTTTGAACATTAGCAACACTTGTTTCTCTAAACAGGAATTTCCATAAAAGCTGACCCCGGAAAATTCCATGCAAGTTGAAGGTGAGGTATTTTTTAACTAAGGCGCCAGGATTTACAACAAGAGACTGTAGTCAGCATAATTATGGCTAGCACAGCCGACAAGACAAGAGGCAAAAACTCTATCAAAGAAAAAAATCCAAAAAAAACAATGTGAGAGCACTTGGCTGTTTGATTATTAAATTTGTGGGAATATGTCCACTTCTGTTGTCGTACTGAGAGTTTAACGAAAAGATCAACGGCTTTCTCAAATCTGTCTGCTAAATATGAAGTAGATCTAGCTGGCTGTTAGCATAGATTAGCATTAGAAGTGGAAATAGGTGGAAAACAACTAGCCCGGCTCTGTCCAAAGGCAAAGAATCCACCTTATGACACCTTTAATGCTAAATAATTGAATCATTATCTCTTAGTTTGTTTTATTTGTACAAATCTCAAAGTGTAAAAAACAGGTTTTCATGCAAGTGATACATGCACAATAATTTACCGGACCCTTGACTTCCTGTCAGTCTCTGCAGGTTTTCTGTCAACCTCATGGTTACATCAAGACTATATTGTACTTATAAGCTAATTGTAGCAATGAGTACAGCTCATTAAAGCTCAAAGAAAAAAGTTTTCTTTGAAGGATAACTAAACTCAAAAACTAGCCACTTACTGCAGATTATGATATAAGTAAAGCAGCTATTTGTCAGCTGATAGATAATAGTGTGGGAGGGGGTTTTAGCCTGGGAACAACAAACTCTGACTGGAAAATACATCACTGTATTTAACATTATGCATTGCATCTTTTTCCTTCTCTTCTGCTGTTGTGGAGGAGGAGGAGGAGGCTGTTTATAGATGAATTACTAAAATATGTCTTCTGCCTGCAGGGGATGGGACTAACTGATGCAAGGTAGAGTAAACACTCGTGTGCAGGAGGGGAAATTACAGTCTTGCCTGAATCCTATTTCACAATTTTGTTGGTCACCGCTATAGTTTTATTGTTTTTTGGTTCAGTGAATGTTGATGAGGTGAAAAAAGTTTGGGGAAGTTCGCTGAATTCAGTTCTAGTGTCCTTTTTCACAATTAAAGTGTAAGTCTTCATGCAAATAAAATTCTATGAGTGGACAAAAATTCAAAATTCAATGAACCAACAATTTCCAGGGCCGTTTACCCGCCATAACTTTACACAAAAGTCAACCACCCTGGTTATTTGCTCTGGGTACACATCAGTCATAGTCAGCCAAATAGGAGAAGACGTGGAACGCTTCACAGAGCTGCCAAAGTGCAGGTAACAACCGTCCAAACCACTTGGAAAAAAGTACTAAATTTCCACCCCACACATGCATTCAGAACATGGAGCTCCTGAACCCCTTGCTGCATATACCCAGTTCCTCAGCTAATAACTCTAAAGTGACTGTTAATCTGCAGAATATCAAAGAGTTATTTGCGCTACTTGTATGTCAGCCCTTCGTCTACTGTGACACCTTTTAGTCTCAGGAAACACATCCATGTAACTTAATGCTTAGAGCTTTCAATGTTGAACTGCTCCGTCATCAGTGTCTCCAAAACAACTCACAAATACATGAAATCAGCATGAACTCTGATATGCAAACTGAGCAAATGATGTGTTGTGGATGCACATAGGTTGTTCTACCTCCCCATGCGACAGCTCATGCAGATTTTTATATTTCTTAGACTTCTGTCAAGTAAAAATATTTTACTTGGGGTTATTTTGGCCGGTAAAACAGCTTTAGCAGAAGTTAAACTTAGTTGGATGACAGAATATGTTGTTTACCATGGATTCCCAAAATGACAGCTTTCTTTAAAATGACACATATGACCTTTTCAGTGTATTTGCGTCAGTCATGCTGAACAAACAGGTGGTGAACACTGCGAAGAACCAAAACTACTTGGCTCTGTTTATGAAAAGATCTTTGTTTTGGTAAAAAAAAGTCTGTTTTCTACATTAGCTCAGTTGCATGCGTGAGTGTTGTCAAAGGCAAACAATGTTGTGTCAGAACAGCAGTCTCCTGGTTGAAAGTCCTGTTGGACCCGTCCATCCTCCTCTACCTCCTCCAAATACTGACCTTGTTGGTCATTTAACTGCATAACTAGTGGACGATGGCCTACAGTAACACTAAATATGAGTCGTAATAAATTGCTTGCACAAACAACCTATGGTACCATTTTTTGATACAGGTATTTCACAATATGTAACTATCATTAAAAAGTGATATATTTGTCCTCTAAACGTCAGAACTTTTTGTCACATTAGTTCAAGAAATATGCATGTTTAATGACAGTCATTTTTGTAAGATGACTAACAACATTCTGCAGCTGCTTCAGTTTAATGTTTTCAAGAAAATTTTCTCGTTGCCATTTTCTAATTCCTGAACTACTTCTGCAAAATCTAAAACATGAAGGTAAACCCTGAGAGATAATATTACAGCTGCAGGGAGAGAAGCTCTCCAGAACCCAGAAACACGGCCAACGAAAACTCCAACAATGAAACCAAAAGGAAAAAAAAAACACGCCCTTTCAACACTGTAGCACTTAAACTGCAGTTACATGTTATTAAAAAGCTGAACAATTATGGAAATCATATTTCAGTTTCAATAGTCCATTTGATGCATATGGCGCAGCAGATTTATAACTGCTGCAAGCCTGAGAGTTTTTGTGTTTCACTCACCGTAACACAAACATCTTTGTATTTTGTCTCCCTTTAAATGAAGCCAAAGCATGGTTATTTCCTGCTTCACAAAGCACAACTGATTTTATTTATGAGTCATGGCTGACAAAAATGATTTAATTTTAATTAAATGATCTGCACTTGACAAATTAATTCAATCTGTAACTTTAGATGTCCATATTGAGTTCATTCTGAGCTTGCTATTATCGCAAATAAATCAATCATAACCACAAATTTTATTCTTTCATAGATAATTGTGCCTCATACATTTGGTCTCGATATAGAAACCCGGCCAGCTCAGTAAAACATGCTCTTTCCTCAAGGTCAGATGTGATTCTAGTAACTATGTTTTCCAACTAAGCTTTCCATCAGTTTTCCAAACACCCCCACCACTCTGCATTTTCCATCCCACTGAACTGTGGAGCATGCACTAATACTCAGCACTCATTATATTATGTCCTTTAACTCCATCTATAAATAGCGTGTTCTAAATCACTGTACAGAAGTGCTAATCATTTTAGGTGCACAAGGGCCAGTTTATTGTAAGATCAAAGTTAAGCTCAATCGTAGCTGGTATGTGTTACCCTCTTAGCTATTTTTAGGTTCTCCTTGCTAACTATCTGCCTTTTGGACTTGATTGGAGATTAGCGCTGTTTTCATTCTGGTGATGAGTAAACATCCTTCCATTTATTTTGGAGCTCTGAATCCTCACACCGGGCTGCATGGATGGGCACCTGCTATTTATGGGGGAATATGGTGAGACGGTCTTGATTTACACCCTGATCAGAAACTATAAATACTATCTGTGTGTGTGTGTGTGTGTGTGTGTGTGTGTGTGTGTGTTTACAGGGAAGCTAGGAGGTATGTGTATATGAGTGATGATATATGTGCATGTGTGGTGTGTGTATTATATATACATGAGTGTGTATTACATGTCATTGTAAGGGAAACTGAGACTGACCCAAGTGAGTGTTGAAATATGACAACATATACAGTTTCCTCTCGTGAGGTGTCAGTTTCATGGTGGGATGATTCATTTTCCAGGTGATAAACTACTTTACGTCGCTAACTACTTAAAGAGAAAATGTTTAAGATGTTGGGCAGCGTATCACCAGAGTAACAGCTTGGTGCTGCTCACGCTACTTTACACTATAGCCCTCTATCACTGTAGCTAGTGCATTAGCTTAGCTTGTTAGTTAGCCTTGCAGCTAGCTGACCACTCTACTTGCTCAAAGCACCGGAGGAGAGTTTGTGTTTACACAGCAGGCAACAGAACCAGACACCTCTCAGCAAAAAACATCTGGACTTGGACTGAACACATCCTCTGAAACCAACTGAGAACAGAAGAGAGACTTGAAAAACAGACACACCGATGGGGATTTTAAGGGCATAAAGGGTGATGAAGGGTTTATTTCCTCCAAATGAGTTTGTGGATATCGGAAGAGTGGAAGCACAGTTTTTAAGATGGTTTTAGTGAGTTTTCATATCTTTTGTTTCTGTTAAACTTAAATGAAATGTGTTTGACAATCAAATACCAAGGAAATTGTTGTCTCATCTCAAAAGGGGAGCAGTTTTCAGTTCAGTTTCTGACCCAAAGACGATTGAACATTCAATATGTGGGATTCCACCATGACTTTATAAGTTCACAATCTGCTTTACCTGCTAATCTGCCACAGCTGCTGCTTTTTTAGTATTTTTTTATCAGATAAGAGCATCAAAACTTTGCTATAACTACATACATTTGAATAAGAAGAAATCATCAAAATTTGCTTGATCAATGATCTGACACAATGGTAAATACAACTATGTGGGTTTAGTTACTGGTGGTCAAATTCACAGGCAGTCATTCTGAAGCTGGTATATATAAAAAAACATTGAAAAATATATCATATAATTAAACTTGTTTATTATTAAAACCTAATTTAGACATGTTTATCTTCCAAAAATAATAAATGCGAGCTCTCTGTTCCCCACAGTGCTTATATTGGGTAGAGGCAAACACAGGCCTGACAGCTGGTCAGGTTCAGGACTGTGAAGGTTATGATCACAGTGAGTGATTTCTATCTCACCACTCACGCACCCACCGTGGCCCCAAGACCCCTGCTCAGACCCTCAGACAGCTGGTCCCTGGTTCTGGTTTCATTACCAGTGTGGTCAATACAACTACAAACTGCACTTTGTTGTCCCATATTTTCCTCTCTCCTGTTGTAAATGTAGCGTGTCTTTGTGTCTGTCTGAATGCCAAAACACAAACTTTACATGTCTGGCAAATGATTATTATGGACACTTGTTGCACAGCAATGCAACCAATGTCTGAAATGAGATAAACCAAGGACAGGAGAGGCCAAGAGCAAAACCTTCTCCCTCTGTCTCTTTCTCTTTTATGAGTAATGTCATTTTTTTTTAGAAGCACCCTTCCCCCTCCTCTTTTCTCCCCCCTTCCTTCCCCTTTCTCCACTACTTTCCCTTGCCCCTTCGCGCCAGCTGTGGTCTGCACAAAAACTGATTTTCAGAGTGTTAACCACCATGTTCTTCCTGCCAACGGCAGGATTTCATTTGCAGAGCACAGGGGGCCAATATCTAGGGTAATTCCTAGGGTTTAGTGCCACTGATCTCTTCCCAGCTCACCTTGGGGAGAAAAATTAAAGCGGCGATAAGGCCTTACCCTGCCCGGCTCCATGTTCACCCTGTGCTGCCCGCTGCCTCTCGGCTGTCAGCTACTGGAGGCTCACACAGATGACACCTGGTCAGTCTCATATTCGCTGTCTGTTGGCATTTGTACACAAACTAAAGGTAATATGACAATTGTAAATGTCTATTTCTTAAGATTTTTCTCACAAAAATGGACAAAACACATTTAGTTAATTTATGTTTTTCATTATATGCATCATTTAAAGGTCAGGCCTTGTAAGGGTGTCTTTAACAGCAGATTTCAGACTTAAGTATGACGTAATTCGCTCTGTGACAGCAACTGCCAACTAACAAAACAATGTTAAAGATACCAGAAACAACACCCTGCCTTCAGAAACAGAGACAATCATTGTTCAAAATTTAAAGAAATGCATTATTT
Organism: Ctenochaetus hawaiiensis; assembly: GCA_029783645.1. Lineage (NCBI taxonomy): Eukaryota > Metazoa > Chordata > Actinopteri > Acanthuriformes > Acanthuridae > Ctenochaetus > Ctenochaetus hawaiiensis. The sequence goes on along the minus strand of JAPZDY010000026.1, from coordinate 20,070,264 downwards.
TTTATGAGTTACAAGGTCTTCATTTTTATGACTCTGCAGTCTTGTTTAATTCCCAGCATTATTATTTGTATAAGTCACAGTCTTCAAATGTCCAACATGTATTTTTATATGTTTATGTGTAGGACATAGATATAAAGACATAAATGTACAATTAGATTTTTAAGAACTTAACGCACAATTGTAACGTCTGCCGTCTCTTAATCAAAACAATGAAAAAAGTTTGATTACACAGTAAAATAAAATGTAGTCACTGGTTTTGTTTATTTCCTTGTCTAAAAACATCTATTTGACTGACAAACAAGAAAGTGTATTGAAGCTCATTCATGTTACATTTAATCAGGTTTTCCGACTTCGTTCCTCACTTTTAGGATGGTGATACAGAAGTCACAGTGAATGAATGACATTTTTTATTTGAGAAAATGTTAACACACAACTCAACAGAATATGTAACATATTTAGAGTCATTTTTAGATGTTTTAATGCAGATATTAAGTGTTTCATAGGGTTCTTTCAAAGAGAGACAGAGAGGGGAGTCCAGTACGTTTCGCCTGTATATTTCCATCTTACCAGCAGGAAAGTGACTTTTACACTGTTTAATAAAACCTTGTCCATGACCATTTTTAGGACTTGGATAAATGTCATTCCTCATGAATGCGACATCTGCAAAAAATCCTAATTTAATTTAAAAAAACGTGTAAAACCTCATAGGACTGCATTCAGAGAAGAGGAAAGACATGTTAACAAATTAAATGTCAAATGAGTGATACTGATTCTTTTTTACAATTCAATCAAAATGAGAACCGACATGATTTCCACGTACGGTTAATGAAATTTAAAATTGATTACAGGGGCGACTTATAAGAAAATTAAAAAGAAATAAAGTTTCCTTGAGGTTTTAGGGTTGGTGGTCCATTCAAGGACACGCTGCTGGTAAAACTGTGTGATGGGAACAATTAAAAGGCAAAGTCTTGTTAACCATGTTCTCAGGCTTTGCACAGTGGAAAAGGAAAATTAAGAGGAGCAGGAAACATCTGTTTTATGGCCTCTTTTATTCACTTGCACAGACGTTCGCTTTTTCTTTTCAATTGTTGTCTTCCTGCCCTCAGAGGAAGTAAAGCACATGGGGAGGAACATCTATATATAACATTATATGATAAAAAAATATATATATTTTAATGGACACACTACCACACAAACACACACATACACTCACAAAGCAGTTTATTCCCTCTCGCTGGGAGTGGGGGTCCTGGAAAACAATCTATTTTGGCACATCAGGAGGGACTTGTGGATTTAAGTGAAACCAAATGAGCTGATGTCTCCCTGATTTAGCGTGTAAGTTATTGTTTCTTGAAAAAGTGCGTCACATAACGGTCCCTCTGCCTCTCCCTCATGCATGACACGACTGCTGGGTTTTGACATTTTACCATTTACCCTGCTCTGCCGCAATGTGTTTCCAATCGGCGGGAGACGTGAAGCCTGCGACGGGACATGCATGCTGCCCTTTGAAATGATGCACCAGGAGGAAAACATAAACAAATGTTTGCCACCAAGCACGTTCAAATCCCCCCTCCACCTCCTCCTCCCTCCTCCAGCTTTCACCGCCTGCCCACCCCCAACGCTCCAAAAAAGCCACAGCCTCACATGCGACACATTACCAGGAAGGCAGAAAACATGTTTTTGGAATTAAATCATTACGAGATCTTTTCAACAAGATATATTTCCTAATTGGCCTCTTTCACAACATTTACATATTGTCCTTTTTTTTTCCTCTGGGAGGTGAATTGTTGGTTTGCTGGGTGTCAAGTGGGGCTGTGTTGTCCTATGGAGGTAAAGTTTATGAGAAGCAGCCAAAGTGGAGAATCCCGGCAGGACAGAACCACAGTGGGAGAAGAAGAAGAAGAAGAAGAAGAGTGGCCCGCGTCGACATATGAAGCCAAACAAACAGTCTGACTTCTAAGCCTCTGCAGACCTGCTGACGGGTCCTCTGGTTTCTCAGCTTTCCTCCCAGATGCCTTTTAAGCCTTTTATTCTGTTTTTTACCAGCATTTTTCTTTGTTCTTTCTTCTCTGCACTGCTTTTGGTGTGTGTGTGTATGTGTGTCTTTCATTAATCCCCAGAGGGATACGCACAAAAAGAGATAGAAGACAGAAAGACAGAGAAAGAGAGATACGAGGCAAAGTAAAAAAAGAGGCAGAAGGCTCCTCAAATGCTACTTTCAATCAGCTGTGTGCTGCATTTAAAAGCAGCGTGCACACACACAATTCTAATGTAACGGTGCACAAAGCTAATGTGAAATGATACTGTCATAATGGCTAATTCCTGCAGACACCAAAATAGCTTCACCCCACAGTTTAACGACTCCTCACTTTCGCTGTCAGGTTGAGCAAACACAGACGTCACGACTATCAGAGGAGTCGTCCTTTTCCCTCTCCCCTGCCCATTTCTGAGACGCCGCCGCCGCCGCTGCCGCTGCTGCTGCTGCAGAGAAACTCAATCTATTGTTTGATGTGGACAGACAGATTGTCTTCCAAAGATTGCCAAATGCTTTGAGTAAACAACCCCCATTTTAACCTTCCCCAAAGTGTGACTTAATAAAGATGAAAACGTGAGGTGTCCATTTCCCCCCTCGCTGGGGAGGCTGAATGAAAACCACATGCGTAAATAGACCCCTGTGCGCGATGTTAAGTGTGTGCATGAGAGAAGAAACAGTAATCAGATTGGTTTCCTGTGACAAACAATAACATTTATTTTAAACCAGCGGCGTTTTTCTCAGGCAGAGGCAGTAGCTCCCATGGTAATCAGAGCCAGACTTGTCTCGGCTCCAAGACGCAGGGATGCTGCTACCTTTGTATCTGAGGGGCAAGCTGGGGGTCACATTAGCACCGGTGTTAGACAAGGTGATACTCCTGTTCAAGAATAACTTTTGTTTGGAAGCAGATGGACAATAATTTTAAATAACACACCCAAAGTATTTCTTAGTAGAGATTTTACTGGAATTTCCATTTGTGTTAAGAGGTAAGATAATTTATTAACATCTGGCCAGATGAGGAAGCACTCAAACATGCTAAAACTCTTTTGCCTTTTCTAAGTTGATGTGGTTTATAATTTCACCCACAATGCAACTGCAAGTGATTATTACTGTTGATTGAGTCAACAGTCAACAATTAGTTGTGCTGGATGTGGCAGCACTTCAACATTATTGTTTACTGATTCACTGTGAAATCTATTATGAGACTAATAAATCAGCTAATAATAATCTAATAAAGCTAATAATCAGTCATCAAATGTTTTATGGCTGATATATCAGTTTTGATATTAGTGTCGGCAGATGAATCAAAAAAGGCATTAATGGAATTTCTACATTATGTATGTTGTAACATTGTAGACATGACTTTAGCTGCCATGAGTGAGAGATGTCAGCTGTGTTTTTCAGCTGTATAATGTTCTGCTAATTACACGTCTTTGTAGATTTCTAAAAAAAAAACTAACAAAAACATTAATAAGAAACATGTCGAATCATTTAAGCCCTCAGGAACTGATATCAAATTGCCCTGAAAAATCCAGAATTGTTGAATCATCGTGACGTTGGTATGAACATCAGATTCAGTTTTCTACATGAATTGAGCCCATTGTAATCAAAAATGTATGTTAATAAGTTGTTGACCTTTTCATTTGACATAGGAGAAAAGTATTATCTAATAGAGTTATTGTATTGAATCTAACTATCAATTTTTGGATTTTGCACACTTTTGCTATCCCATGATATATATAGATGCCAGAAAATACACTTTTTAATATGGATTTTAATCAAAGGCTGGCAATAAGCTTGATATATAAAAGCTTTTTGGAAAATACCAAGAATAAAGGGTTATATTTTTGTAATATTTAATTACTGGTTGCATATCTACTTCAAAAAGTCTTTATGAGGAGAGACATTAATTACTTAAAGGAGAAGTTTATATCAGTTTCTCTCCATTTTCATAATGAGTGATGGCTTTGGTGCCCCATGTAGCTCAGCTTAACTGTGATCAAGTGGAGGCTCTTGGTAGCCTCAAGCACGCTTACAGTCCCTCAGCAGACAAACGTGTCGGCAGTGATGGATCACACGGTTTTCATCACAAACTCATAGGAGTGTCTGCTCGCCTCAACTTAAGGGCTTCTGACCTGAGAGTCGTCCCCCCCCCCCCGTTGGGGTGATTTTAGTTGGACAAATTTTTCCTCCCACAGACCCTCTGCAGGCTGTGAGGGGAGGGCTGCAGGACTCATCTGCCACTTATTACGCTCCCAAATCGAGCGCATACACAGTGGATGTGTTAATGGACAGAAATGCAGCGCTGGGACATGGCGTGCAGGGCGGGTAAAGAGAAACTTCTCTCGTAGCCTGCCAGGTAGCCAGGATTCTCAGTTTATGTCTGCTATAATGCTCAGTGTTATGTTACTTGGCAAAGGTTGGAAACTTAGATATTTGTGTGTTATTTATTTACACACTGCACATGTGAGTGTTTGCCTTGGAGACAACTTAAGAACTTCAGAAATGTACAGTATTTCCCTTCTTACTTTCACTTTAGAATTACATGCCAAATGCTTATATTGACTTTAGATACCAGAGTCAGTTCTCAGCTGTTGTTGTGTTTAAGCACAACTTTTGACAGCTTTACAAAATGACCAATTGCTGAAAAGCAAGATCACATCAACTCTGAAAAGACAGCTGAAAGAAGTTTGTGGATGAACAGTCAAAAAGAAATTTACCATATTTTGCAATTAGTTTTTAACTGAGGAAACTTCACCAGGTAAACAAGCCAATATGCTTACACTGAGAAAAGTTTAAATGCAAGTAGTAAGTGACAAGGTCTAAACAGGATACATGTTTTTTTTAGAGAAGCTCAAAGGAGGGTAAGAAGTGGCGTAGACTGTGCAAAGAAGCTGGACCAAATAACTAAACATGGCACCATGTTTGCTTATAAAGCTTTAGCCAATTTTGATTTATAAGGATTTGGGTAAAATTGACCTTTAAGACACAGGTTTTAAAAGGAGTAATTTACGAAGCCCATGCAATATTAGAAAAACCCCTCAAAATTACTTTGCCCTCTGATAGGTTTAGATTCACTATTTGGCAGTTTTGATGCTGATTGCTCACATCTGGAGGTGGAGTAGTGAATAAATGGATTAGGGCAAAAGTCTAAATGGTGGAAAAGCTTTCCTTGCTCAAATGGGAGTGAATTAAATGGATAGACAAGATTAGGCGCACAAAATTCAAGAAAAATATGTCTTTTTTTGACTTGCAGATCGGCAAATTTCAACCAATCTGCGAAGTTTGGGAACTGTAGCAGTTACAGTTTCTTAGACCAAAATACTTTCAGGGCACAAGCAGAAGAAAAATAACTGCAAAGCAAATATAATAAGATCCTTAAAAAAAGTAATAAAGCAGTAAAAGTGGATGTCCTATTTTTAAATCTGCATCTGCTGGCTAATTTGACGAGTAGGTGAGAAAATTAGTTTCACATGGTGCACATAAGTGGGTGAGGATTACCTTGCAAGAGCTGCTGGAGACTGGTGCAGTGCAAGCAAAGCTGTGGCCAGTGTGGAGAAATTCTCATGGCAGCAGTCAGCGGCAGTTGTTTGATACTGTAGCCTGCCATGACGAGTGCCTTTCTGAGCCCACACCGGATCATGCATGACCACAACACTTAAATATAGAAGCTCCGGCAGAAAAACTGCAACTATTCAAGCAGTAGCTTATGATAAGCCTTGTTGAAAAAGTATTGTGGTGATTACTAGCAGTTATTAATAATCACATTCAAACGTACACATTGAAAAAATAAGAGTCGTCTTTCAATTAAGCCGCGTGTTGAAAAGGCACTTCACCGACTGTACAGATCAAACTCAGTTTACTGGTCGGCGCCGTTGCTCAGCCTGTGGAAACAGTCGTGTGATGTCTTCTGCGACTCTGGAGGAGTCTGTGAGATCAACAGTGACGATGGCGTCGACGTGTTTTGATGTGACTTATATGACGGGAACCTCAGTTACAGACAGGGTCATGCAGTTGAAACACTGTGGGCGTTTACCGCAGAGAGAGTGTTATGAAAAGACAGTATCGAGTTGCATCATGGGAATTGTGATTCAGATTATTGGAACTTACTCATTTTAGGACAGATTTCTTAGACGCTGATGCATTAAATTTTACTGTTCTTTGTAAATTTGTCTCCTCTAGGTTCCCAACTTTATGGAAGGGTAATACTGAGAGTTTGATAATAAAATCTAAACCACTGTTGTGTCTGTATGCTAAATACTGATCCAGAGCCATTGGGAGACTGAGATGCTCCATAGCTCAGTAAACTTACATCTTAATTGTTGCATCTCTGCAGAAACATAAATGATAAGTTTGTGATTTTCTTACAAGTGACGTGTTGTAGATATTTACAGATGACCAGAGATGCTGTTGCCAGTTTTTATGCCAAGCTATGCTAACTGATGCCCAACGATAGCTGCATGGGCTAATTATATCAAGTGTCTTATCTTACTTGCAGCAAGAAATAAAATAAGCACATTTGCCTTCTATGTTTTCTGGTTTGTAGATTCAGGTGCACTCACATTTAACATTTAAACAGGACTAGTGATTTGGAGCTGTCATTTTTCAGCAGAACAATACAAGTGTTGCAGTTGTTTGTGCACTGTGCTCCCTGTTTTTTAACATAAATATGGCATACAGTCCCAACAGTGTTTGTATAATGCACCACCTATAGAACTGTACAGTACTTAACCACTCATTTAGACATATTTATTTATTTTTTAACTGTGTGCATGTGTACTTGGCCAGACTTTGACAGTCGGCACTGACAAAGTGTTTTCTTCTCACTCTTTATCAACAGCTGTGTCAGAATGCTCCATGTTTGCCATTAAAAGACAATCAAACAGCAAATGTTCTGGTATTCAGACGATGGAGTGAAAAATCGGGAAGGGAGAGAGGATTAGAAACAGCTTGGAGTGCAAATTGAATTAGCCCCTTTGAGATGACTCGGGGTAAGAAATGAAATGTCATCCTCGCTCATGCAGGCAGAAATGCAAAACATGTGAATGTGAAGAGCATCTTTTTTTTCCCCTCCTCCTCTTTCTTTCTTTTTTGTATGCTGACTCTTTTTTACTGTACTAAGATGTGTCAGGCATAAATCATCACAGTGAGGATGAGAACCAGCCGCCGGCAGCTCCTCGAGACACTCGGGGACAAACACACTCATGCTGTATGGTGAGTCGTACAGCTGTTTTCGAACTGTGTGTCACAGCTTTGGACTAATCACCTCCTGCAGCGTCTGCAGCTTCCACCGAGAAAGAGAGATCACAAGGCTGATTCAGAGTTTAGAAATGGTTATTGCAAACTACAATTCATCTGTGTTTATAAAAAAAGTACTCGTCAGCGTTAAAGGTTTGTCTCCAGAAAAATCTATCAAAACAAGTCACTTAATGGGAATAGTTTTAGTAGATGGTTTTCTAAAATATGCCACAATAGTGGAATGAAGAGACATTGCATGTAAAAGTAAAATATTACAGGAACTGAGCACAAAAAATGAACTGCAAGTGCAATAATCATAAGTTCTTTCCCTAGGACTCTTTCATTGAAGCAATAATCCTCCACTAAGTCTGAAACTCTAACTAAAAGGTGTTTTAGTGAGCTGGAGCTCAAGTACACGTCTTGTAGACAAAGTGATCGAATTTCATTGAGGCATGAACTTTTCTGTCACTATTTTTATAGACATACAATCCCAACCCTGCTAGAAAACTTTTTTTTTTTCACACCCCTCCGCGACTAAATTATGCACAGCTCCCTGGTGCTGGATTTGAAGTTGATATGCAAGACTCATCGAAGGTAATAATGTCTGGAGCAGACGAGTGGAAGCAGGCTGTGCTTGTCTGCTCTCCTGGCTCCTGCTCTTGGTTATGACACCAGAAGCTGGCTCGAAACTGTGGATACGTTTTCCAAAAGTTGGTTTTGGTGAGAAAGCACAGACTCGAGTCATAACAGCGTGATCATGTAACAAAAATCTGTGTTTTATGGTCTCACTTATGTAACTCAGATTTCAGAAAGAGCACAAATGTTCACTATATTCAGCTGAACTTATTCAGTTAATGTCTAACATTTGTGAAAAAAAAGCCTCTCCAGATGTGGCCAAAATGTAAAATAAAAAACATATAATATTTGAGCGCTGGCTGCCTGATAGAGCCCATGATGTCTTACAAGTCCTGATCTCTGTGCGATGGGATATTATGCCTTCTTCAATGAGTAAAACCTTTAGTCTTTCAATATTCAGTGACTTGAATATAAATCTTATTCATAAAAGTTGAATAGATGCAACTCACTCCAGAGACTTTATATCCATGAAATCATGTTTGGAGGAAAGACTGAGGCAAGTTTTTTCACTTCATACACAGATCTTTGCAGCGTTTGTACCACCTTAAAAAAGATCTTGGACATAGCGCCCATGTTTTTACAATGTGGCCAGATACCCTAGAATATGCTACGCTGTTATTTTTTTTGTCTCTAATAAAGTTGTGTATGATATTAAACTTGCCTCATCTCACTTTGTATTCCAAGAGAGAACATTTTTAATTGGATCTCTACGGAGCCGCTGACCTTTTTAAAGCAAACCTGTACAGCTGTGTCTTCAGGCACCTCAACAATGTTTTTCTTTTTTTTCCTGCTTTGGCTGTGGCGATGGCAGATTAGTTTGTGACATGGAGGACTTCATTAAGTTTGCCGAATGTGATGTGAAGTTTCTCAATATCTTATATGATATTTGCCCCACAAATTCTCCTTTCCGTTGGATGCACAGACAAGCAGAGCATAAAAAAAGGAAAAAAACACACAAAAAAACAAAGCTCTTCTTCCAGTGGGTGACCCTGTAAAACCAGGCCTGTGACCCATTTTGGGTCCTGGGCCCCTAAGTTTGGGAAACACTGCTTTAAACCACTCAAACTCATCCTGGGCTATGTTTTGTCCAGGATACAGTCACAATGCCGCTGCACATTATTAACATGCAAAGTGGAAAGGGAGGAGATTGCCGACTGAAACAGTCGCCCACTGGCTGACTTAAACCCGCAGTCTAAATCCGGTGTGTAAGACCAAGCACAAACTAATTTTGTTTGAGTTTTCTATGAGTTTGTCCCAGTCGAAGAGGTTTAAAATCTAACTGGATGTCACTTAGAGTCACTTCCTTAAAGTCGTATCTGGAGCATGCTCAGTGTGGGTGGGGGTATTTTCGCTGGAGATACAAGGCACATGCTGTACGGTGATGATGGGTCTGAAACTAGGTTATCCATCACCGGCCGTCCTCAGTCCACAGGCCCCTGGCCAATACCACATCCATTATCAGGTTATGGGGATACAACAGGGAAAATGAAAGGGCTTTTTCCCAACAGGAGACTACATTAAAAACGTATGGACAGATGTGAGAGTCTGGCAGAAGTACTACAGTCTCCCCCTGTGAAAGGACACAAACTCAGGAATGTCTTCTTGTACTGTAAATGATAAAATATTGGATGATTGATTTAAGCTGACTTCAAGAATCTTGGCTGAGTTTTAACCAAGAATAATATACAAAACATTACCATCCGGAAATAAATGTTAGACCTGCTGTAAGAAAATAAGTGACGGATCGAAAAAGTAATCATGTTTTAAACTCAGCAAACCAAAGTCCTAACAATAAACTTTTTTTTAGACTCTAATTTGCTGCAGCGTAAAATATATATATATATATATATATATATATATATATATGTACATGTATATTTTTTTCTCTGCAACATGAGGCAGAAGAGAAGAAAAATCCCACTGAGACTTGGCCAAAAGTGCTTTTTCATACTGTAAATTAAGGAGAAGACTGCGGCTTTCAAAGCAAACCATTATGATAGTTAACGTAGAACCACTTAAAAGGCCAGCTGCGGGAGTGACGTGAATAATGGTGTTTAATTTGTCTAATCTTAGCAGGAGCAGTGGGTGGCGGGGGTGGGGGGGTTTGCTGGTACCCTGCTGGCACTTGAAGAGAGCTGCTTCCACCACAATGTGGTGCAAATGCCCTAAATTATCGTTGGGCTGTGTTGCTGTTGTGTTTTTTGTGCCATGGCCCTTTCATTTGTAGTTTTTCTGTTGTTAACATGTGTGCACAAAAGGCAGACATGGTGGGACTACTGTGGAAAAGTCGGCGCGGGGTGAAGTTTGGCACGTGCCAAGAAAACTTGATTGTGGAGATGATTTTCTGTTTCTTTTTCAAGGGCACTGTAATTTGCTCAGGCGCTGTAAAATCCCTATAAATAAATAATTTCAAAACTTTATAGAAGTCGTTTGGAAAGTATTTACAAGATTCCTCTGAGTCTTTTTGCAGCAGCCGAGACATTCACTTGACCAGATTATAACGCTACATATACTGTATGCTGAGCCTTATTTAAAATGTCAATTAAATCGTCTCCTTTTGGAAGCAGGTTTTGAATGTGGCCGCTCACAGCATGAGTGGTTTAAAAGTACAAAATTATGCAGATATCAACAGTTTTGCGAGTATATATTCATCATCCAAGGGCTGCGGTTTATGCTGAGCTATATTTCCTTTATTTTATTTTCCTAACTGAATTCAGCGGGTGCTGCCTCTTGTGTTGCACCAGCCAGCGCTAGTTTGGCGGTGGAAAATTTACTGCTGATTTTTATACTGCTTGTTTTCAATTTGATACAGTGTTACTTTCCTGTAAAAGATGGTGCTGGAGCCGAGACATCTCCTGTGATTCACCTACCAGCCTCGCTCAGCGTTGGTTTGCGTTGGAACAGGAGATGTTGTTCTACGCTACGAGCAGCTAGATAGTCCCATACTATTTATTGTTATAATCCCTCAGCACACATTATAATTATGTGACAGAGCTAATACTTAGTGCGCTGAAATGTAAACTCGTGCGACATCAAATACGTGTATAAGATTTCCGACAGGCTGCAGGGGAAAAAAAAAAGGAAGAAATGTCTTTTAAGTGTTAAATTATAAACACGAATGTCCCCCTGCAGCTGCAAGAAAAACAAATCAGAGATATTAACACTCAGCATAAAGAGGAGACGGCACATACTGTGGAGGCAAGCAGTGTGTGTGTGTGGGTGTGTGTGTGTAGGTCTCACCTAAATTAAACCATGTGGTCACCAAAAGTCCCTCACCACTCTCCCAACCCCCCGCCTCAATCTCCTCGTCCCTTCAACCCAGGCCTCTCATTGACCTTCCAGGCGCTCATTGTCCCAAAGTGAGACTTGATTACTGGCCTAAGCCCTGTGAAGGCTCGCCTCAGTGGCCACAGCTGATCTTTTATACTAATTTCGGATTAATGCGGGGTCTGCAACACTGCGTAAACACAGCCACTGAGAAGGCCCCTGCCACACAGAGCTAAACATTAATCCTCCTTAATGCTGAGAGTCAACTTCCAGTCCTTATCAGAATTTGTCTTAATCTCTGCCTAGGCTGTACAAAACTCCACTGCTCAATAAGTAAAATGTACACCACCAAACAACAAATGAGCCAATGAGCTGTGATGGATTAGAAAAAAAAAAAAAAAAACAGCCAGTCTTACCGTGGAGGTCTTTTAAAAACTGTCGTCCTGGCTTGCAGCCTCTTAGTGAAGATGTTAGTGAAGACAAAAGGAGGAAAACAAAGACTGCAAACAAAAAAAAACCCTTCACAAGTTATCTTTAGCTCTGCTGTGTGCACATTTTAGTCTGTCCCACCTCGATTTCAGCCACTGCCACAAGCATGTTTTCAGCAACTTTCCCTGCTCCCTGTCTCTCTTTCTTATTTTTCCCTCTCATGCCTCTTACGAATCCACTGATGTGTGGGTTTTGACCATGTGGGTCCTGGTCCCTGTCTAGTCTAGTCTAGCGCCCTTCCCTAGCATGAGTGCGCTTGTCTGTAATTTTCTCAATATGAGATATGTGATATATTATTCCAGCAAATATCTGGGCTTGGTTCAGCAGCGTTTCGAATGCTTTGATTTATGACCGAAGGTTTATGTATCACAACCACTGGTTTATTCACAGTTTATTAAAGTAAAAGAGTTTTTTTTTTTTTTTTTTCCGGGAAACTTACTCTTTTTAATGAAATAAAACTACCAGGTGAAAAACATAATCCCTTATTGATTTCATCTGCTGGGGTCATGCAGAAGTTCAGACAAAAAGAGAAAGAAATGTTCTTTTGTTGTTTTCTTTTATCTTTTAAAGCTTTGGGACGAATTGTGATTGGCTGTGTCAAGGAAATGCAACTGCAATTGACCCTCCGCATTATGAACTTTAATAAAAGTAAGGTCACTGACAATAATTAATTTAATCCTGTGATTCAAAAGAAAATAACGCACATTTTTTAAAGTTATTTTTCATACAGGTTCTGACTCTATTTTAAATATTTCAGTTTGTATTTATATTTAATTATAATAAAAGTGATGATGAGAGAATATAAGCATTTTTAATTATATTTCAGCATGTTTTGTAAGGGAAAATAAATGCTAATTTAAAAAAAATACAGTTCCATTTTTTTTGCTTCAAGATGGGATTGGAAAATGAGCAGGCAGGCCCTTTAGGAGGAGGACATTACGCCGAGGCACCAGAGGGAACGAGGCGACTAATCTCTCTGCAGCCCAGTCCAACAAACACTGCCGCAGAAGACATGTGGACCGTGGAGGAGCCATGTGTGTGTCTGTGTGTGTGTGTGTGTGTGTGTGTGGACTGGACTGTGTGCATGTTAAGCTGGCAAATGTAAACACAGTCGGCTGAGGGGAAAAGGAGGCCACATGATTATAAAGTTTTAAAGTAAATGCCAAAGCGAAGCGTAAGCGCTAATAAAACAGAGGAGCATGGAGATAAGGAGGCGGGAATGTGGTGCACGTACCTACATACACACTCGGGCCTTTACAGACCTGCTGTTCGAATCGACTTTTTCGACTTTCGCATGCCGCAGCCTGGGTGAGACTGTTGACTTCTTTTTTTTTCAGAGTCTCCTTTTGGCCACTGCTCTACTTTGCGAAACAAAATTATCCCGTTTTGAGGTTTTGAGAAGGAGCTTTTAATTTAACGTTTGCATTTGGCAAGAATTCTCATCACTCTGAAAATTCATCACTCCGAAAATTTTCTATTTTTTTTTCCACATGAAGATTCTTCTCACTGCCCTTTAATTATGCTGGTGAAGAGATCAATGAGCCGGGAGGCTTTTTCTCCAAACTTGGGTCAATAACTTTAGTATTCTTTGAGACGGTTCTGCGCTGCCTCGAGCCACTCTACATTATTCAATTTTTACTGAGGTTAGCGCAAGTCTTTTATGAGCTGTGAACTGACCACAAATGTACAGACTAGTCCGTCCCAAAGTACATCCCTTACCCCTCTTCCCATCCTTTCTCAACTACTCCTCTCAAGTCTATGGGAAAGGGCAAAAAAGATGGCAACAGCTTTAAAACGGAAAAATCCTTTAATGCAATTCCTACCTTATCTAAAACACCTACATATCTGTCTCCAGTCTGCGGCCTTTGAAAGGATATTTCAGGCCTGGGATTGAGGGGGGAAAATCTCCCTTCAGAAGCAGGGCTAGGGATGAGTTATAGGCATCTAAGAGGCTGGAAATCTCTGGGGCCTGACCATGGCTTTAGCATACAGCTCCAACCACGGCCAGGGTCCAGAGCAAAAGCCTCCCCCCCTACCACCACCACTGCCCCCCCTCAGCCCCCCCCGGCCCTCGTCAAAGGAAGAAATATAGTGCAGCGGGAGAAGGTAGCGCTGATATTAAGAATTAAGAGGGCCAGGTTTTGGTTTCATGGTGTTTTTTGATTCCCACATGTTCCAGTAAAGCAAGGTAGATGATCAGACAAAGTTCCTCTGGTACAACTTCAGCTCCTCTGCAAACAAATGCCACTATGATACGTGACATTACAGAAGATAGTAGTATTAAGGATAAATTCAGCCAAGCAACTTTGCTTAATTTGACAAAGAATTTCTTAACTCTTTGTCCAGCTTCTTCTTTAATTTTAGCTGCATATCATCGTCTTCCTCAGCATATACATAAGAAATTTATGGAACAAGTATGGATCTAACTTTGACACTTAACTCTGATTAACCCTCATATATTTAAAGACACACCAATACACTGTTATATAAATTATAATGTGTTCCTGAAGGATTTTTAATAAAAATTTGAAAATTAAAATGTTAAAATGTTGGAAATTATATCGATTGCTCCTTCTCAGAAAAAAAGAGTGCACAAAATAGATAAGTGTTTTAATTAACCTAATGGACACAATTTGTGATTTACACTTTGCCAAAAATCCCATTTCCACTTGAGATTTCAAGTTTTTAAGTTTTTAGTTTGCTTCACACTTGTTTAAAAGTTGCATAATGAATTGTGATTGGCTTCCAAACAAGTTAATAATGTCACAAAATCCTTCTTTTGTGCATAAACCGTAAACCACAGCTTAAACTTTCCCCTCTCAGCAGTTAAAAATAAAAACAGTCGAACAGTCAAACACATTCTGCACAATCAAATAACTAAGACAAAAAACTGTTTTTAGTGGAGAATAAGATTCTTTTGCTAGAATTTTACAAAATGTTATGTGAGGTCAGTGACATTTATTTATTTGATCTTCATTAATCTGAGATTTTAGAGAAAAGTTTTGGGGCAAAATAAACTTCACTTATTGCACAGAACTTCTTCCTTTGTACCTGGGATTGAGCTGAAGATACAGATGACAATTAACCATATGACCTTCCACACTATTATCAGCATTGGTGATATGATTTGGATTTTAAAAGTGTGTTCATTCTGCATAATTTCAGGATACCATGCTGAAAACGGGCCTCTGGGTTTTGTTTAAGTGCACTGTAAGTTTCAGGCTTTGGGGGCTAAGAAGTGCTGTCCTGCACAGTGTCTCAGTTGTCTTTGCCCCTCTATTAGTCTGACTTTAACACACTGTTCTGGTCAAAGCCAGTAAATTTTCCAGCAGAGGATAAAGTTCAAGAAGATAAAATCAAACAGATGTCAGTGTGAGAGTGAGTCTTTGTCACCCATGAAAGTACTTCCATCAAAGACTTGAATCATTTGTTTTAAATTATTACATTGTTATCAAAAGGGACGGCAGCGGCCTGTTTGAGGAGGAATCTGATCTGTTTGTCTAAAAACATGGGCAGGGATACTCCAGCCCAGAGGAACCATGGGAAAAGAGTGACAGCTGACAGGGGGAGGCAGCTGGGGATGCGTTTGACTGACAGCCGTCAGCTATCTTTGGACCTTGTGTTTACTTTTGTTTCTTGGAATCGAGTCTTTGACTGTCTGGCACTTCGCTCTGCACGCCACATTTTCTTGTAAACTTCACCTGGACAACGAAATATGTAGAAAACAATTTTAAGAGGGATGTTGTGAATTTTTTTTTTGTATTTACGACATGTCAACACTGCATGTTCCATCTGATGTAAATTCGATTAAGTTTCACTAATGAAATTTGCGATAAGATGAAAAGCAAACAAAGATTCTGGACAGAAAAGTTCAATCAGTGTTGATTCTCTCTGAATCATTTGGCACATATTGGACTTATTTAGCCTTACACCAGAGGAAGGTCAGACCACTCGGGGTCATACGTTTATACAAAGTTCATCTTAAGGTTACATTTTTCCCTTATCTCTTAAATCTTGTTTCAACTGATGAGAGAGGTTAAGTCCAAGACAATAAAATCTTGCTTTTTTAAAAAATCTGCCCGAGATACCTTGTGATATGTATGCAATAAAAGCAATAAATACAAAACATCTGACCAAATACACACAAACTATTTGCATCTGTTCTTGTGATTCAGGCCCACAAGAATTTTACACCATGAAAAAGTGAGAGTGTTGTCTTTTGAAGGGCCCAAAAACAAACTGAATTTCAAAGTGTCTGCGAAATAGGAAATTCGAGGTCAGCCATGAGGGGGAGGGAAAGTAAACTAACTTGATGTTTGCACACTTTACCCATGTGAACCTTAGCTGGTCGAAGCACGCAACATTAGCTAATACGGGAACCTATATGAAATGCAAATGTGCAGCGCTGAGTTCTGTTGATCATCCAGCAACAACAACAAAGTGCTCTGTGTTACGTAAGTTATTTTATTTTAATTTATTTCTTCTATTTGTTTGTCTGTTATTTGATTATCTGTCAGAGTTGATCACAAAGTTTATTGTTTAAAAAAGTAAAAAGAAGGAGAAAAACAAAAATGAAACATTTCTGAATTATTATTTAAATTTTTAATCCAAGTTTTTGCCATTAGACACTTCTCCGTAACATCCCAAGGTTTCTTGCAGCAGAGGCAACAGAGTGAGAGTGTCTCCTGCAATGTCTTGCTCACACACTGAACCACGAGGGCCTAGCTAGTTGGGATCACGGGAAGACGTTTGATAAGCAGACCCCTGAGTGCTTTTGCTCTCAGCAGGCTATTCTCACATTCGCAGTGCGGGGGCGGCATGCCAGTAGCCAGATTACTCCCCACAGCAGTCAATACAGCCTCTGCAGCTTTCTCTCAGTCTAAGCTGAGGTTAGTGGAGGCTCATATGGTCCGAGAGGTCGGTTTCAAAATGACTTCATATATACCGATCTTTAAAATGCTATAGGGATCAGAATGCATACATGTACATTGCTTTTCCTGGGTGCAGCATATTCAAAGAAACCCTTTGTGTTGAGCAACTCAAGTCTAAAAATTTTTGCACTGCAACAGAATGTAAGTTTCAATTTGAACTATTATAGAAACAGATTTGTTGAAAACAAAAAAGCAGAATTTTTTTTCAAACTAGAGTATCGGACCAAACAAGTTACCGCTTTGAAACAAACATTAAGCTTCTGCAAACGTGACATCAGCTACACAATCTGTCTCTCTGGGGTTTTTTAGTCGACTTGTCCCCGCCCCCAGAGCTCCAGTGATTGACCTGTGTGACCTTTCGTTAACATTCTGCTTGATTATACAAAATATAACAAATAGCGACCTCTAGTAAACATTTCCCAATAATTTAAATACTTTATGTGCAAGCTTTTAACTCTATTTAAATGAATGTCCAAGCTTCAACCTAATGTGTGGCTAGGATCCCAAAAAAGGTCGATCTGCGTGCTGTTGTGTCTTAATTTGTATGGAGCTTGTTTCCATGGACACAGCATGACATCTTTTGGTCAATTTAACACAAAAATTTGCTAAAAAAAAGCAGCCATAGCAGCCATTGTTCAGAAACCATAGAAAGTATGAGGCTAAAGAGTAATCAGCAAAGTTATGTCATTTCTAGCTGTTGCTTCAGAATCAAATTTCTTTTAAATGAATCTTCAGTAGCAGTTGATGATTTTAATTTTAATATAAAATAATTTAAGCGTACAATCATTTCAATCAAGCCAGCAATGTAAAAACAATGTAGTTCTTTTGCTTCTTCAAATTATTTAATTTATACCAAATATGTGGAAATAATTAACCCAAATTGACGACATTAAACTGCACACAGCATGATCACAATTACCAATCATGTTCGTGTATGCATGTGCATCAGCACAGTATCCTCCCACTCTGTGAAACTGAGAAACCTAAACACTTGTGTTGAGTATAAACTTGATAAAAACCATAAACCATAAATATGAGCGAAAAAGAGGAGACTTGCAACCTTTAAGAAAATCTTTCTGGTATTTAGATCAGTCTTATACTTATTTTAGGAACACAAGCACACAGGAAATTACATAAAAATAGTGGCACCAAATTACATTTTAGAGCCACTAAATTTCTCAAAAAAAGACTTTCTTGGGAACTCGTGTGTCAGAGGAGACGAGCTTTCTGCAGCTCACCAGACTTTGATTAAGAGAGTGAACTTTTTCTGTCTGAACCTCCAGAGATCAGAGACTCTTCTCCGTTTCTGGCTCACTTTAATATTGTGGCCGACTATATTTTGTACACATTTAAATAAAAAACTCTTTAACGACACACATGATGGCTCAGGTGAAATTTTATAAAAAATGGATGGCCACGGAAAGTCTGCAAAGAAAGCTGGAAAATTAAAAGGGTCAAAAAATGATCAAGATCCTTTGCTAGCTGAGGTAATAAGCAAAAGAGAAACATATTTACTCTCTCAGCCGTTAAAATCAATTATCTAAATGTCATCAAAGCAGATCTGCAACAGTGAGACTCAACCTGTATCCTGATGCAAAAGTATCTGAATAAATATAAAACAACAAACGACCAGGCACACTCACCGATGTTTTCTTAGGTAATTAAAGTTTTCAAGAAAGTTCATGTGTTAAACTTTTGCATCAGAATTCTGTTACCCTCACATGCTGATTTGATATTTCGCATTGACATTTAACAATAATCAGTGATTCTCTGCAGAGAGACGAGCTGTCAACAGCAGCAAACCTCATCTGCTGGAGGCGACACGGGCCCGTAATGAATTGCGGAGGTTTGCTTGTGGACCCCCTCCATCCCTCAGTTATTGATACAGTAGGGCGGGAAGATAGCTCTATTTTCTGCATCGATGAATGATGAGTGCGGCACCGTTTACATACTGTATTTTCCAGTGTTTGCCCTGAGGAAGGGAGCCTTGGTGGAATTTGTATTGACTCTACAAATGTTTAATGAGCAAGCAGCGACAGCAGCTGGTTGCACAGCGCTGATGAAATGATGACACAAGACACACGTGTGTCCCTGCACACGGCAGCAACTGGGCATGTGTAGCACATTCAGAGCCATATAGGCCACGGTGGTGATGGTAAACATAATACACTTTTTTTGTCTTTTAAATTAAAAAATAATATGGAAAAAACACTTTCTACTTTTGTACTGACTATGACTCTTTGTTGTATTTTCAGGTGAGACAGGCACAAGTTTAAATTTGAATTTAATTACAAAATTATCCATTATTTTTTTGAAACATGACTCCATTAATAAACTTTGCAAACATAAATTTACCATGATGAAGTAAAATTCCTTGCAGCTCATATAATAAAGAAATTAAAAATATTAAATGATACTGGTGTTTTGGTAAATAAATTGTACGAAATTAATAGAGATGCACATGAACAAATAGAAAAAACACAAACCACAGAACATCCATGAAGTGTGAGAAGTGCATTTTTGAGACGTAGATGGCTTTTGAACCCTGTATAAGTCCTGGCTCCTGGATGGTAAAACAGCAGCAGCACTGTGGCACCAGGCATTGTGTCGATCTTTAAGAGAGCGTGGGCAGCCACGGTCCACAAAGCTAACCCTGTCATCTGGCAGCAGATTTGCAAGAGAGATAAACTGAGATCCTGCAGGGGATCAAACCCAGCCTCTATCTCTAACAGAGGATTTAGCCAGTAGAGACTAAAGGGGCTAGAGCAGAATTACTGTGTATGGAGCCCGAATGAGTCGTCGCATTTACCCTGCAAGTTGGTTGCCTTTGTGCCTGGATACTGTTTAGCAGGATAATACTAAAAGATAAAAATGCATTTTTATCTTGTGTTACAGGTTAACATGCAGGTCTGTTTCAAGCGGAGGTATAAAAGTAACAACAGCACCTTAGATACAGAAGAATGAACTGAGCGATAGGCAGTAAATGAACCCTTCTGACATGCCTCAGGTGTTTCTGGTCATGCTGGTCATGCAGTGACCCGGTGTTTACCTGTGTTATTCCGCTGTGGGTAAAATAATTGATGTTTCACCTGAAAATCAACAGTTACTGACAGTCAGTCCAGGATGGCTTTGTAAGTCAAGGCGGATGATCAGGAAGTGACATTTCTGAACAGTTTTGTTAACCAGAGAATAAAAAGGTTGTAATAAAACACAGAACAACATAAAACAGACATAAATCATGTGAAACCTAATTCCTCCCATTTAATTAATTCCTGATCTTTTTAGTTGTAATTATGACACATTCATTTCTTTTGTTTAAACATAATTAGACAAATATGGGCAACACAATGCTGTTACTTTTGTCATTAAAGGAGTGTTATTCATTATTGTTTAAACACCGTCACTGATTTAATTATTTTTACAATTACTGAAGCAGTTAGATATTAAATATGTTAATTCAGAGACACTGTTGTGAACTTAATCTGGTACATAGCAGCAACTAAAATGTAATTAGCAGTGATTTATACCAGAAAGAAATCTTAAGAATGAACTGTTATTAGCAATAATTTTCTGAAACTACCTTTAGGTCAATTTGTTTTCTTTTACTTTTGGGATTCCTGGCTGATACTGCTGTATTATTTGCACACTGTTATTTATACGGGAAAGATTTTACAAGAGTACTAACTTCACTTACAGGGAAAATGTGGACTTTAAATCCTTCTTTGACCTTTTGGAACAGCCAGCAGCGCTATCAGGTTCAGTTCTGGTTAAAAACTTCATGTGTTTTATAAGGTCCACACTTATTAATACTATTAATAGACATTTAGATGAGGGGTGTGGTGTCAGGTGGTGCGGTGTCAGCTGGGTATTTTATTCTGTTGACCAACCGAAGCAGATCCAATCAAAGCAAATATAATTTCCCTGCAGGGCTTTTTGAAATGTCACAGTAAAAAAAGAAAACAAAAGCAGGTCAATAGATGAACAGATGCTTATAGTACCACAAGTTAATGATTAGGAATGTTTTTCTTTATGTGCATCTTAAAAAAATTGCATATTCTGTTTCAGTATTAAATAATCAAGTGACTCACGAATTATGAAAGGGAAATTAGCTGCTAAACCAACTTAAAAGCAACTTTTCATTGTGTAGGTGTTTGCAGCTTTCATCCACTAAGGATCATCAGCTCTTACAGACACACCTGTAAAGTCAGTGCAGCCCATTAAGTTTACATTCACTGATGGTGTGCAAGAATTTTAGCTCAAAATTGTGCAAAAGTTGCATACTAGCGGTAAAGCACTTGCTGGACTTCGCAGACTCTGGTGGTTTGTAATGGTTTAACCAACATAATCTCAGTTTTAAAAAAGGTGAAAGTCTGGTGTCTTGCATCATTTATAGTCATAGTCAGGTGACTTCTTCCTTCATTGTAACAATAATAAATGCAGTCAATGTTGTGAAACAGTTGCTGTTTGGCTGAGTTAAGGAAAAAACATTGTACCAGGTTGGTTTTCAAGGCCTAACCTTCCCTGATGTTACGCCTTCCCAATAAATCTCCTCTCATGCCAAAAAAAAAGGCGGCTGGCGACAGTGTGCCCACTCATTTTGTAAATCAAGACACAGGACATGATAGACTATACGCCTGGTGGCATGTGAGCGGTGAAATGCTTTTTGGCTGAACAGCAGACTTATAAACAGGATGAGATTCCGAAATATCTGTCATCGCACGTTAAAAACATCGGATTGGTGACTCTCATGCACCTTAAATGCTGCGTTCTCTCAGCAATTATAAACTAATCGTTCAGAGATAAAATTAACTAATGAAAAAATCGAGGAACGATCCTGCCTTTGGCAGCAGACGAGAAAGAGGAACCGAACAGTATGACCAATGCTACGTCTCCGGTGGATCCGTGAGAATGAAGTTCACCAACATGTTAGCCATAAAATGGAATGACGGTATTTTTTTTTTTTTTATTTTAATATTATGTTACATTGATTTTGCTCTTTGGGTTTTGTGAATGTTTGGGTTTAGATGGATTGATTCAGCTGTAATCGGTGATGCAACAGGAGATTTTTAGCTGGAAGCAGCATCTTTTTTTTTTAATCTTGTTGTTTGGCATCTTAAGTACACTTTTCTTCAGACACATAGAGAAAAAAATGTAATTACAACATTATTTGAGAAAGAATAAATTGTGGCATCTTTTATTATATTGACGAACAACAGCAACAATATAGACATTGCCAATAAATGTTAATATATGCAAAAAAATGTATGTAGTATGTTTGAGAAGCAAATCGTTTCTCATCATATATAAAAACTGTCACAAGTATATTTTAAATTTATTATCTATTTATTGTCATTATTGCTTAAGCTGATTTCCATAAATTATGTTTATTTCAAATTAAATGAAATGAATTGTAGAAAAAGTATCACTGAGAAATTTGTTCAGTTTTTCAAAGATACTCAGATTTGTATCACACAAAAAAAGGAGAAGATGCACGTACGTTTTTTAAATTAGCTTTCTGGATCGTCTGTGTGCATTGGAGGTCAGAGTTGCAGTGCAAACTATTAGCCCACTCCCCAACCCCTGTTGCACAGCCCTACTTCTTATTACTACAATGGTGGTTTCACCCTTTCAGTTTAATCATTCCAGTAGATATTAAACTCTCCCGGCAGGCTGGGGGCTATATAGTGTAGGGATTTACTGAGGGATTTACATCCTCCTTCCTGCTAGTTCAAATCTCTGTGTCTTCTCAGATTAAATTATCATAACCATCATCGGGCACAACTCCACCATGAAAATACAGCGCAGGAAAAACGCTGTCAGCGATTCTGTGTGCCCCCTCTCCCAGAAATATGAAAAATGGTTATTGTGCAGTGCAATGCGGTAGAATTGAAATGTGTTATCCGGTGATACTCGAGTCCTCGTGGAAACCATGAGTTATTGTCAAATGGCTGTGTGATTGGCGTGAGTACTCTCCTTTGTACTTTATTATATTTCTGTGGCATAATAAATGATATTTAGCCTCAACAAGAGACATTTATTATGTTTGGAATTGTTTTTGCACTATAAATGGACTGTAAAATATTGATTAACTCCAACATTTAACCCTATAAAGAAATGTTTTGGTAAAATTTAGAAGGCCCTTATGTCCAAAACATCGCTCGGTTAAATTTAAGGCTTTTATGTTCAAAACATTGCGATGAAAATAGATTTTCATTTAGCTGCACTATTGTGATTCTTCTAAATTAAAAGACGAAACTGTATTTTTCCTCGCCTGTGAACTGGAAGCTCTTCATTTTCATTGAGCTGAATGGACCAAACAGAGAGGCCGAGCCAAAGTTTTCATATGGGTGAACTTTCATCTATTAGGGCGTATTATATATCCGACCTAATACATCATCAAGGGGGTTAACACACCATCGCGTGACTAGCTGTGATGCCATAAGACTGAGAGTAAATTGACGTGACGCGCAGACCCTGGGACCCTTGATAAACGTGGAAACCTTTATTATTATTTATCTTATTTTGGGTGTGTAAGCTGAGAGCAGACAGGGCGGGTCGGCACAATGTCTGGATTGTTCGACGCTGCACGCACCTACATATTGAGAGGGAGATGAAGGCTTTCACCTATAGGGGCACTGCTTTACTTTCCAATCTTTAAACCTGAATATGGCTAGTGTGGGAAAAAGTGCATTTTCTGCCTCTCTGCCTCTGACTGCAAAGGAACAGGTCAAATCCTCTGCCAGGTGCCCCGGGCTATTTTTCCTTTCCTTTTTTTTTTTTTTTTTCTGAACACCTCCACACCAAGAGAGCAGAATCTCTGTCAGGAGATGAAGGGAGGGGAGGGGTGGGGAAGGCAGAAACACTCTTCTGTTTTCACTTTGTGTGTGTGCGTTGAACCCTCTGGGGCTGAAATAATTAAGATCAATATATATGAAAGTTCAAGACACTTTTTCTTTTTTTTTTTTTTCCAAAGTTGGTTCGTTTCGAGGTAATTAAAGCGTGATTTGGATCTCGTGTGAGTCTGCCGAGCCTCATCGACGTACAGTATCATTGGACAGATTTACCAGCTGCACTGCTCCACCGTCTGCTAATTATCCTTCTGCTGTAATTCTGCCTTGTTTCACTTTGTGTTTGGACCAATAAATGAAGATGGAGCATGTCTGCTCACACACATATACATACACACACACAAAAACTAATAAACATAATGTCTTTTTTTCTTTCTAATTCATTAACATAATTCAATTTCAGAGAGACATTGTTTCATAATGTCTGCTTAAACTTAACTGTATATGTTTTTTTTCTCTCCTCCAAACAGCTTAATCATCTCATTTCATTTGTTCAAAATAAAAAAAATGTTAAATGTTTTATTTTAGTAGTAGATAGCAGTGAAATTAAGGAGAAATAAAAAAATCATGAAAGGTAGCTCATCTTTACTTGCACAGTATTTATAAGTGTACCATACATTTTAGAATATTTTAGCAGCTACATTTCTGTCTTTGCATACGAAAAAGGGCCTTATTTATTATAAAACAACTTTATCCGTCCACATCTTTTCCCTCTTTGTGTTACAGCTGTTGGATAAAAAACAGATACATGCTGTAAAAGAGTGTGTGAAAATGTCTGTTTGGTGAGTTTGTGGAAGGAACATGGAAATATGTTTTTCTAATCATGGCTCCCCATGAATGTTTGATCCGATTCAATTGACCTTTAACTACCTAAGGGTCATGAAATTGCCGTCAACACACACAGCAAAATGACCATGTCAACTTTCAATTCCAGCAATAAGAACGGGGGGGGGGGGGGGGGGGGGGGGGGGGGGGGGGGGGGGGGGGGGGGGGGGGGGG
>JAPZDY010000026.1:20017180-20036951 GCA_029783645.1 Ctenochaetus hawaiiensis | reverse complement strand
TTTGTGAGTTGTATTAGACTGCAGAACACTGAACGTTCTTGAGGTGCTAATTCGAAAAGTGGCTCTTTTTGTTTTATCATTTTAACAAAGTGGAGTTTGTAAAAGTAATTGTTGGACTTTTTGGGAAATATTCTAATTCTTATAGAGAGTTAGAGAACAATATTGATACCACTTTTATCTGTCTATCAAATATGAAGCTAGAGCCAGTAGCATGTTAGCTTAGCACAAAGACAAGTGGCAGGGCTTTATCAAAGGGATGAAACTTACCCTGAAAACAAGGCTTTCTCTCACTTATAGTGCAAAAACTCTGTGCAAAAAAAAACTCAGAAAGCCTGTTTCCCACTTTACCTCAGTGGCCAGCACTGTGGATCAGTGGTTAGTCAGGGCCGGGTCTTCCTTTCCATGTGCACTTTGCATGTTCTTTAGGTGTTGGTGTGGGTTTCCTCTGGGTGCTCCGGTTTCCCTCACCATTAAAAAAATGTATGCTGGGTTAATTCTCCTGTCAGTGCCTTTTTACTCAAAGGCAACGGCCCAAGAGGCTGCACGCTGTTTCTAAGGGATTGGTCAAATATAGAAAACAAGTATGCAACATTAAATGATACTTCTTCCTTAAAAAAATATCTGTCTTCTTCTGTAAACCTACATGAGTAAATTGTTTTCCTTCTGGCAGTAAGAGTGCTAAGCTAAAACTCTGTCTTGGTTCAGCCATACTCCTGGTTATTGTAGCCCACTCTGTCACCGCAGCTGCCCTCCTCTTTAGCTCTGACAAACCCTTCTTGATATAAAGTCACTTCAGTGCACCAGTGATGCACCACAGATGCAAGATAGAAAACTGCAGCGCATGAGAGATTTACCTCATAGTGAAGACTAAATTAGCATTTTGTGAACTCATTTGGTTAGAGTTTAATGCAAAGAATGTTAATTTATATGTAAAAGTCTCTAGATCAATTTTAAGTTTGACATCCATGTGTTGTTGTTTTTTTGTTTGTTTTTTAGCAGTCTTTAGTTGTGCCCTACTGATGCTTAAGTCTCATTGTTTACAGGAGTTAACACTGTTTTGCAAACCCTCTGCTTTGCATACCTCCATTTTGGTCTAATGGTTCAGATTTGTGCTTTCATGTCTGTAGAAGAACCAATGAAATACATTCTCTCCTTTGATGATTCTCCTGTGATGAAGAGCAGACCTATGACTTTTTACTGACACTCCCACACACACACACACACACACACACACACATACACCAAGAGCCTCAGCTGCTTTAAGCTGCTAGCTCAGCTACAACCCAGGTACCAGACAGGAACTTTAAGAAATGACCATATATGTGACTGTAGTAACTTTAAAATCACGAAAAACCTGACAGCAGCTGCTCACGGCTGACTTGTTTCCACTTCCAGCGTTGTAAGACTTTTTCTAATACATGCATTGGTGGTCATTCAACTGTATTTGGTGTCTCCTTACCTCCAGCGTCACACACTATGTAACCACAAAGCCACATCCCTTCAGTGGTTCATTTCTCTGCTGCATTTTTCAAAAATATGCTGAAAGGAGGAGATCTAGCAGTATTTTGGGTGTTAAGTAGCACCATTTTTGCAAAAACTCTCACTGGCCTGACTCAAGTGTCCACACTGCCAAGAAAAAAACTTATAAATAACACATTTCAAACATTTTTTTCCTGTAGTGATCATTTTTATGTCTATCACATCACAAAAACGAATTGCTCTATTTAATAGCTACGGTTGTCAGTATCCGTGGTTTTATTGATTGAAGATGGACTGTTGGCCCAGTTTTTTTCTTTCCTGGAAGACAAAAGTGATGAAATATGTTTTGGAAAATTACTGATGTCTCTGGCATCATGTCTTGACCTCTGGGAGCTATTGGACCCTTGTTTTGTCCCCTGTAACGAGACCGAGACAGCTGCGATTTCAGATCACACACTGTTTGGTGCTATTGGACTTTAGAGAGCCCCTGCCACCTTATTGTGACTCTTAAGTGTTAAGTCTTGAGGGAGCTATTAAGAGCCTCAGCTGCCAAATAGTAGCAAGAGAAGCTGTATGTCTTTACCCGCTCATCTTTAGCCGAGTACCCTCCAAACACCAACCTCCATGCAGGACTGAGCCTGCAAAAGAGAATAAATAGTGAAAAAATAATAAGTAAATAAGGCAGATGACTCCTGTTTCTGTATTAAGTTGCTGACGTTAATTATTTTGCAGAGTTTTACATTTAGATTTTAAGTCTGAACACAGGATTAAATGGCCTGTTTAGATGTTCCTTTTTGTAGTGCATGCAGATGTTCGAGTAGAAAAAAGAAAACTGGTTTTAATCTGTCTGCCATATGGACCCTGTTATCACTTGTTAGAGCCTCGGTATGTTGGACGCTATGATCGTATTAGACTTGTTGACTGACAGATGTGGCTTTCTGATTGTATGTGCTGCCTTTGCGTCTTTGTACTGCTGTTAAAACCTAGTTCACTCCAAGACCACTGAACATGGCACAGAACCAGCAAAACCAGATAGATATACTTTGTTTTGTATTTTGGAAAAAAAGGGTAGCAGCTCAGAAGACATGCAAATATTTTAACATTTTTCTCATTGCAAGTTCTTTACAGGAAGAAGACAGACAAACGATCTAGACATTGAACTGATAAATCAAACTGTAAGACCTGATTTTAGAGTTTAAACAGGGGTCAGCATATCACCAGTGTGACCAGTAAAAGCTGCTCACTTTAATCTTTGCTGTTGCTCTCTTTGGCTGTAGCTAGTAGCTGCCAATAGTTCAGTTAGCTGTGAAGCTAGTAACCCTAATATCTGACAGTCTGTCTGAACTGGAGGCTGAAAGCACTGGGGGAATGTTGGTATTCAGAGGGTTTATATCAACAAAACAGATGGGGTCTGGTTGGAAAAGTGAAAAGGCAAACTTAGATGGTTTTTGTGACCTGTATTTTCTTTTGTTTCTGTTGATTTTGAATAAAGTGTGTGCAATGATGAGTTATTAAGACAATTGAGCTTCAGAAAGAGCTTGTCAGGGCTGAAGAGGTT
The DNA here is from genome assembly GCA_029783645.1 of Ctenochaetus hawaiiensis. Lineage (NCBI taxonomy): Eukaryota > Metazoa > Chordata > Actinopteri > Acanthuriformes > Acanthuridae > Ctenochaetus > Ctenochaetus hawaiiensis. The sequence goes on along the minus strand of JAPZDY010000026.1, from coordinate 20,033,914 downwards.
AACATGCTGACTTGAGTAGAAATCTGTAACACAATACAAAATGTCACACGTGTAACTTCTTCACATTCTCTTGATAAGCACTAAGTAAAGCAGAAATGCCTTAAATATAATATAAAACACAGTGAAGCTCCTAACACTTTTTATTTTAGAAGCTGTCTGTGTTGAAAACATCATCACGGACTAATCTCTTTTGTCTTTATACATTAAATTAGAATCCCACGTATGCAAAACAAACCTGAACCTGTCAAACCCATCGGCCGTCCTGCGCTCCATCCCTCAATATGACCTTTTCCTATTCCTGCTGAACTATCAGAGGTAATAAAAGCTTGGGAGTCAGAAGCTAAATGTGTTTAGTTTTTAATTATCACACTGATCCTCATGGCAAATAACAGTACCGATCAATAAAGGCTACTGGGAAATATTCCATTGTGAATGCATAGAGGGGATTACTGCCATCTCCATCATTGTCATCGTCAACGACGAAATCAAATTACTGCTGATGATGAGTGGACCGCGCTGTGGGAGATGTGACACATGGAGATGAGGAAATACAGAAGACAACCAGGGTGAATTTTAACTTTGTGATGTGCTGTTTGTTTCTTTCTAAATCACTTTCGCACTTATAAAGATTTGTTGTTACCTTTTTCTTTTCTTTTATTCAGTTTCAAACCAAACTGAATAAAAGTTTTCCACATAAACAAGGAGATCAACTTCAAAGAATTATTTGAGAAATTAAAGCAAAATGAGTTAATGAGACCCTGATGATTACTTAAGCATAATTTTTCATGTCTTTCTTTTCTGTGACTGTGTTTTCAAAACCATTTTCACTTTCCAGTTCTCAGAAAAAGACAATTTATTGGACAGTTTTTTGAAAATTTTAACATAAATTGTGCCATTTAGATTGTAATCATCATTTTTTGAAAGTTACAAGACTGCATTTTCTTTAGCTGCTTGTATTGTATTCAGTATGACAGTGTGGTCAAGTGTCTATCCCAGCATGCCTTGGGAAAGAGTTATTGTACATCCTGGACAGTTTACCTGGTGGTCACTGGAAGGTATAGTCAGTTAAATGGGATGGAGACCGTTGTTAACTGGGAATCTGACCTGTGAATGGTATGGATGCTTATTCAGTTGGATCATGAGGGTATGATGGAGTTGCATTATGGAAAATGTAGGATTCCGCATATTTTTAAAATCTCAATCCATGCAAGTAACCAAAGTCAGGAAATTTCTTGATGATTCCTCCAAAATTTTAGTTAAATTACTGGAATATACTGGACTTTGACTTCTTTTGAACAAAAATAAAACAAACAAACATAAAAACCCATGACATATGTCATTCATTTATATATGTACAGCTAATAGCTTTTGTGTAACCATGCTTTGAAATACTGAAAACTCTGATACACAAACTGTGAGTCTGATATATTTTTACTCGAACTTTACTTTAAAGAAGACCATGTCTGATGAATTTAAATTGCTTTCTTCCTTCTCAGTGTTTTAATGAACTGTGTGATAATTTGCCAAAAATGCTTTAATCTTCCAGAGTCATACAGTGCTATACACAAGTCAGCTGTGATCAATAAAGTTAAAAAAAAATCTGAGGGATAAACCAACATTTAATGTGCTTCTTCAAACACCAGCCCCTCGCTGACCTTTTGCCTCTGTGACAAGAGACTAAGTAAACTGCACTTATGCTCTTAAGAAAGTTTATAAATGTTGCATGTGCGCCGAATGTTGCCTTTGCTAATCAAGCCCAGCTAGAGAAAACAAACTGTCTTTAATTTAAGCTTATGACTTGTGACTTGTGACTCGTGAGAGGTTACCTCTCTAGTTCACCAAAAAGGACACATTCCAGCAAACATACCGGCATCTAAAAAGAGAAAGTCTGTTTGTAATTTGTTCCCTCACAGTTGTTGTACTTCTAACCTCAGTGGACAAAACTAGAACTTATTTAGTGAATTAAGTTGCCATGATGTGTCATTGTGATGTGCACAGCTACTCCTCTGCATCAAAATTACTCCATGACATAATACAGTCCCATTAACACTCAGAGTCAAATGCCACAATGAAAACTTTAGCTTTTCACTTAAAGACACTGTTTCTTAGACACTTTGTGATTTTTCTCTTGAAAGTCTGTGTTTTGATGCAGCAAAACCAATGATTTGAAATTTAAATTCCAATCAGCATTATAACTGCCTGTAACACATTTTAAGACCAGGCTGCAGACCTGCATTCTCTATGGATGATACATAACATGTTCATGTGCATTATATTTACATTTCAAGCAAGGCTTCTTTTTTCAGTTCAGGTGAGTTTAGCAACTCCAGATGGATACAAGCCGACCGGCACCTCTTGGCTCAAAGGTAGCACACAAAAGGTTTTATGCAACTGTGAAAATGGAGAGAGCTGAACAAGAGCAACACTGTATGCAAACTAAAATATTTTGGGATCCCAATGAATAGAGGAAACTTAATTTCACATTTCCACTCATACTTGGAGGACAAGCAGCCAGTTGTAGTTGCTACCAGACAGAGAACAAATAGAATAAGTGGTATCAGAGCTTCCACTCAACTCAGAAAGGTCGAAGCGTATCAAACTTGATCAAAACTTTTATTACCAAGTATTTAGGCCCATACTTAGCCATTGAGAGCAGAACTTTTCACTACATTGTACATTTTGGAGCTGAGACACAAAGTACGGTCTCTATTTTAATCATGGATCCACTGCAAATAACATGAATTATTGAAAGTATGCAAACACGCTTCAGAGCTGTTGATCAAAGCAAACCCTTGAAGTTAAGTTCACAATTATCGGCTGATATTATTTCACCTTCGTTTCGACATGTCTCATCTGTGAACCTTTGGTTTGCTCTGGTCCCTCCTGTTTATACAGGAAGTCTGCACCACACCAAACCTGCCCCTCCCTCGTGTAAACAACAGGTAATTATGGGACAATAGCCTGAACCAAAGCCTTGAATATACATTAGTTTGAAGCAATTCTTTCATGCTCCATATTCACAGAAATACTCACTAAGCCCAACAAAGTAGGAAAGAGATTCTTCTTTCCTGACTGAGTAATCCATTAATTTTGCATTCCCTCTTTGCATTGCCCAGTGGCATGTCTGGTCTCGGCGATTTCTTTTACCTCCAACAGAGCTTTGGGAAAACGAGAAACTCACCTTCTCATGCCGCCTTCGCCTGCAGCTACAGTCTGAGGTTAGGCATGTTAGGCAGGTTTTATTACTGTCTTAGAAAACCCCTAATCATCCACTGTACATACTGTACAAAACTATGGTGGAGAAGATGCTGCAAGATTGCAAACAGCACTGGTCGCACACAGGTTATCTGCATCTGCATGCAAAGAGGGAATCTGACAGTGATTGAAGAATTGGAAGGTGAAATTTTGAATTGACTCAAACATTATCATTCAAATTGAAAAAGAGACAGTGGATCAAATAAAAAAAGCCACCTGCTGCGCTTCAGAAATAGGCATAATTTGTTTAATACCTTGCCTAATAGCACAAAGTTACATTATTCATGTACAAATTGTAAAAATGTTTCTTTAACAAAATCAGTTCCTCAAATAAAAGTCTGGCTTGGGTTTTTCCAATTTATGTCTGGTTTCACACACAAGAGCTCATTCTATTCAGATTTTATCGAAAAAATATGTTTTATGCAATGAAACTAGTAGCAAGCCAATGATTTATCAATGAGGGTGAAAATAAAATTTCATAACATCACTTGCAGCACAAAAACTTTGTAGCCAAACCAGTTCCTTTAAGGGACTCGGCTGCATTAGAGGCAGCTCACTTACATTTTTTCCTATTTTTAGATTTGCTTTTTGTTACCACAAACATTTTCCTGGCTTTTCCCCCCCTCACTGCTCCACTGTAAAACACAGTGAACACTGTCCTCTTGGAGCAAAGACAGAACTTTTTAAGGGTCAAATTCATGTGACTATAAGTTTAACTTGGTTTTCTTTTTAATAAATCTGACAAGTTTTGGTGAAAAAAGTCATAAAAATACACCAACATGTACATGTGGAGAAGGATGATCATCACATGTAATTCAATCTGTAGCGAATTATTAGCTTTTTCGTTTTTCTATGAAACATCCTGCAATAATGTAATTTGTTGTTATTGATAACATTCTGGATGTAAGTTTAGGTGATCTTTCATTCAGAATAAATTACCCTCAACACAAGTTTGAAAGGAAGGGTATAGAATAATAGCCATAACTCAAACTTTTCATACATTAGCGTTGTCTGCCTCTGAGGGTCTCACTGCTCAAAGGGAATGAAGAGCAGATCCAAAAGCCCAGCAGAGCAGAACATCTGTCCCCCCTGCACATGACTAATCATGGAGTGGCTACAAAGTTAAAGAATTCACATTTTTCACAATTTCACTTGATGCTTGTGCTGAAAAGCCAAAAGAACTGCGTGTCTTGTGGCTTCATCTGAGCCAGTTTCGGGTTCTCGTCGTTCTCTGACCCGAAAAAAGTTTGGTCCACATCAAAGCCAGGACACATCTGGTTCTGGGTAGAGGCAGAGGGCAGGTGGACACAAGAGGTCTTCATTTAAACAGAGGGTAGCGAAGGGTTAGCAGCAACAGAAAACATTCGCCACACTTCAGGGAGATTAATCATAGTTTCGAGGATCAGGATTGTCATTTCCTGCATGAGTGTTGCAAAATTAGTTTGGCCATAAATCTAAGTAGGTCCTGCCTTGCTTTTATCAGTTTTGTATAAATTGAGGTAAATTAGGGCGGCTTCAGTTCACCAACACAGCTGAAGTACAGTAAGATGCAGTAAAGGACAGTTGCAATGTGATGAGTTTCCTAAGACAGCCTTTCTTTAGACACTGATGTTTTTTTGTTACACTAAGATGTTACAAGTTATCATAATTGATAATAATCTACAAATACTGTACAAATATTATGGTATTTGGTGTGATAGTGCCATTTACCAATAACTTCTATGGTAAGTGATGTTCAATATGGTATCATAGCAGTTTGTTAAATAGTCACAAAATAAATCCATTCATTCATCCAGAGATATATGTCCAACTCCTATGTTTGAGGTTTTTTTTTTAAGTTTTTCACCATAAACTTAACATGGTTAAGGTTAGATGTACAGAAAACACTCTTTTCCTTTCCATTTCCACTGAAGAACATCCTTTAAACACATTTTTTACTGAGCATCAATAAATAATAATCCCCTTAAATTGTGAATTTGTGTATTAATATTTCTAAGACTGAGATGAAAAAGGGTTGGAGAGAGAAACAGAGTGTGTGTCTGTGTGTGTGTATCGGTGCACATAACCTCTGCAACCACAGCCAAGTCATCCTGCGGAAGATTGCTGGCAGGCCTGGGGTCAGGGGTCACGCCTCTGAGGGAATTGTCCCTTTAAAAGGTTATCTGGGCCTCAGTTTGGTGCTGTGATGTGATTTCAGTTTGTAATTGTGTATGATTGAAATAATATATAATATCAAACAAGCTCTGAAGGTCATCTTTTTTCCCATGGTTCCACGTTTTTCTCTCCTCTGAGAGATTTCTTCAAATGTGTGACTTGTCTGGCAAATCCATTAGCAAGCAGCGCTAAAAAAAGAAAACATAACGCCAGTAATTCAAGACATGCAAAGGAGTATGAAATCTGCTACAGCAAAAGACACAACATACCATCTCCCTTATCTGAAATGTAAATATACTTATGACAAGGCATTATGTGTACAGTTTGTCCTCAGCTGTGAAAATCCCCAATCGTTTAAATGAAAAAGGGACATTTATGTCTTTGTTCTTCGCCTTTTCTTCCATTGTCTGTTTGTTGGTTATTCCTGATTAGAAAGGATCTCCATCTGCCTGTCTGGAGCTCGTAAGCCCGCTCAGATCTCCGCTTCTTGTTGGGCGAAAGCTCAGCTAAATCCGTGCAAGCCTAATGTTTATCCGATGTGAAAATAATTACTCAAAAGTGTTTTTCTTAATCCTGATAATTAGGGTGCGAAAAGGAAGATCAGTGTCACTGTATATCACGGGGGCCTGGCAATTGACTTCCTGGTCGCTGTAAGTTTCAGGTGAAGATGGGAGCGGATAAAGGTTAGATTAGGCCTAATCCAGAGCAGCAGCAGCCCTTAATCTGTTATGATACAAGGATGATCACTTAAAAAGGTCTGGATCCAGGGCTCTGCCTCCTGGTTGGGCGAGTGAAGGCTCGACTGGGACCCGTCTTAAAACCTGCTTAGCGGCACGGTGGCGCCAGCAGCTGTGAGCACTTGTGGACGACTGTGGTTGGAGAGCAAAAAAAGAAGGGAAGGAGAGAGGAGAGAGACAGAAACAGAGGAAGACATCTCAATATCATCCCACGCCTGGGTTTCCCCATTGAGGGCGGGCAGGGCTTAGGGTGGAAACCTGTTGTCGGCCAATAATCTCAAGATCAACAGGCAGGTTTGAGTCCAGGGCTATGATTTCACTGTGGCACATCAGGGATCTGCAAAATGAAGCCCAAAGTGGCATTAAGGGCCCGAATGGAAAACAGCTCATCTTGTTAGAGCCAGGGAGGCAGGAGACTAGCGACCTGGTGATATTGGACGGAACAGGAATTCAGTCATCTCTCCAGATCGTATTACTGAACTCCAGCGGGATAGGAGTGCGAGCAAAGGAGGGATTAGGCGAGAAAATCTGCGTGGCTTGGTGAATTAGGGTTGGAAAAGATATCAGGATGGCACGTTGCGCGGTTGGCATCTTTGGAGATGCTGAACTAGATGGCATGGATGCACATGCCAAGGAGGCCAGTGATGTGGATAGAGTGATGCATAAAGTCTTCAGATGTTTTTTTAATGTATCAAATGAGAAAGTCTGGGTGGAAAAAGTGTGTAGAGGAGCACACATACGCATCATAATTGATGTCTTATTTATATGATCTGGCAGCAACAGAAAGTGAAACAGTCACTTACAGTTGGAATATTTTGAGATTTTCCCCAGAGGAAGCTTTTTGGAATATGCTGAATCCAAAAATATAAAAAAAAAATATAAGAGCAAGAGCTAATAAGTGTAAAAAAAAAAAACTTGAGAAGAAAAGATTTTTGTTTTGACAACATGAAAACTACTTTCCTGCGTCTTTTATTGATACAGAAATAATAACCTATTGAATGTTGAGTCATGAGCATCACTTTTTGCAGGTTATTGGATATTGGAGTGCCACCAGTAATTAGTTGCATATTTACCGGGCTGTTTTATATGATAATAAGCAGATGGAATCAATTTACGCATATGTTTATTGACTTTCCCCCCCCCTATTGATTGGTGCAGAAATAACTCGACACCCAGTTGCCTAAAAGAGCTTTATTACCTCATTTTTGTGACAGATGAATTTCAGTTTTGTTTTTTTGCATGACTCTCACACAAGACAACAACAAGCTGGTGTTTGTTTTGATGTCACCAAACTGGACTGATAGTTGGTGGATATTGATTATTGGCAATTGGGAAGTGACAGTTCCATCAGCTGGGGACGACATTCAGTTAAACAGGCAGATGATTTTTTCTAATTTGTGTTTTAATCACCTAATTTATATTCACTAATATGAGCTGTGTTTACATTTTACTCAATGGTGGCCTTTTGGTTGTAGATGTCACTTCACATGTTCAACCTGTAATGCTACATTAATGTAACACTGAGTGTGGTTATATTCCAGCAGGATGTAAGGGACAAATGGACTAAAGTCAGCATATCAGTCACTTTAATTTAATTCCACTGCAAAGGAATCAGAATTTGTTTGGGTGACAATGATGCAGCTTACAGTAAAACACAGCACAGAAACACAGTGATACAAGGGAAATATAATACCTCACTGAAATCTTACCTCAATAAATTCATATTTTAACTAACTAATTGTACTCTTTAATGTCTTGAATTTAGTCTGACTCTTATGCATTTATAAGCTTGATAATGTAAACTTTCACTGTAGGTTTAATTGTGTATAACGGAAACATAATTTAACAAAACAAAATAAAAAACCCTTCAGGTTACATGGTTTTAACCCAACAGCTAGCAGTGGTAAAAGTACCTCGATCTTGCATTTAAATAAATGAAGAGAAGTATATCATCATGTGGAAATTCTCTGTTACAATTAAACAGTTTTACATCAATTTTTTTCTCAAGTACAAAAGTATTTGTATCAAATTAACAAAAATAAACAAAATATATGCGTATTATTAGAATTGCCCATTCCTAAAAATATATATTATTAGTTTGTAATTACTGGTGCATTACTGCTTTTAGCACTTTAATTTTAAGGAGGTTTAACAGCTCACACAGTTTATCTGCTCAGTATCATCAGTGATCAGTGAAGTTTTATCTTAGTCTTTATTGTTCCATAATTTATTTTATGTGATGATTAAATTTTGTATTGTATTGAGTTGTACTGTACTGTATTGCATTTTGCATGGCGCTGAGATATGCAAAGATGAGAAGAAAAACAAAATAGCAAAAAAAAGGAAATTATCAAAAAAAGTATTAATACCTTTAAACTGTATGTAGGAATTGTACCTGAGTAAATGTACTTCGTTACCTTTTAGCACTATTAACAACTAAAACATGCTGTAAAAATATAACATCCTCTCAACCTCAAAAGTGGACTGAAAAAATTCTCAAGAGAAAAGTTTTTGTGTTTAACTTGTAAATTGCAGCTTGGGGTACATTTTTAGTTGTAATGCAATTTTTAAGTTTTTTTTTACTAACCTGCGTAGCACATTTGAAATATATATATATATATATATATTAATGTGGCAAACTCAATGGCAAAATCTGTTAAAACAACAAATGTGGGTTATTTTTGTATGTTATTATTCTAATAAAAAGAAAAAATACATTTTTTTCTGTCATTTTTAAAAAATTCTACAGGACCTTAGCTGTACTAATAACAATGACAATAATGTAACAATGCATCAGTAGTGAAATATGCAGTTCATCCTGCAGTAATGCAATAAGTAACTGTGACAATATTAATGTAAATAAAAATACAATTACCATGTTAGCAAGCTTTGAGAAATTCAAATAGCATTAATGCTAAGAATTACCTATATATAATTACCTATATGTTGCTTTGTTTTTGGTAAGTGACCCCTGCTTTGTTTAGGGGGCTTATGAAGTGAAACCACACTTAATAATAAACTGCATTAATACCACCTTATGTACATCTTACTGTATGAGACTGTACACAACCTGTGTAAGCAGCCTGTTTAAAGTGATCATATTAGAGGAATTAAGTCCCTCAATATCTTCTTATTTCCTGGTGGACATAGCTATACTTCTTGTGGCATTAAGGTAATTTTCTGTAATTAGGAATTTAATCAAAGCATATGCTTAACAAGGCTTTTAATAAAGACATGAGCTGCTGCTTACAGGGGACAGGGAGCTGTAGAGTTTCGTGTGTGTTATTAGATTCCTGTAATAAAAAATGGCAAGAAGAAGAAAAAGAGAAGGAAGATGAGGAGGAAACACACTGCTGTCATATTACAGAGAGTTTCTGTGAGGAAATTATTTAACAATGAGCAGAAATAACATTTGAGATGTGTGAAACTGCAAGTAAATTGGTCTTCCTACAAACACTTTTATATACTAAGTGTAACTATAATGAAGCCTCTATTTATACTCAGACTGTTTTTTAATATTTTATACTGTAGGTATAAGCACTGAAACCAGAAGGACAACAAGATTCAATGATAATTAAAATAATACAGAACAAAATACAGAATCTGCTACAGCAAAGCAATCTGACTCTGAGATTAAATATATAAAGCTATAAATAAATAAATGCATATTATTGCTGTCAGTTAGACACTAACCACAAAGGTTAGGCCTGCATTTGCCACGTTGTTTATGCCAGATTATTGCCAAGCCTTTGTGAGAATCTTCATAATGGAGTCTGATTATATTCGGGCTACTTCTTGCTGATTTTTCGGAGTGACTCTGGTGAGCACAGGAGGGCATGTGCAATCTCTTTTGTCTGGATATAAAAGAATAAATATCCTGCTAAATCCAGAGTGCTCGCAGGGCCGGGCTAAAGCTGCCGCTCAGTATTCACCGCTGTGTCTCTCTTTGCTCTTCGGTTCCACCATCCTGGAACTTTCCTCCCTTTTTTTTTTTTTTTTTTAGCCTCTTTCCTCGCAGCGAGATGGAGCAAGGGAGGGGAACGAGGTGGAGGGGAGAGGACGGCGAGGGAGGGAGGAAAATGAATTGGGGCTGGCGTTTGATGTGTTGATTGGGAGAGGAGCGAGGACAGCAGCTGCACTCAGAACCCTCCCCCGGGAGAGCAGGCTTGATAGCTAAATGAAGACCTCTAGTGCTTTCTTGTTAGCCAAGATGGATCCTGCACCCAGATGAAGCACAATTAGTCAATGGTGGCGGCTTTAGGTGTCCACCGATCACAAGGCACAAGGCAGTGCTTCTCAGGGGCGATGCTATTGGCAGTTAGTGCCCCGGGCTGTGTCCTAGCCCCGCTGGCCTTTTCAGGCCTCTTTACCACTACAGAGGAGAGAGCAGAAATCCCGAGCTGAGAGGGGCTGCAAATATCTCTCGTCAGATGATCCCTCTAGCATTTGGGATACAGCTGTGCACATCTGATTAGAGCGAGGCGGGCATGGTCCAGTTTGGCTAAGAAGTGCTTTCTCTTAGATCTCGGCGGCTTTCTCATCTGACACATAAAAAAGGGAAAAATTCTCAATAGAGTTGCAGTTTGCCCATCAGTCAGCTATTAAATCCCTCATGTCTGTGCGAGCCCACTGGCATACTGACAAGAGCGAATTGATTGCTGCTCTATCTTATGTTTAAGAGAAGCCTCATTTGTACTCTGTATCAAGTCACTTGGAAACGAACCCCATCTTTGGCTGTCGGAGCACTACTTCTTCTTTGTTGCTATTCTGCATCATATTTCTTTGTTGCCACACACCATTTTTTTGCCTCCCAGTCAAAACAAACCACACCAGCCATTTGAAACTATAACAAAACATGTTTGCTTTTTGTCTGCATGCTACCACTGCTCCATCCCCTCGGCATGTCCTCCTACCTCTGCTGCCGCTGCTAATGCCACTGGAGCAATGCAACATGGGGAAGTTTGTGCCACTGCATGATGAAGCATTCTATTTATATTAAAATGAGGGAGCTCCTCTGGGAGATATAGAGGAGAATGGAACAACAAACATGGAGCTTTAGAGGCGAAGGGAAGTGTGGGGGGACCGGTGACAGCAAAATGGCAACTCCTCCATACAAAGTGGCCCTAAGGACCTCAGGAAGAGTTATAATATGAACCGTGGCATCTAGGAGGGCCTTGTGGGTGTAGAGCACACACTCTGCACTTTGCCATAAAACAACACCCACGGTAATAAAGTAAACCCCTTAAATCCACACACCACATCGCACTATCCCCTTTAAGTTGGTCTTACTTGGTGTTTTTTTTACTGTTAATGCATTGACCAATGGTGTCGTTGCATCAGCTGACCTGTGATAGATTGTTGTGTCTTTGTCTGTTTGTTGTAGTACTCGTCAAAGCCTCTATTTGTTAGTATATTGACTACTATCATTCATGCCACCCCCCCAAGACAAATGGCACCTCTAAGGACTGTGTGACGCCGAGAAACTGTTGTGCATTGTTGTCTTGTAACGATGCAATTATTAAAGTTCTTCTATTGCTTAAATGTGTTTTTTTTGTCATCTATTTTTAAAAAAACAGTTTGGGTAAAATAACTAAATAAATACCCAGGGATGGTGACATAAAGATAGATGGATATATATATGTGTTTTTAGGTATTAATGTGTGTATATGTTTATATATGTGTTTATATGTGTGCATATAAAGCCTGTTGTTCTCTTGTTTTTTGGTCATTTAACAATCAATAAAAAGAACTGATTTCCTGATCTGTCGTAGATTTTTAGGATTCTATTTTGATAATGAAACATTTTGTATATCAATATTTTTTTATTATAACATAACATGATGAGTTATTTAAGTTCCTGTTGAGCACGTGTGAACAGAGTTGTTTGATGGGATGTATAATAAAATTTGATATATAGCAAGAATAAAAAAAAACTCTTTTGTGATATTGATTTCAACCATATTGCTGATGGATGGATGGCATTTTTTTTATTCTTGACATTTCTGTGAGGGTTTTTTAAGAGGCTTGTATCAGTATTGCACATCAGTACAACAGGGGCTAGTGAAAAAAAAAGACCATTCCTCGTAACAACTTGCCCTAATAACCTATATTATCGTTCAGCCATGGTAATAAAGGCCAGTGGGCAATAACAGCCGGGTTTTCCTCTTTCTCACCAAGAGCCTGGCAAGAGTGGAGGAGAATGGACCCTGGCCCTGCAGTCTGTCTAGTTAATTAAGCTCAGGGGTGAAGGTGTTATTTGTGGGAAAGAATCCAATTATTTTGCCTCTCCACTCCTGAAGAAGAGAGGGGTTTGTGTGGTGATGATGATGAAGATGAAGATGATGATGATACCACTCAGAGGCAAGATAGCCACTTCATGACTTAAGGAGTTCATTCTTTGTACCTCGGCTCCCCCCCTCCCCTTTCCCGCCTCCGGATTAGCCAATTGTAACCCCCCTTTGCCTTTTAACAGAAACGGTGATATTTCATTTGGTGAAGTGCAAATGTGATTGTTGCAGCTTCAGAAAAATAGAAAAAAAAATGTATGTTTCAGTGTGGCTCCTGTTTTTCTGGTGGGAATTTTTCTAATAAAAAAAGATACTCCTGTTCATTGTAGCTTCAAAGGCAAAGGGGGCTTATATGAAACAAAAGAACCAATTAAAATCTCTGAACGCTTAATTACTACTTTAACATCTAAAAACAGACTGCTATATCCCCGTCTTCCTCGGTGTAATGGATGGCCTTGTTTGAACACAGATTTTTGCATTTCTCCATGCAATTAGTGGCCTTAGGTGGGGATCAGTGGACGCTGTTCAATGAAAGAATCAACCTAAACAAATGTAGGAGTTTTTAGAGGAATGTCTTAAGAAGAATTCAAAACTGTGCTTCAAAGCAGTTGTTACACATTACACACATTTTCTTCATCAGATAAAATCAAAATAGATGTGTGGTATTTTGCTTTCCAGACACAAATGTAATGAAAAATCATTTTATATTTGGTGTCAGTGCTGTGTTATCTTTGCACTGAACCACCCAGGGATCACTCTGCAAACATACTATGAAACTTGTGTTTATGTCTATTTATTTTGTATTGTTTTCCGTTTTCTCAGTCTTGCTAAATGTGTGGTACAGCAGCTATCACCTTTAATGCTAACAGCTCTGTTTTTCGCTATGCATACTGAATGTAGCAATTTACGCTACCACTACCTGTGCATCACTAAATCTGAAAAAGTTTTAGGGTAAATGTTTTGATAGAAATTTGTTTTAATAATTTCAACATATTGGGTCAAAGTCTCGTCAAGCTGCCTTTAGCTTTTATGCTCTTAACTGGTGGAGGCTTCTTGATATAGATCTTTTTTCAAGTAGATGAATGAAAATAGTTAACATTCCTGTAGGAAGCAACTTGCTTTTTATAATCATTCAAACGGAATCCATGTCTTGTTTTTTGCAAGTTTAAACATATTTGAAAGAGGCTTTATTATTTTGTTTAATACAAGAATGACTCCTAGCAAGTAAGACTCTTAGCAAATTTATAAGCAACTGAAGAAATGGGAACAAATGTGAAGCTAATAACAGTTTTACTACTGTACCAGTCGTGTAGAACTGGCATAATAATTTTCTTACAGTTTGTAAAATAAGACTACATTTGTGCTAAAAGCGCTCTGAAATGTATATACATTGGCCTAAATTTAGACCAAATCCCCAAACTAAACAGAGACATGATTGTGTATTTATTTATTTTACTAAATAGCAACTGGTTGACACAAAGTGACTCCAAAATTAACTTCAGTGAATGTTAGATTTAAAAAACAGCCTCAAAACAATTTTTCTTTAATGCTTCTCCATAATAAATGTTGCACCTTATTGACTGAATAGTTTGTCAGATAAGAATTTTTGCCATTAATGACTTTAGTTGTAGTGTTTTAAATTTGGTTTTACAGTAAAAATTTTGCTTTTTATATTGAATATACTTTTAAACAAAGTTTCCTTGCCTTGTTTTAAAGCACATTAAAATGTGTTTATGTAGAAATGTGACTGATTCTAACTTAAACCACAATTATTCAAATGTGTCCTATACATATTCATTATAATCAGAGCATTGAAAAAAGAAACAAAGCACTTTAAGCTCTAGAATACTTACTTTTCTACTTATTTTAAAGTTCAACATAATAAACTTGTGTGTTGAGGAAACTGTTTAATATCATGCTGAGAAATGTACCTGTCACATGTGACACGTTTTTCTAATTGGAGTTTTGCCTGAACAAACCTGAGCCTGTTTGATGGGACTGTTTGTGTGTGTTCTCCTGCACGTACAAAGACAAACGGTATCGTTTCATGCTTTCATGTCTCCACTGGGAGAGTCAGGGCCCCTAATCTGTGCCCGGGAGAGCTCACCCTGTTCTCCCCTCCTGAACTTTGTCTCGGTGTGGGTCACCTCGCTGGGGCCACAGGGGAGAGGCTGCCTCAGCCAAGCCCTAATCCTGGAGAGTCGATAGATGCTAGCATGGCTGCAGGCCTCAGCTTCGCACGAGCGCCCCAGGGAGAGCTGCTCATTTCAATAAATGTAAAGTGATGCCGTCCGCAAGCAAACATAAAAGCCCCACACACACATATGTTATTACATGCATACACACATACCCACACATGTGAGCTGGAGCTCATATGTACGCAGATGTGATGGAGGATTGGTTGTCCTCGGGGCAAAATATGGAGGAGTGATCTGGTGATGTAGTTAAATGACAGGCAAGCGAGTGGAACATTTGCTCGCTTGATGCTGTCGATGCGTCGCTGCTGCCCCGATAAGACCTTATTTACATTTGTCAGGGTGGAATTGATTTCTTTTTTGCCCTTTACAGACTGCTCAAACTGCAGAGTGGATGGGAGCTGTGTTACACGCCTCCGATAAAGCCAAGCATGTCTGTCAAAAGTCTTGGTTTTAAAACCCAGACAACTTTTGAAAAAAAAGAAAAGAAAAAAGAACAAGTTTGAAAATTAAAGGGATAATCAGTACTTTTCTTGCACTTTTTCTACCATAATGCTGCATGTGTGGCCACACAAGCTTACAACCTTCACCTTTATGTGTGTGACAGGGACATATGTTGATGTTAACCCCCTGTGGAGAGACGGCTGGTGCAATATCTGTTTGTGTGGATGTAAACCCTTTATATGTGTGTGTGTGTGTACCTGCTTGTGCACGTTGACTTGTGTTCTCACATATCCTATGTGTATGTCTATGTGCACTCTGTGTGTGTATATATGTGTGTGCACGTGGGGGGGTGTTAGGCAGAAGGGGACACAATGAAATGGGTGGCTGAGCGGGCGCCTCCCACCATTAAAGCACTAAATGGGCAGCCGGAGGTCCCAGTGAGTGTGTGAATGAGGAGAGTTCTCCTGGGAGGTGAAGGTCAGCGGGTTTCTGATGGGACTGTATGATTAAGGTCAGACCCGGCTACTAATGTGACTGTGTGTGTGGCGTTGAGATGGTTGTCAAACTCTAAAGGGTTAAGTTCATGTTTTTTATTTTAACAGGCCAAGGTTAAAATCAGACACTAAAAAAAGAAAACACATTCATGTAACTGTCAGAAGTGTTATTGTTGTTATTGGTGTGGAGGATCATCGTGTTACAGTCTTGAATGTCAGTCAGCACTGAGGCCTCTTCTTGGTTTTTAAACATGCTGAACATTTTATACAAAAATGACAAGAAGCTTCTGTAACTTTTTCTTCAGAAATATATCAGCAACAGGTTTATGAAGCAGTTACAGTTTTTTCAAGGCTACACTCACTGTTTTTGCTAATGCATGTGCACATTTGCTAAACGAGGCAAAAAATACCTTTAACATTTATGAAAAAAATCCTGAGGGACTCAAACAAGGCTTAACTAATGACTGTTGTCATCTGCATGAATGAGTCTGTTTTTCTTTTTTTAAATCAATATGATTAAGTGTTTAAAATCTGCTCAGTGTCATTCCTAGATTAATATTATTGAATAGAATTATGCTAGTGTCATTTCACTTTGGTTACTTTGGCCTGAACATCTACTTTACGTGTCCAAAATCAAAAAGAAATTCCTCTTCCAAAGATTTCTTGTTCTATTTTTTTCTTATCAGAGATTAAGATCTGATCTCTGAAGGTGAGTAGTTCTTTGTGGCTCGACTTTATATGGTTTTAAAGAAATAAATGAGAGGTGACTTGTCACACCTTTGCAGAGGACACATGTAGACATGTTCCTTAAAATGTTTCACTTTATCAAAGCAACATTTTAAAACAGTTTGATGAGGGAATATGATTATATCAGGGAATTATAACAAATCCACACATTTAGGAACCTAAGACTGCTGACATTTTTGCTTTAATAAAAAAGATTATTAAAATTTGCTTTAATTTATTAGCAATGTCAATAGTCAGTGAACTAATCAGTCAGTGAACTAATTAACTAATTAACTAATTGATTGATAAATTCAGAATCAGTTGTCCTCTAAAACTTCAGGACCTTTAGCACATCCTGGTTGAAGAAGATTATTTTTGCTTGTATGTTCTCCAACCAAGTGGTGACCCACTGATGTGAATCTTAGAAATGTAAAACTAAAGC
>JAPZDY010000026.1:19994240-20017080 GCA_029783645.1 Ctenochaetus hawaiiensis | reverse complement strand
GCAGGTAACAGCAGGTTGTCAGTGACACTCGCTGCCGCTGCTCTTTAAATTTTAATGACACCCAAACAATGCAATGATATTTTGACAGATCCAAGAGGGTCCCTTCCAATGATACAATCATTAAAACATCATTACAGGATAATGACGTTCCCGACGATCTTCACCTACAGCCAATCAAGTGCAGATGTCTGGCTGGACTGACTGACAGACAGATACACACACAAATAGATAAATCTGACCTCCAGCACTGAGGGTATTTTTTCACTTATAGCTGCCAGACGGGCCCGGCACCAAAAAAGTATTTATTAACAAGCCCTCTCTAAAAAAAAAATAAATTAGAAGTGGCCCTCCCTGCCTATCTCTGTCAAATCAAACTCTAACAGATTATTCCACATAATTATACTAAAGGGCAATTGGTTGATATGTGGCAGGGTCGGAGGTCGTGGCCTGGTATAAGCAATCTGTAGGCTTTGGCTGGCAGGCGTTAATACGCAACCAGGCGTCAGCCTCTAACCCTATTCCCCAGGCTGATTGCTACCTGTCACCTCCCTTCAACTCATGTAAATTGCATCTGCTTTCTGCAGGAGTGGGGGGGTGGGGGGAGGATGGGGATATGTGAATTTTCAGTGGGGTATGTGTGTATGCATTTGTGAATACATGCCTGTTTGTATGTGCGTGTGTGTGTGTGTAAGCTGGGGCATGTGTCCACTCTCCTCCAGTGCCGTCCTGCTGCTGTTGGGCGGTAATGGCTTCTCGGGGCAATCAAAAGGAGACACTTTCTCGACTCATCTCCTTTAATGGTGTGTCCTCCTCAGGCTAGAATTGAACAGTCTGGACATGGCCTAAGGCAGCCGATGAAAATTCAATAATTCGGCTCGGTCGACGTCGTGTCATTTTTTTTTGGAGATGGGGAGTGTAATTACACCGCGTGCTAACATGACGTCTGGACAGAGCTGTCTGTTTGTGTGTCAATGTGTGTGTGTGTGTGTGCTGTTGGTGTTGAGGTTTCTCGGTGATACCTGCAGCACCTTTTTGGGGGGTGTGTCATCTTATTGCACCCATCATCTGATACCAAGGCCTGTTCGATACTTCAGTATTGTTTAGGTTAGATAAACAGGAAAGTAACATGAGAACCTGTACTTCTTTTCAGTTTGACAACATGAATAGTTTGCATTGGCTTTAAAGTTAGTCACACCTAAAAACTAACAAATTATGAATCTGACAATTCATTGCTTCACTCTGTCCAAAATGTGTAAAGATGCCACATTAAGTTGTATGCTGATATTGTCCTAAATGTTTCCAACAATGTTCAAATCCAGAGATATTTGTGATTTTATCAAAGGTAACGTTGCATTTCATTGTGTTAAAACACCAGTTAGAGAGCGAGGAGGGAAGTCAGCTAATGTCACAAAACATGATGTAAACAAAACTTTTACACTTTACTTCCTCCTCTGTGAACATTTCTGTCTAAATCAGTCAGATAGATTTTCATTTAAAATAGTGGCTCTTTAACAATGAAGTTAACAAATCCAGTGATGACAAGCTGCTACACAGCGTCATCAAATTAGCTCTTTGGTTTTCATTTTCCTTAAATAGAGACCCCTAGTGGCAAATATTCATTTTATGTATTAAGTAAGGATGGTATTAATTTGAAGTAATGAAAAATGGTTAAGACTTTATCCCAAAAACAACTTTAGAGCAACATTTTTGAAGAGTGACTTCTTATTTTATGTAATTTTAAGTTATTAAAAATAATAATAATGGTCAAGAAAAACTAGCCAAAAATGAAATCACTGTCAGTCTATGTTCTTTTAAACCTTTCATTTCTAAGTTAATGTAAAGAAGAAATACAAGTTGAGTGAAATATTGTTCATTATTAGTTTAATGTAATGTTTAAAACTTAATATAGTAAATGCAGAACAATTAACTTGTTACTTTTTAATAAACAACTTACTGTAGATAGCTAAATGATATGTTGTTTAAGGTGTGAGAATTAGAAATCATTTTCATCATTGTTATCATTATGGTTTAAATATAAAATGATTAATATATAAATCTGAACATAATTAGTTTCCATTTTACCGGAGATTTCTTTCATGTTGAATTCCCATTTTCTTTCACCCCCCAAAATATATCGAGACACAATTTATGTGTCTAATTTCTTATATCAGGATGGCAGACATATAAATTTGTCACAAAATAATGAAATGAACTCTATGTATGGCTTCTAAATTCATATTGATTTTTCTTCTCCAATGTCAAACACAAATGTTTCATTTTCAGAAAAAAAAGAGAGGGAGCCAGCCAATACATTTGAAATGGAGCATGGCTGTGACAGGGCGGCCCCGCTGGTGGTGGGCTGAGGCACAGATGAAGTGCGGGGCCCTATTTGGCTCTATCAGTTTTTATATGATATTATTATTCTCCGGGTAATAAATTCTGGCATGTTAAGATCTCCGACAACAACGACATAAAATTCAATCAATGACGCCTCCTCTCCCCACCTCGACTCCCCCAGCCCGGCAGCTCGGCCTGCTGATAGTTCCTAAATCAAAGCCGGTGGGATTCTGCATAATTGTGCAGCAGCAGTGGCCCGGCGTTGGGTCGCGAGCTGTAGCCAGGCGGCTTTATAGAGTTAATGTGAATAGTGGTATGAAACACTGCTTCATAAAACACTACAGCGCTGACATATTGCCAAAGAGGGTCCATGTTTATTTATGACTGCTGCATGCCTGCATGGTAGCGCTGGTCCAACTCACTGCTGCTGCTGTTGGACCGAAAGATGCTTCTCCAAAAATATGTGACTTCTCTTTTTCTAAAATAAATGAGGAGTTTTTTAATTAAAAGAGGAAGTTTGAAGGAAGTCCTGAAACATATAAAAGAGCACTTAGACTTTCACTTTAAACATTAAAAGGTTGTAATGTTTCTCTGCAGATGTTTCACTCTCTACTTCATGTGGTGCCTGTAAAAAGTTTTCACTGCCCTTTAAAGTTTTCATGCTTTATAATCTCAGAATTTTAAATGAAAGCAGGTTTAATGTGGCTGTTCTTTTGTCTTTATTGCATACAGAGGTTTTGTTAAAATACTGTGATGAGTGAGGATTTTTGGGTACAGATGCATCTTACTACAATCAACTGAATACTCTTGAGTACACAGAAGTGACCTCAATTAAACCCTTTATTTTTCTTCTAAAACCGGACAAACACAAGCATGTATTTTCTATTTTGTATGTTGCAAATCTTACTCTTCAGATATCTGATCTCCCTCTGACAATAAATGGTGTTTTTCTGGTAGATCAGTGTCAAAAAGTCACATCAAACTTCTTTGATTCACGGCTTTAAGACTTTTAACATTAAAACTTAAAAGTGGAGGTAAATAAAGTGTGAGCAAGTATTAAAGATTTCCTATGGACTTGCATACAGTATTAGTTGTTTATTTTAGATTTGTTTCATAAACACAACACATAATTTTAAGGGTTGAGAATGTTACTGTAATATATTTCTGCTGTCTGACTATGCTGCATTTTATCTTATATGTTTTTTTCACCGATTTTAATGCAATACTCTAATGTATGATACACGGTATGTGCAATGCAGTGCATGTATGTATCACACTGAAAGACACAATAACAAAGGCACATTGTACCAGATGTTTTTAATTCCCCTAAATCGCTGAAACAGAAACAATTTATTTGTGTCTAACTGCGTGTTTGTGTGTGCATGTTTGTGCTCTGAGATGCAGCTCGTCTCCATCTGCATGCTGGTGCTTGTCTGCCTGCTGATTGCTTTGATTGATCATTATCTGATGGCCTCTTAATTAGAATGCTAATGAGGAGGAGGTTTTCTGGCCGGCCCGTCTCCTCTTCCGTGCCTTGTCTCTGAAATGAGGCGTAATGGAAATGCAGTAATGGAAATGACATGGGCGATGTGGGATGGATGATCCCCCAGTTAATAATTCCAATCTGTTAATCAATGGCCTGGTCGATTGGCTGCTTCACAGTGTGGCGACACAAAAAAACCACTGTGTGTCAGCACCCTGGGTGAAAAGGATTGTGGGAGATGACAGTGATTTTGGTTTGTGGCTGATCTAGATTGAGAAATGTGTCTGACAGTGTTTTTTTTTCTAAGCAGCACAATAAAATGATTAATTTCTATAACAGTGACTGTAATTACTGTATATATATATAAAAAAACACCATTCCTCTAATATACTGAGACTTTGCAGCTCTGTTCACAAGGTTAGATGAACATAGAAATAAATCCTTTTTTTTTTCCAGGCGATGGTTGTGGGGCGCTGGGGGTGGGTTTGTTTGAGATCAGCGCGTGGAAAGAAAACGTATTAACAGCATAATAACAAAAGATTATGTTCATCTGGGGCGAGGCCCTCCGTTTTCTCGCCAGGCGCTGACTGTGAAGTCTTTATTCTGTGAGTCGGCAGCACGCTGCACCCTTAAAAAGGTTATTATGTTCTCTCACTGTGGCAGCACCGGCCCACGAAGCTCCGATATTGTGACGGGGGTCGCCTGTACCACATTAGAGCCAATAAATGTGCGTTGGCACTTCCTCAATTTAAAGTAAAGCCCCCTTTCCCTTCTACCTCCCTTCTTCATTCCTAATAGGGTATTCCAGCAACGCATCTAATAAGTTGTGGGATATCTGCGGTGGGATCGGGCTGAATATTTCTCCTCTCTCTATCGTCTGTTGTTGCGGTGGGAATTTGTCATCTGGTGGTTGTTACTTTTAATAAAACTCCAATCTTTAGTTAGTTTTTTTTTATATATATACAATTAATGAATTCTAAGCTGCTTGTGACAATTGTGCAGATCTTCTTCATATAAAGTTTATCAGGATTTCAGTCATTTTTTAATCAGAGAAATTGTTTGCTTTCACTTTGACACCTGTATTAATTCATGCACTCACTTAAACTATCTTTAATGTGACTCCAGGTATGTTTTAAAAGCAACATCACACCGCGAACATGTTTTACCTTCATTCTTTTAAAAA
Source organism: Ctenochaetus hawaiiensis (assembly GCA_029783645.1). Taxonomy (NCBI): domain Eukaryota; kingdom Metazoa; phylum Chordata; class Actinopteri; order Acanthuriformes; family Acanthuridae; genus Ctenochaetus; species Ctenochaetus hawaiiensis. Next base: position 20,012,077 of record JAPZDY010000026.1, on the reverse strand, counting down.
TAACTCCAGGTCCGATGTTCTTATTGTGGCTTTTGAAGAAGTTAAGGTTGACGAATCTAAACACTTTCTAAGCTGGGTTATTCTCTGATGCCTATCATGGGAGCTAATATCAACCTCGGGGATCATCCAAAGCCCACTGGGTCCGCAGAGGACTCCAAATTCATGAGATGATATGTGTGTGTGTGTGTGTGTGTGTGTGTGTGTGTGTGCATGCATTGTGTGTATGAAAGGGGCAGAAATAGAGATTTGATGATATCATGATGACCTGTGAACGCTAACAATCACATGGCAGGTTTAAACTTGTTCCTTCAGGAGCGGTAAAAGTAAAAGGCCATGAATAATTACACACACTCTCTCACTCACACACACACACACACACGCACACACCTTCACCCTCACATCTTTTGCCACATTGAAAGTCTGGTTGTAATGAAGAACATCCTCCAACAGCAGGACAAGCACTTTCAATGACTGATTGGTGATTGATTGCCCGCAGAGCACCTCCCTAACGGTCACTGTGTGAGGGTTCTTCTTTTCATCTTTTTCATCCTTACAGAGCAAGGAGAGAGGGGAAAAAGATAGAGAGAGAGAGAGAGGGAGAGAAGGAGCATGAATTCATTAAATGTGCCAAACCCTTGCCTCTAAAATTGATCTCCCCTTTTTTTTTTTGAGCCATCAGATCTCATCTGTATTCCAGATCCATTCCCAGATGATACCACCTCCATCGAGAGGCAAATGCAATGCAATCATAAATCTTCTTTAAAATATCCCACTTTGGAACGTGTGCATGTTCTGTGGGATGATGGGATCTAATTAAATAAGCCTCTGTTAACAGTTTGTGTAAAGGCTTATTTTGGCTGCTTTTTTTTTCCAGCTTTAAAAATGTGAGTTTTATTGGTGAAAACGGAGAGAAAAGACTCGTTAAAGTCAACACATGTTATTTGTTTTTAGCTTGTCTCTTTACAATCTTCAAGGGATTTCAAGGGTCATGCAAAGACTAACCATCTGCCCTTCCTCTCCTACAATTAACATTAATGATAGTTTAAATAGCTCAGCTGAAAGGACTCTAATTTACTCCCCCGTCTGAGTCAATTAGCCAAATAATATAACCCGCCTTCTCCAACTGCTGAGATGTGACACTTCCTTCCTTTAACTATCCCAAGGCACAATCCGGCAGTCTTTGTCAGCACGTCGTGTCTTTTTCCTTAAACACGCATTGATTTGAGGCGTCGCCACATTAAACATTAACCATTTGGGGGGGGGGGGGGGCGCATGAGCATCGCGTCATGAGCACCAGGGGCAATTAATAGAGCAGTAATGGCGGGGGTGACAGCTCACTCAGACGGCGCTGAGTGATGGCCGGGCTGTTGCCACCTGTTCAGTGTGGAGGGAAATGAAGTCGAACCTTGGCACCCCGCTGTGAGACGCTGATTGAAATTTACAAGGCTACACGCACGCCACTGACAGCCATGTCGGATCGGACAGTTTGAGGAGGAGCAGACGTGTAACACGGAAAGCATGCATCGTGCTCAGAGGGACTGAAGGCACGAGATGGTCGAGACGTAGTTTGACATTTGATGTGAGACTTTTGAAGTTAAATAAATGTGTAGGTTTTTAATGAAATAGCTTCATTTAATGTTTTCAAAATAAAACAAAAAAGTTATCTGTGTATATGTAATATTCACCAAGTAATTCATAATAAATTTACATTATTCAAGCATCAGATTTTTCAGTGGTATCAAAACGTATTCATTTTCACATTATAGGCGTGTTTTGTAAGATACATGTTGGGTTTATTGCTACAAAAAGAAATAAACAAACTTTTTTATTTTATGTCAGACAATTTTTATTGCGTTTGCACCAGCTCGATATCCTCATAACTACACAGCCCCTTATGTGTTGTTTTACCAGAGAGCCATAAAAACAACCTCACGCTCGTAATGTCTTCCCTCCTTTTGTCATTTGCTCCTCCTAACAAGGCTTGACAAGTCTAAAGTGGCCCTGTTTGTTCTCCTTTATCAGACAGGCAGCTCCTGGCCTCTTGTATTCAACACACACTACAGTGGAACCAGATGTCCTTTTGCCAGCGGCACAACTTTCAAGTTGACAAGGTCCCCCTAGAGAATGGGAGGGGGGGGGGTGGATCGGTGGCAGGCAGAATTTGTGACTAATAGCCAGTTTGATGTGACAGGGCCCCGCCGTCTGGGGAAATTGAAGCGCTCTGCGTGTCGATACCTTTTGTGTCTCACTCAGTTGTAGGTTATTGTTGGTCTGGCCTTGGGGACCCGGGGGCCGGGCAGTTTACATTTCAGACACTATGTGGTCAGCACCAACTTTTTTATTGTGCCTATTGATTGGGCCCCGGGCTCCCCGCTGTGGCTAATTTGCTTGTTAACATCAGCCTGAAGTGTCCCAGCCTCCATTTTGTCCCCCTGCACACACTGTCAGCTCAGACACTTATTTCAAGCCATCTTTTTTTGTTCGGCTCCTTGTTCCTCTTTAGTCCAATACACAGGGCCTATTTATTAAACAACTAGTTCTTAAGCTGTCATTTAATCAATACAGCTTCCCTCCTCTGGCTGCCTGGAATTAAACACGAGTTAAACACAAACCAGGCGTAATGACCTTTTTATGGGGCCCACTCAGCCAATGAAATTAACACCAGAGACTGTCCATTTATACCTATAAGCCTGTGTAAGTCATTAACTTCAGAAAATATCATTTTAAATGACACCACATGGCGGTGAGAGAGAGGCCACACACCCTCGAAGTCGTGTGTTGAGTCTGTCAGTGCACGAAGGAATGCCGCGGCTTTCTAACTAACAACAGACCGAATATATCTGCGAGAGCGAAAAGGAGAGAAGGCATGAATTTTATATTAAATTCCTTTAGCTAATCCAGTTAGCTGTTCAGTCCAGACTGAGTTTAAGCAAAATATTAATAATGCATTGAAAGGAGCTTATTTTCTTCCTGCTGGAAAGGGTTTAGGGGACTCGTACTTTCTCAAGTTATGCATCTTGGTTATTTGTAAGCACCCAATAACTAAGCAGGTGACAGTTGATTTTATGAGATCTTAAGCCTCCCAAAGCCTGAGAACGCCCCTGGTTGGATTTCCTAATACAATAGAGAGATGGTATGAGAAGGAGATAATGAATTGGTGGAATATCTTCGTCCTGTTTCTTTGCATCCTTGAATATCGCCGCCTGAGGCCGTTTCTTAACCTTTTACAAGCCAGTTTACATTTCACTGAACAGCAACTTTTCTGCAATCGTCACTCTCATCATATCAGTCATCATATATCTCATGTTTCTCTTAAAATTCACTGAATATCACATTTTTTCGTCTTTACTTGTCACATACTGTTGTTGGTCTGCCTACTTGGGGAATCACTAAATGGATTTGGCCGGAATAGATGCATTTGAAACATGATAAACGCTACTTACTGTCACAATGTTGAAGCATTCTCACATGCCCAACAGTGTTTTGGACTTTTTCTCAGGCTGCCTGCAACAGCTTTAGCTGTCTTTGCCTCATCTATGGGAAGTATAATTTTGGTTTTGGGAGCTGTCCTGTGGTGGTGGTGGTGGTGGTGTTGGGGGGAGACATGGCAGGGAAGCTGTGTGATAAGTCGCACTGTCTGTGCCCCCCAGCATGACACATGTGCACAGACTCATCCCACGTCCCCCTCTCTGGACGGTGTAAGGTTTCCCAGCATGCCGCAGCCTCTGAGACCATGGGAGCACCAGACATGGTGGCGAAAGCCAAGGGTGACATCAGCAACAACTGGCGCTAGATACCATAGAAACATCAATAATATTTCTCTTGGCATATTAAATAAATCATATCGAGGGCAAAGAAGTCATTCTTAAGCTGGAGAGCAGACAGACTTTTGGTATGTTACTACAAGACAACCCATAATCACAAACCCAAGGTCCTATAATGAAAATAACAATAATAATAGTAATAGTAATAATAACAACAACATTATGTATATTTCACTTTTCAACTGTAGTATGTTATAAAGCAAAGTAAAAAAAAGAATAAAGACATAATATATGTTAAATTAGGCTGCAAGTATGTTTTCTTGTAGGATAGCAATTGTTTTCTATATTAGTTGATTCATCTTTTTTTCTGTAAAACTTCAGTAAATATTGTGAAAAAAATCTAATTGTTATTCCCTTCAGCCCAAGATGAAATCTTTAAATTGCTTTTTTAACCCAACCCATTTTTCAGAACCTAAAGATATTTAATTTGCTGTCATGTATTATAAAGAAAAGACTCCAAATCCTCATATTTAGGAACTTTGTACCAGCAAATGTTTTATATCTTTCCTTAAAAAAACTATTGAGGTTATTAATTGATTATTAGAAGAGTTGCAGATTAATTTAATGTTGATAAAATAACTATTCATCATCTTTGCTGTCATTTCTTTTCTGCATGTTCCTTATATTTGCAGTGTCTTAGACATTGTCTCTCTAACTGGACACAGAGGTAAACAGTGACCACTTAAATTCTGCCCTGAGGGGGTGAGATACTTTGACCTCACCATGACCCCAACCCGACCATAACCCTGACCTTCATCTGGCCTCCAACCTCTAAATTTAACCCTAACACCGGCTCTCGGCTCGGCCTGCACCCTTCAACCTGATGGCCCGTGCCTCCGAGGCACATCTGCTTTGGGATCCAGCCTTTGAGCGAGAGGACGAAATCTGACTCCCAGATGAAATCCACTCAATTTCTCAGTGATCTGCTACCGTGAGACAAATGTTGATCTTTCGTCACTGAGGCAGGAACAGCAGTGTGGCTCTGGCACTCGCCCCTCCCAGAATGCATCACATGCCAGCGGATGTCTCCCCGGTGTTTTGCTCCGCAGCCCACCGGTTCATACTCTGATGGAAAAATTGTCAGGCATGAAATTCGGCTTTGCTGCAACATCAACATCAATTGGTATTTTTTTATATATATTTCAATGAGACAAAAATAGGGATTTCATGGATCATGTTTTTTTTATTCAGGCCTAAATTTTATTCATAAGGACACTTTTCATTGCAAATTTCTGGAATTACTCAAGAAAAAAAAAGACACCAACAAGATATTGAGGTAAAAGATTCTCGGAAAACTGATCTTCAATGTGGCTTTGTGTAATAACTAAACCAAATCTAAACACAATTTGACCTCTTTCCCTTTTAAAGTATTGCTCAACAGTGTTTAAACTGCACAAACACTACAGCTGAATAAATGAAGGATGTAAGAAAGTAAGTGAAAGTTAATGGAAAGTAGTTGTATTCTGCAATTCCTGGAAAATACAGTTTTCCCAATAATGTCCACTTTTGTTTTTCAGCCGCCCAGGCAACAAATCAAAATGGGATCGCTGCACCGCAGATTAATTTGCAAGTCTACATATCTCTCTCTTTTTAAAGTGGTCTTTATGTTTGCCATTTTACCAAATCTGCCAGAATTACTCAGGTCTCTCCTGTCCTGCGTTCTCCCATGAATCGGCCTACTGCTCATCTCTAACGCGGTGGTCTTTTTGATACATGTGCCTGGGACTGGCCCAAGAGCAAGAGAACAGAAATAAATTTCCCCTCCTTCCCCTCCCCTCCCTCTTCTGCCTTTCCTTGTGTCCCTGTGACTCCCAAACCTAAGCCACACTTTTCATCCCAGCCGCTGAAATACTCCCCTGCGGCTTTTGGCTTTAGTTCCTTTGCGGCCCAAAGCTCTGGACCCCAGAGCTAGCATGGTCCCGTTTTGCAATGGGTGGTCACCGGTTACGTCGTAGTCCTCAAGCATACTGAGAAAAACAAGAAAGAGATCCCACATTTTGAGAAAGGGGAAAGAAAAAAAAATATAGCCGCATTAAGCAGACATCCTGTTAAAAAACCCTCCCTTTTTGAATCCAGATGCTCATATTGCATCTGACAGTTGTTGGGCGGTAAAGTTCAGGCTTTAAAGCAACTGGCTTTCTGTTTCTGTTTTCAGCTTTAGCCTCCTCGACTGTAATGAAAGCAAAACAGTAGAAAATTCCCACATTATTAAATAAAACATGTCGGTGGCCAGAGGCCAAACATTGTCACGCTAACAGGAGCAGAGCACACTGTGATATCCTGCTCTGTTATAATTTGAACATGATATGAGTGACAGATAACATGTGAAATATCACAAATAAACAGATGTTTGCAAATATTTAACAAGCTAAGAGAAAATACATGCATAGATGCAAAGATTTGGGTGTTTTCAGACAATCTGTTCAGATTATTTACGCTCCTGTACGTTGGTTTGACAAGATTAAAGCAAGAATCCAATTTCAAAGACCTGAAACAAATTTTTCACCTTTACAGACACGAAATCTGGTGTCAATACTGCACTTAAATGCCCCGTTCAAAGCAGAGCACCAATCAATTTTTGCAGACATGGTAGCAGTCGGTCAGAGAGCCTCAGGCCAGTGCAGCCAGGGTCATTCAGGGGTCACCATTACAGCCCCCCCCCCCAACCTTGGCCGAACAAGTCTATTAATAAAACAGCTCTGGGTCTGATACAGCAAACTGATATCCTACTGCAGATTAACATGTTGTAGGTCTTCAGGAACAGATTTAAGTGTTGGTTCTTCTTCTGTTATGTTGCATAAAATCACTTCAAGGAGTAGTCAAAGCTGAAAGACTAACACAGTTTTTATTTTGAATTATTAACAAATTGTGCTTTTTTATTCTCATTTACTTGATTTAATGCGGTAAACGAAACAAACAGTAAACTGTCCAGTCACATAAGATCTCATGCGTGCAGAAATTTGTCATCTACAGATAAATACCTCAAACATCCTGCTAGTATTAACAATTTTTTTTTGCAGAATCCGTATTTCTAAAGAGACCCCATACCAACAATAATGATGTGACCGATGTATCAGAAATCACAAATACACTTCTCACGTGGCTGAATGATTTCTCAGCTTCTGTGCAGTAAGGATTTTGATGATATGAGACATGTTTTTCCTTTCTTCCTTCCCATCATGCTTCAGTGTGCTGAGGCAAAGTCTCCACCACCTCTTTCTCTCCCTCTCTCTTCACTCCTGAAATCCTTATCAGAGGAATCCTGTCTGTGGAATCCAGATGGAAAGAGATGAGTAAACACAAGACATAGATATGGCAAAGATACAGACATTATTTACCTATTTGTAATATCAAGTGTTTCAAAACCTGACGGGATGAATCTGATATGAAAATATAAATACCAACCAATCACATCCCATAGAGTTTTTGGCCCATTATAATGATTTAAAAGAGAGAAAACGTCGCTATATTTTAAACTATTATTCCATGATGGATGATGTCTTTCCTCTACTGTTCTGAAAAGCTCAAGAGCCAAATATAATAAGGAAGAAAGGATGTAAAGGATTTGCAATGACATGGAAAACTTCTTAGTCATTGTTTGCATTGAATTTGACAATAAATATTCGATTATGATCCGACTCAAGTCAAAGACTTTGCCAATTGATTCTTTGAGTGATGATATGGTGCGTTTCCTTGTTACAACAGTGGAAACAGAGTCACAGGTCATCTTGTAGAAAATCCAGTAAATTCCAGTATGAAATGCACAGAAGCTACATTGCTGGAGATAACACTACTTTGAAATCCACAGTATTGCACAGGAAAAAAAAAAAAATATATACCTCTAGCAGATGAGAGAAAAAAAATGTGTCCACCCCCCCTTCAGTTCACTCTCTTCCTGCCTGTCTTCTTCTACTGCGAGTATCCTCAACACCTTTCTTTGGGATTTACTTAGAATATGAAAGGATTGAAGCTACACCTGGCTTGACAGACACTGTGCTACTTTATTAAACCTCATGCGCCAAGTACGGCACTGTATTAAAATTGAAAGAGAGGCAGTGAGAAGCCGATTCCTCTGGATAGACGGTGTGAAATCCCTGGTCAAAGCACCTCAGGTCTGTGTCTCCTCGCATCCAGCTCCCTATGAAGCACACACAGGCCCTATTGATATTTAGATGATGCTGTCATAGGTCGGACAGGCATTTAAAAAAAAAAGACATATTGATTTTAAATTGCACATTAGACTGATTCCACATTGCTAGCTATATCTTAAAGATGGGCCACTTCTCTCTTCCCCAGGCGCCACCTCACGTGTGGGAATTTGTATGGATTTTTTTCAGGCTTGTTTGCAGTGATGGGGGAGCCAATGCAATAAGTGCTCCATTACTTACACAATCTGTGAGTGCTCAGAAAATTAGTCACCAGTGACCTCTTGGCCTCCCTCTCATACTCATTCGCAGTCAAAAGACCTGATGGGAATAAGAATAAAGTCAAACTAATAGGATGATGCTCCGGCAGCCCCCGCAGCCCCCGCAGCAACAACCTGCCAGAAAATATGATTCTGCACTGTGGGTTCAAATAATACAATATTTCACACAAACAAACAGCAAATACATGTATCTAATTATGAAACGAAAGGGCTATAAATGTGAATTAAAAATACAAAAATTGGTGGTGTAACATTGTGTGATGAATGTAGTTTCAATATTCTCTGCTCACCTGCTGCACTGAGTGAGGCACTTTACATTTCCACATCTGCAAACATCATTAAAAATGTCTAAAATTGGATTCTGCCTGGTTGTCAAATTTGTAAAGTAACTCCACGTTTAGTGCGTGTAATGAATACAATGTCTGACACACGGTTAACAAGTCATATTTAATTTAAAAATATGAGTTAATGTCACTTTTTCTTCACTTCTCCTCTGTATTAATGTCAATAATGATCACATTGCTGGATGTGTCTAAAAGCAGACACTGACCAGTCAGACACTCAGAGGGCTGTAATGGGTCTGTGTACACGATGGCACTGAATTACATCATTTACATTGATCGTATAGATTTAATGACCAATAGGTTGCGCTAACAACTGTTGCTTCTGGGTGGACAGCTGCCCCAGAGGTTCAGATGAGACTCACAATAGCAAGTAAATCATCATGTAAACAAAGAAACTTAAACCAACTAAAACTCAAAATTGGTGATTTTTGAACAACATGAAACTCAGACTATAAAATTTATAAAGGTTTGTCTGCAACCTTTTTTTTTTGAAAAATAACAACAGCCTTGGGAATTCAGTGGAAAGCAGCACCGACACAAATGCAAAAACCAGCTTTTATCAAACTGTTCCACTTGGTGACATGAAATATGCTCAGGTGTTGACTGTTGACTTCGAGGGTAGTCAGTCTCTCCGAGCTGCAGCGGGGCGATTAATAAGCTGTTATAGCTGTTGGCAGAAACAGTCAGCATTCCAGTTTCCATCTCCAAACAACTTTTAGTAAATTATACGATATGAATCAGTGTCTTAGGATGAGTGTCTGAGACTCATAACTGCTGCATAATGTGATCTTCAAACGCAATATTTAAAGAGAACAGCCATGTTTATTAAAATGTAACTTTATAATGTTTTATATATATTTTTCTTCTCTTAACATGGTGAGAAAACTAATTTTCTTTTGTCATATAAGTGCATGACCAATATATCAGATAATCTAAGACTTTAGTATGGGTATGCAGGCAGGATTGACTTGCATGCGCAGTGAAATTCACGATCTTCCAAAGGGTTGGGAGGGCAGGTGGTGTACGACTTGAAGCGCTTCCTCTGAGTTATTTTTAATGAAAATAAAGTAGGATCAGCACAAATTGAACAAATGATGAGGAACGACCTGGCAGGAGGTTGCTTTCTCCCTCTGAGGTGATGCTGAGGGAGGAGAAGTCCTGGGAGGAGAAGAGGAGCAGGAAGGCCTCCCTTTTCCTGTTGTTGCGTCTTTCCCTCATTTTTCCCTTTCACTCTCTATCATTCTTCCCCTGTTTCTCCGGCTCCCTCTCTCCCAGCTCGCTCTCACCCCTATATGTCTTTCTCCCTCCCTTTTACTGTCTCAAAATATGAAAGGCCTTGTATCTTCCGAGCCTCAGCCCCCCCCCCACACTGCACGAAACAATAAGAAAAAAGCCTGAAAGACAAATCACAGTGATGCACTGCTTAATTTAATAAATGAAGCTTGAGAAACCTGATCATACAACGCACTTGTCTCCATAAAGTAGCACAAGGGGACTGACTATTGCCAGATGCTGCTGGATGTCTCTGAACAAAGAGGACGCACACATGTAATCCCTTTGGGTTTGGGGCGACACTGTCTGTTCGATGGGTGCCAACAGAGCGCTCACTGGCTATGACTGACTGTGCTTTGACATCACAGGGAGCGGAGGAAAGATACTCCCTCTTTATGAAGAGTAAGATGGAAAATCCATTTACTCGAGCTGACTCATAACCAGAAAAAAAAGGAGCTTGTTTTAGCTTTCAAAGTGAATCCATGATGAAACTGCGCTGTATGTATGGAAATGTGGAGGCCTAGACAACCAGAGGGGAACAAAATATGTCACAACTCCGCGGGGCTCCCAAATAATTTCAGTTAGGCGGTGAATCGAGCAAAAGGAAATAAGTTGCATTTGGTCAGCAATTACCAGAGAAACCTTAATATCAGAGACAAATAAGACTCTCAGCAAAAGTCCCCCATGGGTCTGAAGAGAGTAAAAGTTTCATTGAAGCATTGTGTAATTTGATTCAAGAAAAAAGCCCAATAATTCTGATTGTTTTCATCTTATTGGCACATCAGCTGCATCCAAAAGATCCATCTAAATGTTTTTCTGATAATAAGAAACATCAAAATATGAGCACGCTAATGAACAGGAAAGCAAGTACAGGATTTAAATCTGACTTAAAGTGCAACAGTGATGCAAAATGACAAGAAGAAGCTGTGTAGACAATACCAGAACAGAAGGCACAATCCACAGAGTTTGTGGCATAACAATATTACATTTAGCACTAGAATAAATAGGCCTACTTTTGACTTTGTTAATAGGGGAATTAATATAGCTGAACATACAGTTTTGCCTGTCACACTGACTTAAGTCGGGACCCAGTCGTGACTTTTTGAAAGAAACATTGCTGCTAACACATTGTATAGCTGTTTCGAGCACCACTTGTGCACACCATTACAATCCAGATGGATTAATAGCACACTAGGGAAAAGAAAAAAAAAATTAACTTTCAATTTTTAGGTGAACTGTCTCTTATAAATACTCAATATAATTACATCTGGAAAGATTTTCCTTTTTTTGTGCGAGTTGCTCAACTGAAGCAGCTCTGTGAGAGCATTTATCAGCTTTTGGAAATTGTCACGGCCACAACAGTTGAAGGCCAAGATTTTAAAGGAAAGTGTGTTACCTGAGAGAAGTTCTGGCTTCCCAACTTGGAATTTGGTCCGTAAAAGTTTTATAAGAAAAACATCTTTCTGTGGTGTAATGCTTCGCAGGTAGGGCACAATAGGACCGCCTTTTAGGTTTTTAGCATTTTGTATTTTACACAAAAGAATCAACAGTTTCTTTGCATCTTAAAAACTGCACCTTCTTCCTTCAAGGAATAGTGAATGAAGTCTCTTTGCCATGTCTGAGAATGAAAGATCTGACGAAATTCCTTTGTCATGGGCAGGGAACGACGATTATTTATGGGGTTGTTTTCGCTTATGTATCCCCTTAATTAAAACATACTGGCTTCCAAAAGCAATATATGAAACAAATTGCTTTGGCATGGCTGTGGCAGTTGGAGGACAGACTCTGCATATTGGCGGATCATCTGAGATGGGATTGGGAGTCTTTGAAACTACATTTGTGCTTCAGACTATGGTAATGAGGCCTAGCAGAATGATATCACCATCCCCAAATATTTAGTTTGTCATTTTGTGGTAACAGGCCCCTCTGTGCCTGCATGTGTGTAACATCAGCGCTCTGTTCAGTTTTGGAGGGGGGGGCGCATGTGGGAATTACTTCAGCTAATTACAGCACATATACTTACAGAGGATAACCTGTTTCATAAGGTAATCATTACTGTTGAAAAGTTTATTGTGTTAATAAAGCTTCCGTGCAGTCTCATAACTCTTTATTTAGAAACATTTTGTAGTTTTTACTCCAAATCACAGGCTATTACTTGGAATCAAACTACTGTAATCAAAATAATAAGACTTAAGTACATCACAGGTTTAACTATGTTGTTTCCTTAAACAATTAACATTTACTTTGATTTGCTTACATTTTATTTAATCACTTAATCCTCATTTGTGTGTGTGTGTGTCCTGTGAAGGGGGTTGCAAACTTGTGTGTGTCTGTCTGTCAGTGTGTGTGTGTGTGTGTGTGCACCAGAGAAAGATGGTTTCAATCGGATGACAGTGACAGTTTCAGCTTGGGACCACGAGAAAACTGTGTGAACCCCTCCTCAAACAACAGCGAAGGGCTGGCCACACACTGCAGCTATAATGGCCTCTTTGAAAACAAGAGGGCCCTCCCCTCTTTTATTTTGGAGGGAACATATGTTTGCCTGTCTCTACTTCTGTCAACAGCCTCTACTACAGTGGCAGAGACCACAGAGAGCTCGGCTGCTCGTGTGCTGAGGCGAGGAGAGCGTCCCTGTCAGGCACGGCTGATATGACGACTCATTTCACAGCAATGCACTGGTGTGGTTTCTCTGTAAACACGGGAATGAAAAATGCCTTTTTGGGAGGCCGGAGTTTGTGGTGAGGACGAAAACATGACATAAGCTCTTCCACAAAAAAAGAGAAGAAAAAAAAATCTAAATTGGTAAAAGTTTCTGTTTGGTAGACCAAACTTTACCCCTTGACCTCCCTCTACCCCCCAACTATGAGTCTCACTCTTTCTGTTCTTGTGAGAGTGCTTACAGGAACCAGATGTTTTTTAACAGATAACAAATGTCAGATGCGATAGCAGACAGCACACCTGGTACAGTACAGACAGAGTGACTGGTCCTGTTCATGCAAACACTTTGACTCCGCAGACTCACTTCTGATCATGTCTGTTGCAGAGCCGTCGATCGATTGAAAAAAAAAGTTACATTATGTGGTTTCACGAATGTGTCTTAATACAAAGCAGATGTTTTAATGGTTTAAACATATAGCACTGACTTTTTAAATGTACAAACATCATGGATGGATATGTTTTTGAGTTGGCCTTCAAATCAAAATGTCAACAACAAGTCAAGTTGTTAAAGTTCTCTTACAAAAAAAAAAACCCTTTCATATTTTTAGCCTAGCTATAGAGGAATGGCAATGTGGGCTGCTTACCTTTAAACTGTAGGATGGATTACAATAAAACTTGGTACAGATAATCATTTTCCACTCATAATGGTTTGTAATAACTTTGGTGATCCCTTAATTTTTACATCGAGTGCCACTGTCAACTCAAAATTTTAATTTGTAGAATACTTTGCTTTTGTTATTTGTTACAGGAGCAAGAAAACAAAGTAATAAAACGTGCTGGTAAAGGATTAAATTACCGGATAAGTATCACATGTACGTGTTTAAATACAAATAAAGCCTGACCAACATTCAACTATTAATTTTCTTAGTCCGTATTGACAGCCTGAGGTGACCATGAGCTGTTGTGAGGTATTGTATCAGATCTGTGGTTCGCTCTTTCTTTAGGTCTGACATCATTCGTGCTGTATATAGCTCCCCTCCCTTTCTGATCGGGGCTTGTAGAGGGTCCGAGCCAACACACACACACACCAGCAGGAGGCGAGGGGGTGTTGGTGAGGGGCGGGGGATGGGGGTGGGTGTGTGTTGTTCACTCAGTCTCCGATGATGGATGACGTTTCTTGTGACACTGACAGAGAGGGATCAGCAAAACAACCAACAACTTCTGCATAACTCTGCTCGAGCCAGACGCCAGCCACGCTATTGTGCCATCAACACTGGCGCGCACACACACTGAGACACTATAAACACATCCGCCCACCAGCTCACACACACACACACATATTGAGTCACTCAAAGGGATGGGGTTTGATTTATTGACGCAGAAACATACTTTCTCATACATTGTGAATGAATGCTGGACATGTTTGCACCCTACCACGCTCCTATAAAAAGATGATTATCTTCTGTTCTGTGTGGATTGGATTACTTCTCCACCTGTGCTGCCAAGCTCTCGATTTTGGCTCTCATCTCTCCAAAATCAGCTTCTAGCCACCTGTTCTGATGACCATAAGGGTCCCTGGGAATCAAAAACAACTCCACTGCAAAAAATGTCCAGCTACTGTGTAATCAGCCGTCAGGGCTTGTACTGTAGTCTGCAAAACACCCTTTAAATGTACGATTTGTTTAAAGGTACATCAGATTTTCCACGATCTGAGGCTTATTTTTATAGTTTTGATTGTAATTTCAATTGGCTATAATAACAATGTGCTCATTATGTCGATAGCTGAGATGTGAGATGCAGTCATGTTGCTGGAGCAAGAAACAAAGGAGAAGCAGTTAGACAATTAGAGTAGTTTAAAACAAATCCCAGGGTTAACCAAACCTATTTGAAAAGAGGAAAAAACAATACAAACAATAAAATTTTTTAGGCCTGATGTGGGTCGTAAATCTCCGGAGCGGTTTACCAACTGTCCTCTGTGGTTTCACTTTTATTTATTGTGGGGACACAATGTGAAGAAAGATTACTACCAACATTTCAGGCAACATTTCGTCCATTAAAGGGCTTTGGATAAGCTGGTTGGATAGTTGCCCTGTTAGCAACTGGGTTAAAAACTCATGTTTCTCGTCCAATCTGACTTGTTCTCAGATTTCATTGTTTGTTTAAGTGAGCACAAAGTTTTCGCTGGTGGCCAAAACAGCAAAAATTAGACATAAATTATGACACGTCAGAACTCTTTGAAAAGCAACACAAACAATTACATTTCTTTCTCAGTGGAACTCAATGCTGGCAGACGCGTGTCGGTGGATTTGTGTGATGTTTTAAGCCATTACCAAAGAATGGCATTTCAAACACTGATTCCCTCAATTGCATTTTACTTTTGGATTTACATTTACAGTTGGATTTGTTGTATTGCTTTGCAGCACAGATGGAGATTGCTTCATAGCACAAAATCTAAAATTTTTAGTTTTACTCAAAGAGGAAAGAGTTGACTCGTAAACTACAAAAAACAAACAAACAAACAAAAACACACAAACAAAAAACACAGCATAGCACTGCATTTCTTTAGAGTAGTTGTTTATTTGTGTAGCGAACATGTTGCAGTAAGAAAACACTGGCATTTCAACTTTAGCAGATATGTAGCCAGGGAGCACTTTGGGTACTTAAAGAAAGGAGTTGCATGTTACTGCAGTCAAACAGTATCTACGTCTCAGATAAGCTTGCTGGGGGTTTAGTCCAATCAGACAGTGGTTCATTTGGTTACAGCCTGTTGGAGCCAATAAAGGACTCTGCTGCTTCACCTTTCACTATGTTGGTTAAACCTTTACAGGTTGTATTTGAATGCATTTGTCACTGTTATTGGTTGAAAAAAAATGTCCACACTGATAAATGCTTAACTGCCTTCTTCCACCTCTTTGGCGGGAGGAGGGGCCAAGGTTCTCCTTTCTAAATGTTTTAATGGTCCAATTTGCTAACGATGTATTCAAAAAAGTGTCATGTGTTCCTAAATAAACATGATGCAATACACAAGTGCCAGATCCCACTGCTAAGACATGAAGAATATGGACTTTTTTTGCAGTGTGGTCACTCATAAATTATCATTTTTCAGTTCCACTCTTGCAGCTGCCCAGATGTTTGATTTACAACTTTAATGTCTTCGTGCGACTTTCATTTATTGAGTTTTCAATTTCTCTGCACGGAGAACTATAACAAACTCCTGTGATAACTCCCAGCACATACAGAGATGACATTTAAAGAGCTGGCCATTAACAATATATCTGGTTGCAGACGGGATGGACCATTTTACTGCTGAGTGCATATCAAATAATGGCGTCTGTTGCCACATGGATGTGAACTGGACACATTAAGATCTTCGCCACAGCCAGCGCGCCACATGGATCGTCCAGTGGTTGCTCCCATTTGGCGCCAGTCGCACAGACCCAGAATTCCTCACTTCATAAAAAAATTTTCAGGCCCATTCACAGTGCCCGGTAATCAATACTGCCAGCACAGCTGCTGGACCATAAAACGGCCCTTAATTTGGAGACAGCCCCTTCCTCCCTGTCAGTGGGCTTCAGACCCTTGTAAGATGTTAACTGACACACCTAGGTGGAGTAAAGATGAGGCTGACGGTGCGAATGGGATAGGGAGGGTGCTAACAAATACAGGGTTACAGTTTCTATTCTTACTATAAGCCTGTTTTTAAAAACCTCAGATAACCAAATATGTCTTTGAGCTCTGTTGCAGGACTCTATTAGGCAATAAGTTTCTTGAAATTCAACACAGTTTGATTTTAACTGCAGTAAATATGTCTTAAGTTTTTTGTTGTGGCGCATTTTATTACACTGAAAAATACTGATGAGAATGGCTATAAATGATGATAAATAACTGCACTTTGATTGTAAAAAAGTATCCCTTGAAGTAAAAAAACCTTCCATGGCCGCTGTTTTCTTCTTCACAGAAATCTCAGCAGTGAAATACTGTACTACAATGCAGCAGTGCAATCTGATACGTTGTAGACGAGACCTTGAAGTAGGCCAGAACCACATCTATCAGTGACTAAATCTGTCCTTGCATTCTCAGGGAAGACTCTCAAGGATGAAGCAAGTCTTCAAAAGCATCTCTCCCTTTTGATGTAAACTTCTGTGACTGGTAGGGTGCCTCTTCAGCCCTGCCGTCTTTTAATTGATTATGTGAGGCAAAGGGCACTGTATTGTAAATGAGGTGATAGACAAAGACTGCAATGCTCAGTAGCTTCACCCTCTGTTATTTTCCGCTACAGTGGCGGTTAACAGTAAAGAAAATCTCAGTATGTCATTCGAGGAAAAGGTCATGGGAACATCCAGTACTAAAAAGGAAATAAAAAGAAATAGAGGAAAGTGTTATGTTCTATAAAAATATTGGAAAGCTGTTCATGACATTTGTCTTATTCCCTAAATGCACAAACACAAATGGAAAAATGAAAGGTTTTGTCCAAAAAAATAGACTAAATGTTCTCATTTTTCTAAGAAGAGAATATTACTTATCAGTAAATCTTCCCTGCTTTCATTGGAGACGTTGCAAATCTCCTGACATGTCATGTCTCTGTGCGCGTAATAGCTGGTAACATATGCATATGTATGTCATAGTAACAGTTAGTGCACACATACACCCACACATGGATAGCATTGTCCTTGGCCACTCACTTGCAAAACAAGCATAAGAGTCTGGACCTGCTTTTTTTTCCCCCAAAGGTAAAAAGAACGTAGTTGCTAATAAACTGCAGTGGTTTCAGTAAAATAAATCTTTAGACTTCATTGGCAGCTCAGGGCGCCATGACATTTGACAGTCTTTTATGGTGCAGAATGAGACATGTTTGGAGTTGAAAAATTCAATTGAGGTGTATTGATTCTCAGCTGTCTGTCATTATTCCCAGGTTGATTGACAGGAGGAAATTGGTTACGTTAAGTATTTCATATGTTATAGGGGCTGACATTTGTTTGCCTGCTCCCTATGTCAATGTTGTTGGAGAGATCTGTAGCTTTATGAGTAGCATTATACACTGACTGTGGCTTTTGTGTGATGTCCCGGTGTTTTTCCTGACATAATTTAAGATATATTAAAAACCAGTGGAATCTTGAGGTGTTTAATGCCAATATTATTGTCTTCCTCCAGGGGATCATGTATGTTCATAATCGGTAGCAGCCGTGTGCATGAGCACATATGTGCACTGCATGCTGCACAAGTGCACACACAAATACAAACACACACACACACACACACACATCTTAAAATATTCTCTGCTTTTAGGCACTGAGAATGGCAAAGACAGTTGAA
>JAPZDY010000026.1:19981112-19994140 GCA_029783645.1 Ctenochaetus hawaiiensis | reverse complement strand
GAGAATGGCAAAGACAGTTGAATGGAGCTATTTTGACTGAGCTGTATCGACATTTTGCATAAAAAAAGAGCACAGTGACATAATAATGCTGCAAGTGGCTCACCTGAGTCTGGACTCACCATGGTTTTTGATCTACATTAGAACAGAAATGTTTCTGTTTTTGAATTCATTTTAACTTATTCACTGTTTAAAGGCCCTGAATTGATTTGATCATTCAACTGAGTTGTATGACTTTTTAATTAAAAAAAGTTGTACAATAATCTCCATGCATGCCATGATATTTGTGCTTTTAATGTCAATGCATGCAATAAAATGCTTCTATAAGAGGCAGTATTCTTGTGTAAGGCTGGTTTTCAGAGGCTAATAATGTGAATTAATATGTGATGAAAACAATAAAATAGAGGCTCAGAGACACCTGTCACAAATTAAATCAATAAGCTCAAAATTCAGACTTCAGAAGACCTGATTCTTATCGGTCCATAAGACTAGAAGAAAATTATTTCATAACTAACGAATCAGATTGATTTTGTGTTTGAAGACCATATGTGTTTTAGCAAATCATGCTAACAAAGCATCACCATCACGTGAACAATAACTTTTTGTTTAATGAACGCTATATACATGACTATATACCTGTTAAATTTCAAATTGGCTGATGATTTTGTTTTATCACAAACATCTGGCTACAGCAGATGTGCCAAATAAATTACTTCAGTGACTTTCTGAGCTGAAACTTGTCATAGAGACTAAAACCTATTACAAGTGTTTGCACACTTCAAATAAACCTTGTTAATAAAAACTTCACAATAATTTCAATATTTGCCACTGATGCTGTGTGACAAAACGGGTTTGTCCTTGATGTTGTTGTTGTTGTAAGACTGTATCTGTGTGTTTGGAGATTCTGAGTCAGAAAACACAGACCCACCTGACACAGGTAACATTACACCATTCACTGTGCTTCTCTTTTGTTGGTTATGTCAGAGTTATTCTTTGCCGGTCAAACCCGAAAGCAAATGTTTAGATTTAACTTGCCCATCCCTCATGCTACACTGAGCGCTGTCCATATAGATCTCCAGTCCTGGGTCAACATCAGCTCTTAGCCAGACTTGGCGGTGAGGTCAAGGAATCAATAGTAAGACCATCTACCCATTTTGGTTTATAAAACATGTTTCTTTCTCTTTGTCAGTTGTTTGTTTGGACAGAGCGTCTAAAATGTGCACTGAATTTATATATTTTTTAATTTTTCTACTGACATGACACTCGTTTGCTGTCAAATCTAGCGAACACACCCTGCAGCATTTTTTAGCCGAAGCTGAACCAAACATTTCATCCCTGCACGGCAGCTCATCCTCAGCCCGGAGCCACTCTTGTTGGGTTTAGCATTAACCTGCCTTCTTCTGCTGTTTGATGGACATCACCAGGTGTTTGAGTGGCTCAAGGGTGCGGCAGTCTCCTCAGTACGAGCTGTTTCATTGTTGTGCTTCAGTTGAAAACACTTTGTAAGCACATGATAACAGGCCTTGGGCTGGAATAATTAGACTGGTGATGCTTCCCACCTTGTTGTGTAGAAAAGCTCGAAATCTTAATTCTTAATTTGTTGAATTAATCCTAACAGATAAATATGTCTGTATACTGTTTCTTAGATGCTGTGCGTGAATGGGCCAGTATTCAATTGCTTGGTGATGAAAACCTCATGTACAAAAGTGTGAACGATTATTTTTCATACTGCTCTGTGCTGGTCAGCAAGATTTTTGTTCAAGATGAAGTCTTCTTTGTTGTTCTTCAACCTTTCATCTTCTTTGTTTTCTTTGTTGCTGAGTCATTTTTTGTAGGCACTTCTCAATGTAAAAACCATTTTATAAATACCAGTGACACTGTTAATCCATAACATTTGTGTCTGTTAAAGTTTAAAATGTTGGCACTAAATGTTAAAAACATGTTTTATTAAACCTGATGGGCTTTGTAGAGTCACTGATATCAGCTTCCTTGTCTTGAGACAGAGTTGATGAGACATGAGGAGTTACAACAATAAAACTTTCATTAAAAGGGGAACCAAAACATTTCAAAATATTTTACTCAAATTAAAGTTTCTGATAGTCTTGTTTTAAATCAGGGGCTCCTCCTATTAACATATATTACAAACTGAGGAAAACTTTCATTTGACAAATTAGTTTCTATTGATAATATGTCTCATTGCTTGACACAATAACATTTAATGCATGTAATGACATTTTAATTTACTTATTAAAACAAGACATATGTTACATCTGCATTTCTTTTACAGCACACATCAATTACTGTGATGCTCGTGTGTTGACTGGACATCAGGCCTGATGTGACTCCCGGCACATTAAAGATTCATGCATGCCTGTAGGACACAGAAGGTCTGGGAGATGGTTTGCTGTTACAAGTCTGCGAATTCTGGGAAACCTTAAGTGGGGGAAATGTATTTCATGTAATCCCTGGATTAGCATAGCAACCGGCTAATGGCCAGGAATGGATGCTGTTCCTCTAGTTTTTTTGTGTCCATTTAACCTGAGGCAACATGGTGAGTTGACTGGTTAGAGAGACGACTAAGACCACCAGCTGCTACAACTTCAAGCTGCTACAACTACAAGCTGGGACTCGTAAATGCAAGAGATAATTGTTGGCTAAACAGGACCTAAAATTGAACAAGCATTTATGTACTGTGTGAATTTACTGCTTCTGATACTCTTGTGAAGAATAACACTGAAAGATGTGAGATTTTGTTAGCTTAAAGCACAGCAAGTTTTTAAGAGGAGTGTACTAAGAATTACGGCTTCAAAAACAAGCAAACAAACAAAAAGACCTTAAATAAATATTTAAATTTAATGGAAATTTTTGGTTCATTTTAAATGTAAAAACAGTTTTTCATTGTGTTATGTTCTTTTTTCCACTTCATCAATTAGATAAATTACTTTACAAGCTGCCGCCTGGAATTCAGTGATTTGGAAAAACCATCCTTATGAAATGGTTTATGCCAACAGTTTATAACTCAGTAAGAACTGCATTCTCAAACTTCCCCAAACGTTAATGATTTAAAATATATCGAAGTCTGTCATGGTATCTCATGGCCAGACTAAAGGACTACTTTAAATGGCACTCATTTTGGTTTTACAATCACTCGTTGCCTTGTTGCTATTTTTGAAACACAGTTTGCTCAACTGTTTTTTTCATTTCATTATGTCATTTCTAGAATAAACTACTTTGGTTTTCTAAAGAAAAAAAAATTGATGACCTAGATGAATAGTGTTGTTAGATTCTCACACTCTCGCTCTCTCTTATGGACAAACACACGCACACACACACACACAAACACACACACGCAAACATCCTAATTTGGCACGATAACTTTGCGCTGCATTTCACAGAAATAAAACTGCTCAGTCGCTGGAATAAATGTTGGCATTGTGCATTTCTGCAAACCGCGGGTATGTTGAAAGTTTATGTAGAAACTCGAAGTTTCAGTTTTGATTTATATGTTGTGCCAGTGCTGTGCTTGTGGTGTGGTTAGTTTTAGGCACAAAAACCACTTGGTTAGGGTAAAAAAAAGACACTTTTATAAAAACATAAATATAAATATAAAATACACATAAAAAGGTATAAAATACCCTGATAAATGCCACAAACACAGCTGGAAAATGTCCACAATTCTTGATAGAAAAAATGGTTTAGTTGGTTTTAACTGGAGGTGAACGGTGGCTTTCTGAATCTTAAGCAGTCACATCTATCACAAGCTGTCAGACGAGTATCATCACCTGTACCTAAAGAAAAAGTCAGCTGATTTACGTATAATCTGGACTGTTTTACTGTGATAGATAAGATAAGATACATAAATAATGCACAAATTTAATGCAGCAGTAGTTTTTAAAAAAATGTAGATGCAAATACTTTTTCTTGTGACTGGGATCAGAGCCTCACTTGTGCAAAACTGGGTAACAGAGCTCATCCTTCCCTATAAAACACTTAACTGCTCTTCTTTTCTGATAAAAACAAAAACAATGTATATAAAAATGCGGATTTCCGTGAATACACTAGTTTTGTAAAGTTGTAAACTGAAACGTTGGACAACTGCTTGCAAATTCGTGGTCAGTCTCTGCTGTGATCTGGCACTCCACGGCCCAGAAAACTGAAATAAGTGGCCTCTCAAGTTTTTCTCACTTGAGTCGTCAAAAGTGCTCAAAGGGTTTTCATCACCAATCACCACACTGATCTCTTTGCATTCACGCAAAACCAACAGAAAAAAGAATATGACAGTTGGATCATAGCTGTCCACAAACGATGCCTCAAGGCTTAAAGTGTGAGTCCAACCAAGCGTAAAATGTCAGACAGGGAGCTTCCAGGGAACGCTTGTTGGCAGGACAAAGTGGAAACCCAGCTTCATGTGAGGGGAAAGGGAGAGGACGTTTGGTTTGTACTTTGCAGTTTGCGGATGGCTCCGCGTTCTTCTCAAATGTCATCCAAGACAGTCTTGCAACACTCCGACCAGAAACAGAAGTTGTAGCCTATATTTTAGCTGGGTGATTATTTATGTACCTGCCATGAATTTTCACTCAAGCTCGCCATGTACCAAAACCTCCCACATCTCCCCCAAAACCAGATGGAACAAGGCAGAAAAACCGCAAAAAAGCAGCAGACTCCTGAGAATCTCTCTTTCTCCTGAGTTATGAATTCACCATATGCTTTGCAAAATTATACTTGTGAGTCTAAAGGCTGAGGTTTGTTTGTGAGAAGCTCTATGAGAATAAACACTGCGATCCTACTTTAAGTCCTCAATCAATCTTATCGGTTAGTAGGCTGGATTTGCATGATAAAAACAATCAAACTTGTGGTTTTGACAGATGATAGCTCATGGTATCCGACTCCAACTGCTTTTCACAGCTAATGCTAATGCATTATCCACAACTGCAAGAGCAGCATCATGCGCTGGCTTCAGAATCCATTAATAGTATATTCCTATTGAAAAAAAAAGAAATCTCAAGCACCATAATGTTACTCCATCAGCTTATCTTGTTCCAGCAAAGCAACGCTATGCACTAAAAATACACCATCACTGACAGAGAGAGCCTAATCCAGTGATTGGTTTTACCTTATCACACAACTTAAGGAGTGTACACTTCTAAGCTGACGGATTGAACCTCTGTTCGATACAGGTTTGCAAAACTGAATCTGTTGAGCCTCCAAGATTTGATATGGGTATTTAAAGCTCTGCACGGCATTAACCGCGGAGCACAACAAATAGCCTGCCTTTTAACAGGGCTAGGGAATCCCGGGGCCAGTTGGGATGCAAATTGAAATGATCCAAGAGTGGATTGAGAAGGTGAGGGTGGGCTCGGATGGGGCTTCGGAGGGTGGATGAGGGAGTGGTGAGGAAAGAGGGTTGTAGGAATGTGGGAATGAGACGAGGTGGTACAAGGCTTGCGGTGAGGGCTGTCGAGGTTCTGAGGAGTTAGCCGTGATTAGCCTCACAGACTAACTTGTGACTTTAGTGACAACTGTATAGTAACAAATAGCAGTGGAGAATGCACTGCCGCCTTCGCCGTCGCCATCCTCCTCACCGTCTCCGCCTTTTCACCGGGCAAAGGGGTGACAGTCATTTGGTCAGCAAACAGTGGATCACACACAGCCCTCCTCTGTTGACGTGTGTGTTTGTGCTGGTGTGTATTCCAGTGTGACTGTAAACAGTTCAAGAGGGCTGAGAGGGGAAGCAGATTCGGTGCTTAACGTTCAAGTTACACTATCGCCATGTGATGATTCAGAGCTTTACCCCGAATTACATTATAATGATGTTAAATCGGCAACATCAGCAGTAAGATTTTGCTCCAGGTCTTTGTGATACGACAAGACGGCATAGAGACATCATTTTTCAGAATTATCACTGATCGTAAAACGGCTGTGGCAGAGGATATTCTTCTGTGGACAGGCAGACAGACTGAATTGAAAGCATGTTGGCAAATGTTGCGAGGGAGAGTGACTGAGTTTTAACGATACATGATAATCAAAACCATGCAGAGTCTTGGCCGGCAGAAACGGCAGCATTAGTGCAATGGAACCACAGCATAAGTCTTGCATGCTTACTTCATTAGGTAGACAGTCTGCGGACCAGAACATCTGACACCACTAGAACAAATGGGATTATTTTGATTCAAAATTGCCATCATGTTGGCACCTACAGTGCAACATCACTCCCAGCCAAAACTCACTGACTTTGTCTTTCAATGTAAACTCTCAGGCAGCCATTTTGATTGTTGATGCTATCGAGCCAGTGCAGGGAACGCGCCAGTGATGTCATCGCGTGTGCACACCCTTCCACTTACCTATACACACACACACACACACACGCAAACACACTCAGTAATTTCTCACTGACTTAATGATAAGAGAGTGTAACCTGCATGCTTTTCATCACTGTAATTAAAAAGAGATAAATTAACACTGTGGACACGAAAAGAGGAAGACACCCCCCCACCCCCTCCCTCCAGTGACCCTCTTAATCAAGACTGGAATGATCAGCCTAACTGGGACTTAATTGCCTTCTGCTGTTTTCTTCCAGCAATAATTTGGTTTGCATTGGCTACGCTGTGCCACTGAAGTAAGCCAAGCCCCCGTTAAAAGCTAAGGCACTCTGTTTTTTGGTGGGTGCGGGGGTAGATGAGAAGGGGGTGGAGAAGGGTAGAGGGGGGTGATGGCAACACACACACTGGGTGACTCATGATCGGGAGTCCATGGAAGTCAATGTAAGACTATAAAGAAAGCAGCTTCCCTCTCTAGGGTGTGGTGAGGTTTAAGGGCTTTCACATACAACTTTAAAGAGCCCAAGTTTTAAATCCTAGGATATACTGTTAAATCACATGGGAGGCTTATTGTTTTCAAGGCTTCACATATAAGCGCCGTTAACCCTCTAAATGCCATTGAAACCAGCCCGACGTATGCTCATTATAGAGTATGAGCAATCATCAGCGGGGCAGGTGTGAGCGAAATGCGCCTGTGTTGGAGCACCCAGTTCATGTCGCTCCACCATGTTTACAGTTATCCAATATCATATTACCCTCTGTTGGATAAGTGACTCTTGCACCCCCCCCCCCTTCTTCCCCATCCGAGCGGGTCCATATATGATTGAGCGTGCGTATGTATGACCACCAGCTCGCTGAAACCACCCTGACATCACTGAGTGCTTTCTGCTGCATTTGCAAAACCAACCCGGCGGGTTGAGATTGAACCCTTTTCATTAATCTATCATCAGCTGCGACTGAGGCTGTCTGCGAGGCAGCGCTGTGTTGTCGTCATGCTGGAAATAAGATGAGAAGAAAATAAATAAGAAATAACGTGTGTGGTTGCAAAGAAATTCAGCTTTTAGAAAAAAAAAAAGTTTATTCGAGTGTTTTTTTTTTTTTAGCCAAATGCATTAAATAGAAAGATTGCAACATACTTGTGTGAGATATACTAAGAGGCAGTGGATCATATTCGTTTTTACTGTCGGATAAGATTTGACATCCAGACAGAGTCAAACAGTGCAGATGAAACCAATTTCCTCTCATTTCTTTGTCTCTTTGTTTCGTTGAAATAAGATATTATCTATCTGAATGAAAGTGCCTCCTGCCATTTCAAAACTATTACAATTATTCCTGGTCTGAGATGCACAGAAAGCCTAAATTCATGACCACCAACACAGCTACAGTTCTGCAGACTGAATCCTTTAGAGAGAAGAATTTCACTCCTTTTTGTTGCATTTTTGAGCACAAATGTCATCTCAAACTATCAAACCTTTATTTTCTTGCTTGTTTTCATTTAACCACCTACAGCTCATCGTCCTCCCTGGTGCGGTTTGCTGCTGAGACAGTGTCAAGAAGTAAGATATGATTGTATCATCAGATATCGATCGCAGCCCTAACCTGCTCCATTGCATGGTATTGATTCCTCAAACTGGTGCAGGAGACCTGAAATTGGTCCTTGCAGTGAATTTCACAGCCGCAGTGTTTTTATTTGTCAAGAAAACATTCATGCACTGCTCAGCCGTGTCAGTCGGGCCTGTCTGTCGGATTTTCTGCTCTTCTGTGTTACGCTCGTCCCTCTGAAGCCTCTGAAATCGTTGGTGTAGGTCTCTGCAAAATAACTAATTATGTGCTTCTTTGATGCTTTTTTATTTGCACAAATGTGATGCATATAAAGCTGCAACCTTGTACACATTAGGGAATAAAACATGAAGACTTTTCAATACATCTTTATGGATAAAGTTTTTATGGAAAATGGTGGCTTATCTGATTTTATATTGACCACATGCAAAGTGTTGACAGCTGGAAATATTTCTAAACAAGAACAAGTGAAGAAACAAATGATTAGTGAACGAATGAATGAATAAATCAAACAGAACCGAATACAGTGTCTGCATTTATTCCTAAACAGAATCACATGCATTATATTTCTTTATGTCGTCAGCTGTCTTATATCTGATGGGGTTAATGCTCTTCAGGGCAGCCGGCTCTGCCAGCATGTGGCATGGCATGCATCTCTCTTCCATTTCATCTCACTGGAAAATATAACTTCATTGTAGAAATCTGTCCATCTAAATGCTGAGCTGCCGCAGCGTTCGTCAGTCGGTTTGAGCCGCCCATGCAGCTCCTCTTCGGTGACTTTATTTTGAAACAAGATCGTATAGGAAGTTTTAGGCCTTGATCTGTCAGATCTGAAGGAGGTTTGGCTGTGAGTCTGATGCTGAAAACAGCTACAGCACATTTGATCTTGTGCTTGAATAAACATAGAAAATACTGATGAAAATATGAAGCAGAAAAACAAACAGTTCTGTCACAGAAAATATTCAACTGGGATTTTGTAAGTTTATGTCAGAATGATTTTTTATATGCTGAGAGAATTTAAGAATATCGAAAACACATTTTGTCCTTTCTCAATTTTTTTAAACATAACATAAATGCCTCATTATAAATAAGAAAAAAATAGATTTTTCATTGCTATTCCTTTCAAAACTGAATTGAAAAACTGGAAACATTTAATTTTTTTTCTTGTACAGAAGTAGAGAAAAGCTGTAAACTGAAACTAAAAACAGGCAACTTAACAGAGCTTTGCTACCATCCACACCCATAATCCTTTCATACAGTAGCGTGTATGTGACGTAGCTCAAGTGCCTTCACCACTGTTGATAATACGCATTATTCCAAGAACACCAACTAAACAACGTGACCCTGCTCAGTGTAATGAAGTCACTAATTTAATATGCCACTGTGCTTTGGTGGCAATAGATTCAAAATCTAATCTGGGCCAAAACTGATTAGGCCTATTAAGTGGTAATGGAGCGAGGGGCACTTAGCATTCTTGGAGGTTAAGCACCTTTATCTAAGGCGTGGCTGCTCTTTTGTTGTCCTGTTGTTAAGCTGATTGCGTAGCTGCGACCATCTGTC
Organism: Ctenochaetus hawaiiensis; assembly: GCA_029783645.1. Classification (NCBI taxonomy): domain Eukaryota; kingdom Metazoa; phylum Chordata; class Actinopteri; order Acanthuriformes; family Acanthuridae; genus Ctenochaetus; species Ctenochaetus hawaiiensis. The sequence continues at coordinate 19,984,706 of JAPZDY010000026.1, read as the reverse complement.
TTCTTGTGTGGTCTTCATTTTCAGGCAGATTCTGCAAACGTGTTAATTTGTAACAGATATTCACATGCTCGAATCTTACAGATGCTCACACGAGATGGAAGTGTCATAGTTTGTGCACAAGACTCAAACAGTGAAGAAAATAAAATTGATAACAGCTTTAATTGTAATTTGTACAGAAACAAATCATCAGTACACCTGTAAAGTCACACAGTTTGATATTTGTTGTTGTGGAGATCATTTATAGGAGGACAAAAAGCTAAACACATAAACCAAAAATCATATTAAAGTCTAGTAAAAGTGCATCAAATGTCAGAAAGCTGAACACACACCTGAAGCATTAACACATGTAATTTTGACACATAACACAGTTTATCAAAAACATATTTAAAAAAAAAAAAATTTTTTAATAAAACTGTCTGTTTAAAAAGAGCAGACTTTGACTTAATCATGTATCAGACACAGCTGTATGCATGTAGTAAAATCCTCCCAATGGCTTCAGCCTGTTGCAAAGTAATAGTTGTAGAATAAACTTTCAGTGTCTTTTGATGTGTGGCTGATCTGCCGACCGACACAACCTGAAGGCATTCCTTACCCAGAGAGCTGGCTGCGGATCCTCGCTCGTTGCCAGCTGAACGCTCACTGCCACGGCACGTTTTCTTCTCACTCCCAGAAGGCCTTGACACTTTTCTGGCATGTATGAAGGATGGATCACGGGGCATAAAAAAAGACAATGTCCTGCAGTGTTGAAAATTTATGGCCGATGAACGAGCACAGACCCATATGTTTAGGAGAGGAGATGGGGCCTTTCTTAAAGCTGCAATCAAATACATCTCAATTAGAGCTTTTTTTCTCTCGGTAATAACCTGCTTTAATTTGATGGACTCAAGACAGACATGCCAGGCTGCAGCATGACAGGAATTTTAAACCTTTGACATGATTTTTATGTTAGCAGTGAGTGGAATTATTTCCCCTGTGAGGAATTTTCAACTTAAAATGCTTTAAATATTTTAAAAATAATATACAAATTGTTAAAAAAAATGTTTCATTGAACACCAAAATTCAATTGCAAATTGCAAACAAAACTGGAATAGGAGGGATTACTGCAGCTTTTCAGGGAAAAAGATCATTTAAAATGCTTTTAATTGATACATTTATGTATGAAACAAATCCAACAACAGGAGTGGTTAAGTCAACAAAAACTGCTCTAATATAAAAAAAAGGTTTCATGAAACAGCAGATATTCATTATTGATGTGTTTTTTAGTTTTATTATTATTCAGAACATTTTATTTTATAGTGTTAGTAGGCTAATGTCACATAACCCAGACAAAAATTTTTTTTAGATTTATTTGTCTTTTATAAGAATTAGTTTGTCATTAGGAATCCAGCAGTAGATTTGCAGGAGAATCACAGGATGATGGTGGGACAGTTCAAACATCTAAAGCAGGTGTCAGATGCCATCTACTGGCAGCTCCAGCTGCTTCATCCTGCAACAAGCTGCTTCTGCAAACTGTCCACATTCATGACGAGAGTGCTGCATTTTAGAGTGTTTTTATCATTTTTAAGGCCTGATTGTTTTCATATTGCTACTTGAATTTGCTTAATGCAACATAAAAACAAAGTATTTGAAAATAAAATCACCAAAACTTGGATTTGGTTCGTTTTCTTCAAGGCAAATGGAGAGAAAATGAGGGCCTGTATGTAATAGATGAAACAGTTACATGATGTGCTAGATTTTATAATGTTTTTAAAATAAAAATTTTGTGTGCAATTATTCATCATTTACGACATGGTAACAATTTATACGCGTGTGGTGTTTGAAATGATATTGTAATTATATGAATAAATATGTAAATACGTTGATCCCAACAGTCAACACTTACCCTAAAACCATTAGAAAATGTTTAAGCTCAAAGACAAAATCCTAAATTACCTGAACAAGAAAAAGTAAATTTGTTCAAACAAGCCAAAATCAAACAAAAACAATACAGTTTGAAGATTTCTGCTCAGAACTCATCCGGCCCCCAGCCGCCTCACTGAAGTCTCATAAGATTTTGAGGCTGAAAGCACAGACACGGAGCAGCTGAGCACCATCCTGCCTGTGACTCCACCATGTGACCCTGCGGCCTGTCTATCCAGATGGCCACTTCTCTGTCTGCCTGCCTGCCTGCCTGCCTGCCTGCCTGCCTGTCTGTCTCTCTGCCTGTCTCTCTCTCTCTCTCTCTCACACAGCTCGGCCCAGCTGCAGCTGAGCCGTTCACCGGGCAGCACGGGGTTTGTTCCTCCGACAGCTCGCTGAGCCTCGACTGCTAACCGGCACCGAGATATCAAGACCGGCCCGACCTGCAAAGAGTTCAGTGTGTGAGTGGTTACATCATGTGTAAGTGTGTTTATGAACGTGAGCTTAAATGGGTTTTTATGAGGGGTTATAGACAGCTGATACCAATTCAAATGTAATTTTGTAGTGAAACTGCAGAGGGATGTTGTTTTCTGCCAAAAATGGTTTAAAATGTACATTTTTTGAAGCCAGAAAAATGTCAAAGGTTGAGTATTATTTCTTTTTTTAAGAGTCTGCAGCTCTTTTGAGCAGAATGACTCACTTTTAATGGTAGTAGAAAGTGTGAGATGCAATCCTCCCTGCAGATAACGAAGTGGACACACAGGCAGACAGATAACTGATCCTTTTCACTGAGGAAAATGTCAAGCTAATATTCCAAACAATCTCGCCTGTGCTATTTATGCCAAACTAACACAAAGGAAATGCTTTTGGACAGTTATTTTATGACAGAACTGGAAAGAGAATGAAGCTTGTATACAGGTATACAGTGCACGAACATTTGTGGGTTATTTTTACAGATGCCATTTTGCATGACCCTGTTTTGTAAGATGACTCTGCCTCTCGCAAGGAGGAGAGACGGCGGTCCTCAGGTGGGCCTCTTCCTCAAGTACGACTGCACAGACCACGCCCCCAACATGGAGGAGCCCCTTCGAGATGCGTTTTTATCGTTTCTGGACTTAAGTGTAGGCCACTTAACTATCTAAGCTTTCGTAGTGATCATCCCATTTATCTGGGATTATTGCAGTGAATTTACTGTTTGGTCTTCTTCCAGGCCTAAAATGTCAAGTCCAAAGTCATGTATGCAGTAGCTTTATTCGGTAAGACCTTCGCAGATCCGTCCAAAGCTGGTAGCAGTTGATCTTTGGATAGAGCATGAAATAAATAAATCCTCTTTAGCAGATCAATATTCATCCTATTTAATGCTGGATGTGAAACTGCTGGATTTGAGGTGGTAATGCTGATGTACAGCTAATCGTTGGAAAATAAGCAGCGGGGCTTTGTGATTCTCCAGCAAATAGTTTAAACAGGAAGCCGGATGAGTAAATGCCGATTGTCTAGGCAGTGAAAAACCTAGTAGTGATTACTTGTAATTTATGCTTTCCAGTTAATAGGCAGAAATCTGCTGTGGAGTGAGTGCTGAAGGAGCTGAAGGGCCCATGCTGATGAGCGTGCTGCTGGAGGGAGAAAACGAGCCGGTGACATATTTCCTGCTGTGGTCGCTCCGTAATGACACTGTACGCTAATGATATTAGCTGT
>JAPZDY010000026.1:19964531-19981012 GCA_029783645.1 Ctenochaetus hawaiiensis | reverse complement strand
AGTGGGTTATTGAAGCAGGAAAATGAGCCGGTGACACATTTCCTGCCGCAGTTTCACAGTAATGACATTGTACACTAATGATATTAGTTGACACATGCTTGTATAAATAGAGAGAGGGGAAGCGAATGGATATAAGAGATGGATGTGGGGTTTCATTGCTGCTCTTACTCCTTGCATATTTCATTGTTCAACGACCAAGCGAGGGGACATGACCTCTGGCTGGATTGGATTTTGGCATGAAGGAGGTTACCGGCTCTTCCTGCATGTGTAAATTCACTCTGCGGTAACAGCACTAAAGCACCTGTGACAGTGTGTGACAGTTCGAGAGCCCTGTGGACTCTCGCCGGGTTGCAACCGATGAGTTTGCAGCGCGCGGTGTAAAGGCCGGTTCCCATCGCATAAAATACATTAAAAGCATCAAGAACTTGACCGGAGTGATTTACGGCTGAACTCTCTGTTCCCTGTTGTGAAGTAACCCCGCCCACACAGACTCTCAGCCTTTTTTCTGGCCAATGATTTACTTCACTTGTAGCTACCAGGCATCGAGGGCTGAAGTCTGCATACCGACTCTATGCAGTCCTCTGTCCAACGTTCGCAGGACTGCAGCTCACTTTGATGGATCGTCCCAAGATGTGTCCTAATTCCAGCAACAAATGAATAAGGAAATACTTTAGAAAAAATGGACATCCATGGCCAATGCTTCTTCACTTTTTTGATTTTTATTATGAAAAATTAAAACCTCCTGTGCTTGCATCTTGACTTTACAGCCTTTACATGGATAAGGAGGATTTAAACTTTTCCCTTTTAATAACAAAAGGCCAAAATGACTTAAGGAATTTTTTTTTTCATGATCTGATCTCTTATTCTCATGATGTCGACACTATTTTTTCCCATAAAACACCAAATGTACAGTAGAATAACACTCCAACACACTAATATTAAAAAGGAATAATAAATACTGAAACCCAGCTCTTTGTTACTTAACATATTAGAGTATTTTTAAAAAGACATGATCTTTATGGTCACTCCTGTAGAAAACCATGAATCATGCCACTGTTCTACGCAGGACTGTGACATGATGACAAAGAGCCCTTAAAATATAAACATTAGGCCGTTAAGCTTGTGTTTCCCGATGTGGGATTATGCTGATGACCTAACAGTTACAAAATCTATTTTTCTGCAGGCCCACATGATACCCATATGGTTATGACTAACACGGACACACAAGCAGTAAATTTTGAAACTTAGACCCAAAACACCTGCGTTCTTGTGGCTGCAACCTCACAGGATTAAAAAAAGAGAAGAGGAAAAAAAAGGAAAAACACGGTTGAGTTATTGTTGGTTGGATTTTTGCTTAATAAAATCACAACTTACAGTATTGTGATGCTTTTTAAGATCTAAAGGGACGGCTTGGTAAATAAAATTGTCGAGGAAAAGTGGCAGGTCACTGGAACTGTGCTGGAAACCAGAGATCACAGACTAAAAGAGGGGGGGGACGCTGAGAGGGAGACCGGCTCAGTGAAGCTGCCGAGCCGGGATGTTTACCAAGGATTTTTGGCTCACGAAGCTGAAGGGCTACGAGAGAAAAGAAGAAAGGAAAGACGAAAGAGGAAGAAGACTAAAAAAAAAAAAAAAAAAAAAAAAAAAAAAAAAGATATTTGGCATTTCTGACTTTTCCTCAACAAACACCCCAGGGTCTAAGAGTCTCATTTAAATAAACAAAACCAAGGGGGTTGGATCAATTTGTGGACAATAAGCTTTGCCTCGGGGCCCCGTGCTCTGACAAGCTTCGAAAGTGGCGCCGGACTGGGTCTCGCTGAGTCAGAGATAGAAATCCCATCCTTCAACAAGTTGTTGTGAAGCAGCGTTCACAGGCTTCACTGGTGGCCTCGCCCGCCTCTGCCAAACTTTGAAGTCACTGAAAAAGCAGAGTCAGGCTGCAAACAGGCAAAACCTTCATGTACAAAATGGCTGCTTGCCCGCAGAGAGCGTAGGAGTGGCAGAAAAAGCAACGCTCAGCTCAGGGAATCGAGCTTGGACTGAAATTGCCGCCTGGACCAGATGTAGGATTTAGGAAACTCACTGGAGCACCTGCAGACCCCCCCACCTCGCCCCCCTCCAGCCAGGTCTCAGTCTTAGACCACCAATAATGTCATGACCTCTGTTCAGAGGAGAATGAGGAGGTTTTATCAGGTTTTTCATGTGTTGTATCTGTCACAGCTTCAGTGAAGTCAGTGTTCTTCATTCTCTGTGGTTACCAGATGTGACCAGCAGAGGGAGACCACAGCCATGAGAAGAGCCTCAGGACGAACATCAGAACTTTTAAAATTGACAGATCATAAAAAAATCTTTTTTTTTTGCACTCACTGAGCAGATACAGTTTTTAAAAGTGTGTCTTATATGGAGACAGTTTCTGTTCAATAAGACAGAAACTGAATGTTGTAATGCTGCTGATGTCTAATTCTTGCTTAAAGCATGTGAGCCTAAAAACAAACAAAACAAACAAAACAACAAACACTTCTCTGGTTTTGCATTTGGTATCAACAGAGATTTCTGAGCCAAGTGCTGTGAATTTGTTAGACTGTCATTTTCACAGAAAGGAGCAAATAATTCAGTAATGAATATTTTATCCTCAGAAAAAAATTCTATTGGTGTATAACTTCTCTTATTGGATCTGTATAATAATGTTGGCTCACAGTCCTCCTGTATTGCACTGCAGATTAAAAATGTAAAGACTTTGGGGTCATGAAAAACAAGGAGACTGTTGTAAGAACTGAGCTGCAGTGGTCTGCTGTGATGTGTCTGCTGGACCACTAGGGACTGAACTGCATCCACAAAAGAATCTTTGTTTTTTAACCAAAAAAGAAAAACCTAAAACCTCAAATGATTACATGCTTACATCATTGCATTTAATACTGACAATGTGACACTAAGCAAACTTACACTCCTACTTTCTTTTTCCCTTATTTTCACTTTAATATATAATTTTCACTCAGTAAAATCTGACATTATATTTATTTGACTGTATCTCACATCAAAGGGAACCAGAAATACAATGTGAACCACATTTACAGCAAAAATTAACCAGTTACATCAGGAAAACATAATCAACTTGGTTGTTTTGTTATAAATAGAAAATTGCCAGCAGTGTCACACATGCTCTTACAATATGATTGAGAGATTGCTGCCTCCACTGGACTACTGTGGCTTTTAAAAACCAGTTAACATTCCTAGATTGAAGGTACTGACAAATTAATTCTATGACTATAATCAGCATCTTTGAATTCTGGTTTTATAAAGTAATCAGAGGAATTTAGTGTTTCCTGAAACATATTTTGAAACAACAGTTAGATCCTATGGTGCTTAAGCTGTGAATACAAAGTGCAGAAGTGCTACTTTCTTTATAATTTATTTCTATAGAGAGAAACCTCAGTTGTGTAAGCAGTGAACAACATGGGTGGTTAATTTCTGACATTTTAAAAATGACCAGTAACAGCCTGGAAACATGTTCATATTAAGCGTCAGCACAGCTCATATTCTCATCAGCATGATTAAAGTTGTGTATTCGGCCCTTCGTTTGGATAATAAATTCCTTTATTTTTTCATCAGTGATGAACTTCAGAGTTGGCCCCTCTGCATCTTATCTCCTCTTCATTGTTCAGCCAGGGGTCACACGGGGTCACCGACAGTCTGTTTGACACACTACTACACATCCCAGCCTCCAAAAAAACCTTATCAAGACACGGCCGACATTTCCACAATGTATGAGTCTCCATAAAAGGTTACAGACCTGAATCAAACTCGCCTGATACTGTGAAAAATGTGACTTCACCCCTGAGGCGGGACAGAAAAGTGTGATACCACCGCCGGAGCTGCCCCTCTGCTGTCAGGCTCACATTTTAAAAAACTCCACCCCTGGTTTATCAAGGAAATGAATTAATGACAGTCCGGGCCGGCTTTGGCTTCAGTCGGGTTTGGCTGCAGGAATGTATTAACAGAAATAACAGATTCAGCAGGGATGATAAACAGAAATTTTCCCAGCCTGCATCTCTCAGAGAAACCACGAAGAGAGGACATATTCCCTGAAACAGAGCTGACAGTGTTCGTGACATCAAGGGCCCGTCCCTTTCAAATAATAAGACATGTGACATTAATTTAATATTGATTTAAAAAAGGAAAAACATGCAGATGTAAAAGCCTTATGTAATAGTGTTTTTGCAGTGATGATGGAAAACTCAAATCAATGGCTTTAAATATAATTTTGCTGAAAAGAATCTTTCTATTAGAAAACCACAGTTCTCTGTTTGTGGATGCTTTTTAAAATCCTCTTGAACTGATGGTATTAAACCTTTTTTGCATCATCTAAAGAAAAGTGAAACACCAAAATGTGAGTTAAATTTTTAAACTTCATTCTGCAGCTCCACAAGGCTCCTCCTGGTGGTAAAACCTCCAGATTCAAAGGACATTTACAGCTGAGGGTCAGGGAAAGGACAGTTCAGGCTGCACCGCAGTTTGAATGCAAACTGTAACACCTTTAAAGGAACAGCTCATATCAAAATCAAAAATACATATTCTCATGGTTTAAAGCTTTTGCTCATGACAGAATAACAACATCTCTTCAGGTGAGCTCTAATGATAACTAGCTTGGTTTGGTAGCCACTTGTCCATGAGCTGATGGACGCCTCTCCTGTGTGGTTGATAGTTTAATGGAAAGAAATTAGCTCCTACATGCTAAGATTTAATGATCTGATGGTAAAATATAATGATTGTCTTGAGTAAAATAACCATGATTTTAGGACTGGATCAGTCTAATTCCATTATTTTTGAAAGAAGACATCTTTACAGCTGATTTTCAAAAATAAAGTAATCCAGATGGATAAGGAACGCCACAGGAAAGAGGAAAAATATCTATTTTTTTATTTTGAGTTGATATGTCCCTTTAAATTCCTTCGACTTACTTGAGCTGCTCTGATTACTCCTGTTATTTGTTCATTTTTCATCAGACAAGAAATTAAAAAAAACGGTATTAAATGTGTCTACTTCCTTGAGTCATTTTTCATATTAGATGTCAACATTTCTGCCGAGGATTTAAGTCGTTTTTTTTTTTTTTTTCAGATTGTATAAATGAAAGAATCAAGATTTAATTTCTTTGATCCCATGGCTTCCTGAAATGGCCGGCTTAAATATTGTTCTGCTGTTCTCTCCCTTCCCACAGGAGACTTTCCATCCCATCCCAGACACTGAACGAGCTAGTGTAAGCCTCACTAAGTCACTCTTAGCTCCACCGCCTCAGCTTGTGTAAGCCAATTCATGCTGAATAAGACCAAGTTAATCTGGGGTTTACAACGCGACTAAGTAACTTGATTTCTCTCCTCTGTTAACCTGAAAACGCTGCGATGGCCAACTGGACTCATGGCTCGAGGGTTTTTTTTGTTGTTGTTACTGTTCCCAAGACAATGTGTTCATGTTTTTCATCTCGAGTTCTTCCCCTTTTGCTTCATGTTGCTCGAAAGGAAAAATAAAGCTCATACGGGCACAAACACACACACACATTAACACACTCATGGAGATGGTGTCCAAAAAATGGGGGATTTTAATTCCCACAGCTTTAATTCATTTTCCTGCTCTCAATCAAATGTCTCTCGATCAAATAAAATGAAAATAAAAGATGTGGTTTTATGATGTCGTGAAGTAGCGTGGAATCATGGGATTTGTTTATTTCCTTGTTAAACAGCCATCATCACAGATTTAAATCCAGCTGACTGATTTATTTCCACAGATTTGATAATGTATTAAGTTTACTGACTTCCATCCCCTGACTGGTGTTACCCAACAGGTCAGCAGCAGAAGACAAAATAAATGAAACCGTTACTTTAAATAAAATGACAAATTTCTGTGAGTTTGAACACAGTTTGAAGGATTTATGTTGTAAGCACCCAAGTCAACAAGATATGAGTTATGAAGTAATGAAGATAAAGCCTTTTTTTGCTGGAATGTTACATGCTCAAATCTGCAGAAATGTTTTCTATTTATTTATTCTTTTATTAATTCTCAGGCTTTATAACAATGAAATTTATAGAAGAACGAAGAGAAGCTTCACATAACGACACGACACAAGCACTATGGGATCTTTTTTTTTCTAACAAACCTGATGTGTGTTATGTTTGACATCCTTGAGTTTGAAGTTGATGAAAACCTGTCATCAGGAATCCTCAGATTCAGACTGTTTGGTGTTTGTTGCTGTGCAGGACTGAACTTATCAGTGACTGTCTACACGTTGTGATGCACAGCAGGACTCATGGATGCTGCGACGGTAATGACTGAAAGTTAATAGCAATAAACCTAAATATTTAACATTAAAGCTGTTCTAATCACCAGGATCTGGTTGGTCTTAATCTATTTTGATGTTCACAGAGGAACTTTTGCAGATCATTTGGAATAAATACAGAAAAAACGGGGTGGTTATCATGTACAGTGAAAGACAACAGACAAGACATTCAAACATCACCTCAGATTATTGGTTGACAAGTGATCTCTGGGTTGTAGTCACTAAAATGCCACCTTCACTAACTAACTACAGTAAACCTGTAGATTATTAAAGCCGATCTGTAGGTATGACCAACCCCAACACTGTTACATGTCAATGCTTTACAAAAACTTGACTTCAGGACTTCAAACGCTGTTTTTTTCTCACTGAATGTGTCTTATACAGAAGTTCTCTTCATATTTTGACAGCTTCTCAAAACACTTTCCTTCGCTTATCAACCTTTCAGACAAAACACAGGATCATCTCGGATGTCATTTTACAGCTCTTTACATATTCACACAAAAACTAATCCACACAAAGTGTCCGACATTACTCAAAGGTAGCTCGAAAAATGCGGTTATCAGAGGCCCCGTGTGGCGTACAGTCAAAGAACACCCTGCCTTCTGCTCCTTATCTCTGCTCTCTTCAGTGTGGGTGAGTGTTTGGTGGAGGCAGATGGGAAGCTAGATGAGTGGAGCTGCACAGGGGTCTCTGCTGGGTTGTGTATGGGCACTGGAGCCTCTCGTGACTGGACATTGTCAAGTGGGGTCACTGGCGGGGCCGGCCCGCGGGCTCACCAGGAATGCGGTCGTCTTATCAGTTGTAAAGGGGCTCGAGACCCTCTGAAAGAAAAGCAAACGTCTCGGTAGAAAGACACAGACGGGTCCTACGGGATATTTTTCTTGTCCTGGCAGATTTAAAGCTGCAGCGCAGATACAAAATCACTCGGACTGTCATGGAGGCTGTAATTTAAGACATGTTTTCCTTTTTTTTTATCCCTTTACCTCCCTTTCTAATAATATTTTGATAGATTTATATAACAGACTAATAATGATGATTATTAATACAGTGAGACAGTAGCTACAGGTGACTCAAGCTTTTTGACTTGAAACAAAAATGAAATATATATTTTTTAAATGTTCATAAGTGTTTATTATTGTATCTATATTTCCAACATTAACAGCTGTGGAAACACTTTACAGACTGCTTTTATTTTTCAGCTACTGCAAATACATGAAATTGCTACCTGCATTTGTGAATAGTTGGTCAAAGTCTGATAATAACTTGAAATATTAGCATATCTTGTTGTCATTTTGATACTCTTCTTAATGATGACATCATGCCGTGCAGACACTAGATAACAGCAGGAACAGTTTTTCATCCAAAAAGCCAAAAAAGACCAAACAGTTGACACTGAGCTTCGAGCTATGAAGAAAAAGTTTTCAATTTTCATGAAAAATTCAACAGGATTTTCCATCAGCTGTGAAGTTGCAGAACTCAAAACTGCCTCTCTCTCCTGGGCCATATCTCATCCCATAATCCCTTGCTCTGTCTCCTCTTTGACAAGCCTGGCCAATCAAAGACCTTAAAGAGGTGAGTGATAGGGGGTGGGATGAACCAATTACTGCGGCGACGACCGAAACCCTCCCTCCAAACAGCCGAGTCACTAAGTCACAGACTTGTTGCACAGCGGGAAGCAAGCGCCTGTGGATTAGCGCTGCAGCAAACAGGCAAAAGGGCCAACAACGGCTGGGGGGCTATGACCCCATGAGAGGAGGTGGGGGCAACACCTCCATGTGACCCCGTCTCCATGGCGCTGAGAGGTTGACAAACCAAAAGTAAATCCTCCAGCTCACAGAGAGCAGACTTATACATAGACTCAATCTGGTCTCTTCTTTAAAGTTAGCATCGCTGGAATCAAACAGGGCATGTGCGGTCATATAGTGAAGTCTACCACAAACAAAGAGTGTTTTATTTTTTTATGGCACCGGCACCTGCTGCACCCCACATTCGACTAACTGCATGTAGAGGTAACAGAGACTCAGGGCAGGTGTTGCTTTGATTGTGTTGCAATTAAAAGAGATCATCACCTCTGAAAATCAACCTACCAGGTTTTAATTGGATCCTCATTTCCCTGAAGTCAAACTGTGACAGAGTGGAACAAGTATGAATGACTGATGCAATGTGTGGATGGGGGACAGGGGTAAACAAGGTCTTGCTCCCAGCTTTTCCCATACAGCATCACTTTTTGAAGCCAGATTATCTCTTTTTTGTGATGTGCTAAAGCCCTAATGCCAGAAATGCTTTTTAACACATCTTATGTTTGTCTGACTGCCCTACTCTGACCTTCATCCCTCTTGAAACCATCTACTATGTTGGCTCAAGTACTGCTATGGGTGTCTAATATTGCTGCAGATAGGTTTGTTCTGGAGTTCGTTGAAAGCCTGTTGCATTGCACTTAGATGCTGAATAGGTACCAGAGTGTTAAAAACAGACGCCAAGGGGTCCTGCTCAAGTTTATGTGATGTGTGGGGAGTTAAAACAAGTTGGAGTGTCTTAACTGCAGTACAATGTGGAAGTAATTTAGTGATTACATTTTATACCACTCTATACTTCACACTGTTTTACTACAGACTATGTTATTCTGCTACAATATGATTTTATGAGAGGGAGAGAGGGTCCCCCACTCCAGATTAGGAACTACTGTCATAAATAATCAGATAAAACAAGAAAGCTGTGCAATAAAACTATACACATCAGACAAAACTATATGCAATAAAATTCTTCATATTAACAAAACGGTGCAAACTTCAGCAAATGTATTCAAGACCAGCATCCTGGATCCATCACCATCATTTAAAATACACAAAGTAAGATTAATACTTTACATTAAAACATCGTTTTGAAACGGTTTGCACATAAATGATTGAATATGTGTCATACAGTCACAGTTAGATCCATCACTTCAACATTTGGTTTGAGAGAGTTTGAAAACCTGTTTTGATGGTGAAAGTTTCTCCACAACTTCTCTGCCAGGAAACATCGGCACCAGTCACACATACTGCTGTCAGTGCACATAAATGATTATGACTTTCATCTGTTTTTTTTTTTTTTCTCTGCCATTGTCAGATACAAGCACACTATTTCTCCTGCCTGTTTGGTCTCCTGACTAAAACAGAAACTGCTGTTTTTATCCTCATATGAATTCAAATGTTGCCCGGAAGTTTAGGCATTTTATTCGAGCTGTCTGGCCCCTGAGCTCCTCCGCAGGCTTCAGTTTGCTGGATAACAACAGATACTGAATCATAATAATAAGGTTTAAATTATAATGTAGATATATAGGCCTACACATATCATTTCTATGTGACAGCGTATGTATACATTACACATTACGTGCCACGGCGTTCTCAACACGCAGACAACAAATTACATGGTGCAACACACCAATCAGCATCACTTTAAACAAATTGCCTCCTAGCTGACCTCAGGAGACAGAACATCTAAACACATGGAGAAATGTGTATATTACACACATTCTCCCTCAGTCTTATGACTGTTACAGAGATAAATTAGGGTGAAGAATACTTATATACAAGGTTTATATGTTCCTTTTGAAATGCAAAAAAAAAAAATTAGGCAGTTTGAATCTCTGCAAAGTGGTCGCATGCAACCAAACATTTACAGTTCCCTGAAGGAATGACAGGATATTTCTTGAAATGTTTAAATTTAATTTTACCATTTACAAATTTTATTCTTGTATTGTAATCAATTGAAAAACATCACTGGCTTTTAATATTACAATATATCCAAAGCCAAGTATTCCTGATTTTTTTTTCTTCCTGTATTTATTTTGTCTCACTTAGCTAATGTGGTGTGTTTTACTGTCATGATAACACATTATACTAGTGGTCAGTTGGGCAAAAGTTTTCATACTTTGCCTTGCAGCACATGTGATGCATCTAGATTTATTTTATATTGACACTGTATTTTTTCCATACATTAAACTACAAAAGCTTTCTCTTTAAATATGATAAATACTAAAAGTTGAAGTCCTTCTCTGGCACTTCTGCAGTTTGGATTCTTGTGTACTTAAAAGGACTGAATCCTGAACTGATGTTTTTTTTTTTTTTAAGAAGTTGCTTTTCCTCTAAAACTACTTACAAAGCCTAAAAATGAAAGTGTCATTTAGGGCGATGATGACAGACATAAACGCCTGATTTAAACGTCTATCATTTAGTCCCAGAAGTGGCCCATAATTCTGAGGTGTGTTGGCACTGTGGAGCCGCTGCCTCCTGCCCGGCCAGAAGACTGAGCGATGAGCTGCAGAAGCGCCAAAGCTCGTCTCCACAGTGGTGAGCGGGGCCTCATCGGTGACTGAGTGGGTGCTAGAACGCCGAGCGGAGAAGTGACGGGTCACAGTAAAGGTTAACAAAATCAAGGCAGGGAATTTACGAGCGTCCGTGCTTCACAAGCGACATCGCAAGCAGCGAGAGTGGGAGTGTAAAAGACAAGGGTGGTGGAGAGGATTACAGAGTGTGTGCGAGCATGTGTGCGGCACATATGTGTGTTTGTGTGAATTTGGTAGCGGGATCCGCGCCTACTTTGCAAGAATCGTGACGAAATGATGAGGGTCTTTTACTGTGAGTGTGTGTTCACTTCACACACTGCTGGGTCAGTTTGCGCACCATAAACTGACTAAAAACAGTTGGACCTGAGACAGCGTGCACAGTGCTGGAGCCTGCAAGAGCCATCAGCTGTCAGTCTGTCATTTCACTTTTGTCATGGACAGTTTATATATGCACACATAAACTACATTTCCTCTACTTCATAAACATGTCAAGTATGGAATGATTACAATTGCAACCTCGATCTCATAAAGGTCAAAATCCGCTGCACCATGAAGGAGCGCCTTCGTACTCTGCAACAACAGAGATGACAAACTGTACACCAGAGAGAGGTCTTATAAATTGCACAGGCAGTGATGAGTCTGGCCGGACTCTGAACCGAAGATTAACTTCTTCCTCCAACCTGATATAAACAATTTCTTTGGAGAGAAAAAGCAAAAAGCAAAATCAAACTGCAGCATGGAAAACTCTTATGAATAACCTTGTGAATCAAGTTCATTTGTTTTTCATGCTTGCTTATTTTATTTCACTGACAGCATAAATGTTTTTTTTCTCTCTTTCCAAGCATCTGACAAAAGCTTAAAAATCATTTTTGTCGAGACAGAATACAGTGTTTCCTAATTTCTATAAAAATAAAGTTCTTGAAGACTGCACACAGTTCCTTCACTGCCATCTGCATTCGACATAGTAGACTAAATACGGCTCATTTAAAAAAAACATAATCTGTAAGTCCTGAGCTAGTTCCTTATAGATTTATTGATCAGTGGTTTGTCTACATTAAAACTAATGAATTACCCGGTGATTTCAGATATTTTGCGGTGACCTAATCAAACCATCTCCAGTTCAAGTCCAGTCAGCTTCTGTTCTGTTGACTCTAAGGCTTAATCTCACTCTCACCCTCCCAGTTGGGTGCACTTGATCCAAAAGGAGCAGTTTAAGCTTTTTATGACTCCTCTTTTGGCGAAACATATCCAATGAGTGTGTCTTGCAGAACATTTGAAGGAATAAATGTTTCTGGCGTATCAACTGTCATTGGTGAGAACAAAAACTTCTAAGTCTGTTCCTGTTGCACACAAATGGAGAAGGCTGTGGAGAAATGTGGATGCAGCAGGTGTAAGCAATAACTTTTCCCAAGTAAGTGTTTCATGTAGTATCACTTGATCATCATCTGCACCTGAGTTACACGTGTACTTGTGACAACTGGCATTCTGAGAACCATTGTGTCAGATACAGCAGCTCTTTGTTTTATAACAAATTCCAAATGGCTTTTATTGGCCTTTTGGTTATAACAATAACTTTGCCAGCAGATGATCATGTTTAACCTTAAATTAACTTCAAGTTATCTAAAACCATTTCCTATGGTTGAAATGAGTTGAGTCACCGCTGTTGCATCAGATCTTTCTTACATTAAAGTTACACTTGATTGATCTGTTTATATTAAACAGATTGTAACTTTATTTGACTAAAACACTATCTACTTTTGAAGATACTGACATGCAGTAATGTTAGAAAGACCTCACCAACACACACACACATACATACACTCACACATGTACAGATAAGATTTGCCTGTGTTTCGTGACTGCCTGTAAGTGGTGTAGGGGCCCTAGATTTTGGAGACAACCTAGCGATAGGACACTTCATCACGGTGGTTTGTGCAGGGTTCTCAGCTCTCTTCCCCACTGATAGCTCCAGTTTGTCTGGAAGAGGTTATGCTTTGTGATAGTCTGGCAGAATCATGGATTTGTCTCCTCGGACCACTTGGATCCAGTACAGTGTATCAGGTTCTAGCAGCATGTGGTTTCAATTTGATCCCTCGCAAAACTGCTTTCATTTCTCTTGATCACTGTCAAACAGTACTAATGCTATTATTCTATACGTTATCAAAGTAACAACAGATGATTTAAGGGTTTGACTTCCAAGTGCACGGCTGTGGGTTGAGTATGCATGGATAATGCAGCGTCACATTCTGGCTCCCTGACTGGTTTCCTCGCTGGCATCTTTTTCGTCCACACCACATGTGAAGACATTCATCATATTCAGATATAATAACACAGAGCATTGAATTTCCCTTTTCTTATTTTTTCAAAGACACCCCAGAGCTTAGAGCACAGTAGGATTCTGTCTGCCCGTCCATTTCACCAACTGCGGTGCTGATGGCCGCTCTAATTCGAGCAGTATTTTGAGTTTCCAAAAAGCTGTGGGGGAGAGTCTGCGGCTGATGGCTCCACCCTGGGCTGATCACCATCCATCTCTCCCCCTTTTCCGTCGCCCACCGCCCCCTCCGCCGAGCGCCGCCCCACTTGAGATCCATTCGGAGAGCATATTTGCCAGATGACAGCGCGCTCTGTGTACCATTCATTATTACTGAGGCAGATACATTGTCATCAGGAGCCTCTCACGCTGGCATAAATCCACAGACAACAGTAAGTCTAGGTCAAGTGATTTATACACAGGGGCAGGTACGTACATACACTCGCCTCTCTTCTCTGCAGACACAGAGGCATGTTCAAATACACATCTGCCATGCAACTGCCCAAGGCAAACTATGGAAACCTGTTACTGTACTCACAAGGGCCGTAATGGGAGTCTTGTTTAAAGTACAGAGGAATCTGGTAAAAGTCTGGCGGAGGTCACCTCTTGAGGAAGTGCAGAGCCTGAGGGAGTGAGTGCTAGCAGTTCTCCTCCTCCCTACTCCTCTTCACAAAGGAGGAGAAGGAGGAGGAGGAGGAGGAGGAGGTGGAACCGTGTGAATTGCAGAGACACACTTATACACACGCATTGAACGCACGCATGCATGCATGCATGCAGCGTGGAAGCAGAGAGAGCTGTGCACGGACAAGAGAAGATGAAGTGCTAAGAGAGTTGACTGTACTTGACCGTAATCTCTGGATGAGAATTGAGGAGATGCAGTGCATGTCCCAGAGGCTCACTTGTAACAGGTCTGTAGAGCCTCTGGTAAGACTCGTGCATTACAATATTCCAGAGAGGGACATCTCACTTGAGTCAATTGGTTTGTCCTCAAGACCACGGCTGTGTCAAATGGGAACACGGACATTGCAAAACATGAAAAATTGGCACGGAGCTCAGTCAATAAAAACGTGTTCTCCAGTGTTATAATTCACTCATGAATCGTTCGCACTAAAATAACAGCACAGCATGTGAGCACTGGAGTCTAAATGTGGATTTGAGGGGTTTCTAAAATAGCTAAATAACGTCATTTCCATCGTACCAAACAAGACAAGAGGCACAGCAGGACTATTGGCGCTCTGTCAAAGTCACATCACAGCAGGGAGATGGACTGATCCTTCTGATATTGCCCACTGTCTGGTCTTTGAAGAAATACATCTGACAGTTGCTTGTCTTAGACATAGTCCTCATAGCCCCCCTGTTGTACATCATCAGACTTCAACAATATTGACTTCTGTTGAAGAGATTAGCTGTCAAGCTTTTATTTTGTTAAGGGATCAAGGTCCTTCATGTTCTTACCTAAATATAACTTTACTCCGTTGCAGGTTTGAAATTGCTGGTGCAGGTGGTATTTCATTTATGAGAGCGCTCGAGACCCAAAATGCCTCAGCTTGACCGCCGGGCTTTGGAGGGATTATCTGATGAATTCATGTTTTACAGCAGCTGTTAGTGGGAAGTCACCAGGGGTCTAAAAGTGGATGCGAAAGCCCTCCGCCAATTGTGTTGTATGGTCACTTTCATTTTTCACTTCTCTGAAACCATGTCATTTTACAATTCATTTACAACTTTAAATGTCCTGCTTGCTTGTTATAACCACACATGTTGAAAGTTTTTTCAATAAAACAAAACGGAAAAAAAAACATGACACCTCCCACTGCGGGGGTCGGGGTCGTATCAAACTACACCCAAAATTAAACGTCCTTAACCCTGTCTCCCAGAGCATCAAGTTAATCTTGTGCATGTCTACATTGATAAGGATCTCCTGCAAGGCAACTATGCAGCACCTCTTAGGTCATTGGAGATTTTGATTTATGAGACAACAGGGGCCACAACTGACGACCTGCTAATGCCCACTCAGATGCTTGGATTGCCATCGCCATTCATAAGAGGCCAGCGGACCAAGACTAAATGAGACCGAGCTGGAAATGTCACCTGCGTGCGCAACCTTTTATGCCCCAGAGTCCTTCTCAGAACTGTAAACTCTATCTTACACGCCTCTGGCCACTTCCATTGATGGCTTATGGCAGAATCCTACCAGCAATGCCAGCCTTCCTCCACTTCACTGTAAATCAAACTGCTATCTAAAGCAGCACGACTCAACCTCACAGCGCTGGACAGCAATATATGGGAAATCCCCGGTGCTGCAATATACCGCAGGAGGTCAACAAGACCATAAAGGTCAGAGGCTTCACTTGGCAAACTGTGTTTGGATTTTTGTTACATGGTGTGCGAGAAGTCGGGCACCGGGCCTCCTTCAGCAAGACAGAAGGTCCTAGCTGACAGAGTCTGAATAATTCAAAGCCAATTGGCCCTGTAAGTTTATATTAGATTTAGCAATAAATAAACCTAGGTGTTTTAGAAATCCTGCCTCTGAAATGACTTAACCTGTGAATGGAGTGTGTTTAGAGCTCTTAATCCAATGTGAGATCAATCAAAGTGATAACTAGCCTTTACTGCAAAACACATTGGATCGTGTGTATTAAGTGTGTATCATATAGAGATTGAACTGCTAAACATTTGTGACATTATATCCAGATATTCACATTGTGAAATACATGCAGAGACACTCAAACAGCCCTCTGAAAATCAAAACTGGAGTAACTAATAAAAAACCTGCATATCTTATCTTTTGTTTAAGCGTCCTTGTTTTTTGGTGTAATTTATGCCGATGGATACCACTGTCTCTAACTGACTTCAAGGCATTTTTGTGTCTGGAATAGTTGGCTTTGTGTTCTGCTTTGGCTCTCCGCAGGCTGTGTATATCAAGATCTTTTAAATTATCTGTCAACATTGTCACAGAAAAATGGCAAAAGAATGACGTGCGATCTTCTGTTTTTTTCACATGATGACGAGTTCCTGGCGATTGAGCGCACAGTTTAGTCTGAGCCTCGTAACCTTTGGTCCCCTGAATTTGAATTTGTAAGTATTATTTTTGCAATGAGGGGGGGCAACATCATAAATTCTACCTTTCAGAAATCATCTGCACTCTTTTCATCAAACCTTATTTAGCATCTATTGAACTTTCAAGACGTTATATTATGAGAACACAACTAAAAGACATAAAGCTTAAAAGATCACATAACCCACCGGTATAACCTCAGTTTTTACTACCATATCTGTTGAATCTGCATTGTTATGCAATATGCATTATTATTTAAGCCAATTTCAGAACATCACAAGCTGCGTCAAACTATGAGTGCTGCTGTTCTTTATCTGTATTCTGGGAGAAATCTTTGTTGATGTGTGTGCAGCAGTGATGTGTGTGCAGCAGCTGGCCTCTGTACTGTGCTCGGCCTGTCACATGCAAACTCCTGTCTCCACCACCTTCAACACACATTATACACACACACACACACACA
>JAPZDY010000026.1:19942219-19954392 GCA_029783645.1 Ctenochaetus hawaiiensis | reverse complement strand
AACAGACTGTAAAGTATAAAAACTCATGACAGAATTATTTGCACATTCTGTCATTATGTTACTTGTGAATGGAAACATAGTAAAAATACATTAGTCCTCTTTGCTGCGGAGCCCCTGGAACCCCCACAGAACCCCTCGGGGTCCCCTGACCCCACTTTGAGAACCACTGTTTTACTCCACAGGTCTGGCACTTGGAGAGTTATCCCATGATGGATGGCATGTGAGGGGCTGCAGTGTGTGTGAGGGGCCTTTTTCTGCCTGTAGGATCCAAATTACAATCCCTCTGATGCTCTGACACCACGTCTCTCGAGCATATTGAACATTTCAGAACCAAACTCCAAATATCTCATGAGAGTTTTCTCTATTGTGCTGTTCATTATATCACATAATATTTTAAAGAAGTTAATTCTCGGCTCATTTTATCAATACGATTCTCACTAAAATATCCCTACTTATTAATAATTTGTTTATCCATTTAAGCAGGAATAATGCCAGGTGAGTGACGTGAACTAATTCGCAGCTGACTAATTTAGCACATCAATGTCAGGGACTAAACACAGGGATTCGGAGATTTAACCATTTGCCTTGACAAGGGAGAGAGAGAGAGAGAAAAAAAAGGGCTAAAGAGGGACCATTACTGTTTATCCTCAGCCTTATCACTACTGGCGATGGGCTTGTAAATATTATCCTATTCTCCTTAATCCACTGCACAACGCCATGCTCACCCACTTACCGGAAGCTCCGACATTTACCTCGGGATTTGCCGGGGCTTGGGTTAGAGTGGCTGCGAGTGGGAAAGTGCTAATCTACAAGGCAGATTCAGGATTAGTCTCGTGAGCCAGGTGACCCGAGGGCCTGAGATCTTATTGGCCAGAGGAGATGCGGGCCTGTGGTCCTTGGTGGGGGGGTGGGTGACTAACAATAGGAAACTAGGAAGTCAAAGAAGCGGGGGGGGGGGTTCTCCCTAAGTCTGCTTTTTCGCTGTTTCTCCAAGTCTCTTTTTTTTCTTTCTTTCTTCCCCTTTTCTCTCATCCACACTCTTTCTCTCTCTCTCGCTCTCTCTGAAGGAGCCCTGATGAGAATTCCACTAATCAGCTGAGGATTAACAGGGACTCAGACAACACTACATCTAATTCCCCCTTCACCGCCACTGGGGCAACAAGAGGCCCCCACGCAGCACTACTGCACGCCTGCTCCGAGCAGACCACCACGCATGTGTGCCCGACTATTTCTATTTAGACTCACATATGAAATATTCACTTGTTGATTTGCTGATCAGCGTGAGCCAAATGTATTCGTCAAGCCCCTCCATTGTGCTAACCCTGCAGAGATGTTTATGCACCGCTTATGTGTTTTGCAACACGCGTTTTGAGGTAAATGTAACTGCTGCCTGGACTTTGTTCACTGGCAACGTGTCGAGTGTCTTTGTATCGTTCAAATGTCGTATGGATGTGGTTTGGACGTATATTCACACACCAGAGACCACAGTTTGCATCCTGAGTTCAGATTGTTCGTAGACTAAAGCAGCAACAGCACTTTTGTTAAGGTCTGGAAAAAATGTGGTTTTGGTTAAATGTTATTAAAGTAGAAATTTCCATCTCCCTCTTTAAGTCACTGTTAAGTTTAAATACTTAATGAGATGACAATCTTTTTCCAAACTTCACAAAGTGTTGCAAGTGTCTTAACATTCGTTTTGCTTATCAGTGTTTATTTTGTTGCAAGAGTTCACAATGAAGGTGACATCAGTTTTGACACTTGCAACTTTGCAGAAACTAATTAAATAAATTTCCTGAAAATGTACTGACTGTTGCAAATTAGCAGTAATAATTATTTGTTCATCCTCTTCTTAATCTTCATCTTCTTCATCTTGCTCTTATTTTAGCTGTTGTTGTTATTACTATTATTATGTAAAGATCAATGCAAAAGCTACGGAGATGAGCTAATAACTACAAACTGCTCTGGTGGAGCTTAGACATAGAAAAAAGTAGAAGCATGTACTGCTTAAAAAATGTGAGTGAGTCCCATTAAATGTTCAGAAATTGTGATGACTGATGAATTATAACCATTTATAGAACAGAAAAGCCAAATATTGGCTAATTACAGCATCTGAAGGGTGAGGAGTCGCTGCTTTAGTGTATATTGAATTTGGGTTTTCGAACTGTTTGTCTAGTTTAAAGACGATACTGTGGTTTTTGGGGGTGATTCAGTTGTTTCATCATAGTAAGATTTTATTTCAAAGTAAAAAAAGAGAAGTATGAAAACAGGCGGGGATGTAGCATGAAATCAAACCCTCATTAAAATGAAAAAAATCAATAATTTGAGCTCCTTTAAGTGATGTACAGTTCATGTGTGTGCAGCTGTGCTACTGTTCAGCAGGATCATTTTGAAATATGAGTTGAGAAACACTGGACAAGGAAAAGAAAGACAACTGACTCTCTAAAATAATATAAAAGAAGGAATGTGCAGATTAAACACAGCAAAGCTTATTGTCTTGGCCTCCATGTTTTTCTTGTTTTTCAGACCCAGATGAGTGTGTGAGCTTACAACACTGCATGAGTGTATTCCCATATGCTTGCGTAAGAACACGATGGTCAGCTTGTGTTTTTCATGGTGACACTGGCATCAGGAGCTCATTCATTTCAATGCTGAGCCTCATTCACTTGCCAGGTCATGACAGGCCACCCACAATGCAAAGCTACTTTAAAAAAAAAAAGAAATGTGAACACCAAGAGTGTGCAGTTCCAAAATATGATGTGGTACCTAATATATTTTGAAGCCAGTACTTTTAGCATCTGCTCAATATTAATGCCTCCAAACGTGCATTTTGCCTTGTGCACATTTCACGATAATATATTAGCAGCATCAAGGGGAAGTGGGTTGCATTTTCAGTCTGGTTAAGTACATTTTGGCAGCAGTCCCGTGCTATCTCGGAGACAGGTTGGCTTCCCAGCCTCCCACAGTTTTGCAGTAATGAAGGAGCTGTCTTACCCAAACAAACAGGCTCTCTGGAGATGTACCTCAACTACCTCCTTAATCCAGGAAGTCTCTCTTATCTCCCCACAAATGGCCCTGTGGAGAGGCACAGCACACTGCCGTGTCATTCATCAGTTAAACCCCAGAGAGATGAGCAGGTATGACTGCTTCATGTTGGGAAAGTGAGAAAGTGACAGCAAGCGCTCTGATGGCACGGATCAGGGCTCCGAAATCATTTTTTTTTTGTTTTGTCGATCAGACGTCAATCTGTTTGTCACGGTGCTGAATCCACACTGAATGATTGGCCTTTATTTTCCATTGGCAGATATCAATACCTCCATCATTTGGATCCCCTCTGCTTGGTGGTGCTGTTGTGTTGGTCATCTTGGATTTTAGGCTTATTCCACCATGACATTTTTCATAAATCTCCCAAGACAAGAGTCTGTTCAATACAGTTAAAGTATTTTGAAACAAGCTGTTTTCAGACATCCCTTATGTGTTGTTTTTTTTTTTTATCACGAAAAATCATGTTATTGGATATTTGCATTTCTGAAAATTAAGCCAAATTCAAAGCTGTCTCATGATATTTTCTCTTCATGTTTTAGTTTCTTTTTTAAAAGACATGTTTGTTCAATCTATTAGCAGTTTTCGTTTAATTAGTTATTTGAGTTGGTAGCAACATGGCTAAAAATCCCTTAAAACTCAAGACTTCTTGTACTGACTGACTTCTAAAATGTCTTTGATGTATAAGACTCTACTAAAACACAAGAGTAAAACAAACTAAAATCAGAAAACAGATTTTTTCTGAACAGCAACAACATATTTTAAATATCTGCAGCAACACATCCTTTTTCTCATCTCCTCTTCATTTTACATATGTGTTTATTTTGCAGGTATCTTGCTATAAATACATCAGTAGTATTTATTATGATATAACAGTGTTTTTAGTCTGCAATCTTTTTACAATATCATTTTCAATAAAAAATATTGTTACATTTGATCAGTAATCTGGTTTCTTTACTTGCCTAATTCAGTGCCCAATGTTCTAAAAAAAAACCCTGCTGTCAACTTTATTCATCACATAGCAATGACAGTTTACAAAATGTAAAATGTATGACGTCTGATGGAACAGTTTGGTTTTGATGGCTTGTCCAAAAGAGCTGGCATGCCTGAAGGTGTTGACAAGAAGAAGATGGGGGCAAGAAAGTGGGGGAGGGAGTGAAGACTGGCAGCAGAGAAAAAAGTAATTTGTGGAGGAGTTGTGACACTTGGCGCCGCTCATTAGACAACTTCATAGAGAGCTAAAAGCTTTGCTTCTCCCACTGAGCGCACTCCCACAGAAAGCTGACTGGAGCATGTCAGGCACAGTGCTGGCAAATGAAAAGCAGAAAATCTGCAGCAGAAAATCTGTTAAAACTGAAAAAAAAACAGTGTTTATACTGTGCACATGAAGAGTGACTTTAAAAAATCTGGATTATGCTTTAAGATTTTAATAGAACTTTAAAGCATCCAGAAACAAGCAACAAATTACCTCTAAGTACCATCCCCTCCCACAAACACACACATACACGAACATACACACCCACACACACTAAAAACACACACACACATTCACACACATATGCACGTTTTAGATCCACTGTGAAAAACTCTTTTTTATTTACTCCACAAATAAGAGTAAATATATTTATAAGTGCTACAAAAATTAATTCTGTCAGTCTTGTCAAACTAGAGGAATGATTGTTTTGTAAATTGTTGTGTTATAAATAATTATATAATTATATGTTATCAGAATGATGCTATTAATATCAACACTAGTGAAAAATGTAATTATAATAATCATCATCAAAAATAGAATGTTATCACTTTTAATGTGAGAAATTAGTAAGAAAAAAACCTACGTAACTTCAATAAATTAAAAATCTTACTTTAGGTCTTTGTCTGCAGTTAACAATTTTATAATAAATATGCATTTGAGGTTTAAAAGAGGTGAAGAGATAAAAATAAAGTAAAATAGAATGTAAATTAAACTAAAACCAAGGTTTTTTTGTATGTCGTCTATATTCTTTCCTGTTGATAGATGGATTATTTACTTTACCCCTAACATTAGTCTAACTTACATTATTTTATTTCATTAATTAGTAATGCAGATTTTTTTCTTTTTTTTTATGGACCCTCTGACGAGTCTGAATTAAAGTTTGCATTGAAGCAGAAGTTCCAGTTCTAGAAAACATCCTGGTGCATCACTGGAATGACTAAAGAATTTGTGTCGGTAAACAAAAGTCCTGCAGATAATTATGTGTCAGTTGGATGAACACATGGTTTTTAATCAGTAAATCAAAAAGAAAAGAAAAAGTTGCACTGCAGTCTTTCTTTAACCTTAACTAAAGGTTTTTGTTTTTATTTTGTTTATCTGTACTGTGGAGTTCAGTGCAAGTTGTCTGCATTTTGAATGGTCGCCATCCATTTTGGCCTCCTCCTTGTGGCTCAGGGTTCACAAATGTAAAGCATCACTCAGTCAAACACATGTGGTTCATGCACAGAAGGCATTTGTGCTGAGCGTCATAAAAACATAAAACTCATGTGTACACGAACCCTATAGATTAAATGTCCTCATTATTTAATGATGTAATGCTTTGTTGGGGCTGAAACACTCCGAGTTTTAAAAACAACTGGTCGAATTAGCAAGGTTTGAATGCACCATTGCTAAAATACATTTTTTTTCCTAATAGCTCAGTTATAACTGAATAGTTCTCTCTCATCCTGTGTTAATATGTTGGCGTGTTAAATAGCCGAGCAGTTTCCCATTACTATCAGTTACTCTGAGGCAAGTTTTGAGCCAGTTGCTAAGAGCTTTGATCCAACAGTGTTGATCGTTAATGCTGATCTGTACATTTTTCCAACTAAAGCTCTTATAAAGAGCTAAGACCATAAGACTGTGTTTGCGAGTTTAGTGACTACGCCAACAAGGCAACAAGGAGCTGGAGAGAATTGGAAACCGAGAGCGCAGCCGGTTCAGAAAGCCGAAAACAGCTGTGTTTTTACAACCACTGAAACACAACGCTAGAAAGGATTTTTTTTTTCTTTCCATCGGCTACCCATACTGCACCTGCTATTTCCATCACAGCCATGTGGTCACAAAGGGAGCAGTATATCTGTCAACAGGATCAAGTGCTCAATAGACCCAGCGAGCCACTCAATCCTTCAAGACACCCACTCCAGTGGCCTCAACAAAGACCCAAAACCCCTCAACCTGGCCATTTCTGCCCAATTCATTCAGGATATCCTCCAATTTCATTTAAGGAAGACACTTCCTTCACCTGTCCAAACTGTCCAAACTACTCTGGAAGCAGTGTGTTATAGATGCTGAGGCCATTCAGCTGCTTGTATGTCAGTTTTAGAACCTGACATTTTATTTAGAAATTAAAAATAAACATCCCTTTTGTTGTTTTGCAGGAAATGTAAAGTTTTTTGCAAAAATCAGTTTGTTTTGTCTGCAGTTTTTGAGTAAACATAAATGTCAAACTTAACATCACCTGTCCTGAGAGTAAAATTTACAAGCATCATTTCACGGAGGAAGGATACAGACAATAAAACATTACTGGCCCTCATAAAGAAACTTGTCATTGTTGTTTCTGGTCGAAACTCGATGTTAGAATGAAGTAACCCGGGTCTTATGTGCTCCTCACGTCCAACAGTGTAAGTATCATGTAGGCGCCCCAAAAGGTAAAAACCCCAAAAGGAAAACGAAGGAAACGGAGAGACTGGCTCGCCCCGCTGGGGATTAAGGAGGGTCACAGTGGATCAGCTGGGTCTTCCTCTCCCACAGAGAAGGGAAAACAAATATTAATCACCTCTAGCACTTCACACACAAAAGGCCTGAGATGTGAGGGCAGGAGGGCTGGCGGGGAGAACGACACAGGCCTCAATAGCTAATAAAAAACCCCCACAGGGGCCGCTCGCAGTGGGCCCGACGCTCTCAGGACACCTGAGTGTGTGAATGTATGTTTCTGGTGTTTCTCTTATACACGCAGGTGATGCTGAGTGGGTACGAGGGATCAACTCTGATAGTGTTCTGCATTAAAAGTGTGTTTCCATCTATAGAGTGTGTGTAAGTGCACAAGACCTGCATGTGTGACAGAGAAAGAGGGACCGATATAAAGAAAGAAAATGAGTTTAACAGCGAAGGTGACTGGAATGTGTGTTTGTTTACTCTGTTTCCTAGTTGGCACCAGGCTCCGTCCACGCTCCTCTTCCTCCCACACCTCCCAAACCCCCCCACCCCACCCCCGCATCCTTGTCCATGAGGCATTTCACGAGTGGCAACGACGAACCCCACCTGGCATACTGGTGACGGCGCCATCTGGTCGCGGCCAAGGCTCGCCATCGGGCCTGCAGTCAGTACCCACACTGCCAGTGTGGTGTTGTTTAATGAGCGCATATGAGCAAACATTTGACTGCCAGGTGGCGTTGCCGCCACGCCATGCCGACCAGGCAGGGATCTGCAATTGCTGTTCAAACCCGGGGGCATCAAAGGGGGGCCTTGGATTTCCAAAGTAACTAAGCCATAATCCACCCCCTTATTGGTCCCATTCATATTGAAATACATGATCAGAGGAGCTGAGGAGGCCCTAATCTTGCCAATGAGCAGTCCGGCACAGCTGCAGGGATAAAGTCAGAGTATGAGACCACCACTATATTAGAAAAACTCAGGCCTTGCTGATTGGATTAGGGGAGACGAGGGAGGGGGGGGAGGGCCTAGGGGGTGAGAAAATGTCATCTTTCAGCGTTGTGTGTGGCGTGGCGGTCCCGGTGTTGGCGTCCGAGGATCAGGAGGTGGAGCAGACACACTTTGTCCCGGGGTTCGGTGACCCGCGTAAGAGAAATTGGAGGGGGTTGAGACGAAGAATAGTGACAACAAAATAGAAAGCAAAGGCAGAGGCTGAGTGTGCGGAGTCAGGCCTTGATAGCACCTCCCAGCCGCCCAGCGTGAGCTCGTCTCATATTAAGTTGTAGCATGGCAGTTTTGAGGAGGGAAAGAAAGGAAGAGAGAGAGAGGACTAAACCGGGCATTAGCTATCGACTTAAAGGTTTGTGCTGGTTCCTCTGGTAGGAAGAGCCGCCCCGTTTAAGTGTGATTGAGCGTGGCTTAGATGGGGATCAATGGTTATCCTCTCGACTGTTTTGTTTTGAGGTTTCTTTTCTGTATTTACTGTGAGGAAAAGAAGGAGCCATTTTGTTTCACAAAGCAGGAGCCAAACATTTCCATACTTGTATGTCTGGCACTGGTAATGTGATTTTTTTTTTCCATTTAAACCAGCAAATACATGTCAAATACAAACTTCACTATTTATTACTATAACACTCTTAATCTCACTCAAGTATCATTTTTTACAAAGACCGTGAAAGTCTTCAAACTTTTAATCCTGTAAAATCTGATCAGATTATCCCCTGGTGCTGTTTAAAAGGACCTGTGTACCACAATGAATGTGAAATGCAAAGAACATGTCAAATAAATAAATCCAATTATTGTTTTGTCACTAATTAAACAAAATAAAATACTGTGTTTATGTTCAAACTGCATGTTTGTCGTTGCAGAGAACACACATGCAGCTTAAATGTAGTGAATTTTGCTTTGTTAACATCATATCAGACTTACACAAAAATATCCTGAAGCCAGTTTACTTTTAACTAATACAGTCAATAATTACATTTGTTTCCATTAGAAAAGAAATTGTCTGTAAAATTGACTTGTGTTTATTTCATCTTCTCAAAATGGAAGAAATAAAATCAAGACAAATTTCTTTTGTGTCCAAACAATAATATTAAAACTTTTAGAAAATTAAAAACATAAGAATTCCATAAGTTGTAACACTTGCAATTATTTATCCTGGGAAAGAACATATATACATATACTTGATATGAAAGTTTTTTTACATGCTAAATTTCCTCTTACAGCATTTTATATTTTGATTTTGGGAGTAAAAATAACATTTTTTTTAATCATGTTTAAAGTTTTATTTACGGCCAAAAACTCCAAAACATTTATCCAATATTTTAAATTATCAAGCCAGAGCAAACAAATGAAACCAAACTGAATGTAAGTATGATATCCATGTTATACATATCAATATTAGTAGAGGAGCAGCAGCTCCGAGCCACACAGCCTCTGCTGAGCTGACGATGGATCTTTGGCTCTTGGTACACCTGCCCAAAGTGTTTATTCTGGATTGACACTTCGCCTGCTGTGAGGACAGAGTTTTAACAGCCCAGTCGCCTGAATTAAATGTTGGCATTGTACGTTTCTGCAAACTGGGATGCGTAAAATTTGTACATTTCACTCATAGCATACTAACTTTTTAAGAATAAATATCAAAGTAACAAAGTTTAAATTGCTGGCCTGTACGAGCTGATGTTTGTAGGCAGGATGTGGAAAGAGAAAGTGGTGATGCAACACCTGGGTGACACAGCTGCCAAGCAGCACATCAGTGTTTGAGATCACATCGAGATCAACAGCTCAAACCAGGTAACTTTTGGGACTGTTGGGGCATTTTCCTGCCAAAACCAGTTATTTTAAACCAAAACAAGATCTTTTCCCAGCTCTGTAACCAAGTAAGCCTGATTTTATGCAGAACATGCACAGAGAATCAACACAGATACACATTTTTAAAATGGGAAATATATCAAGAAATGCAAAGTTTCAACAATTAGACATTTAGACATTTTAGATATTTTAGACAAACGTGTTCACATGCTCTAAATTACAGCAATTTGTTGTAGACTGACCTTTATAAGAATTATTAAAAATGCATTTATTATCGGCCTTTATATGGACATGTGGATCCCTCCACAGACAGACATGCACAAATGTGCTCATACGCACAAACACACACAGGTGGGACGTCTCATCTCAGTCTTTTTTTTTTCTGAGTTTGTAGACAGCAGACTTTCATGGAATCCGTCTGCAAATTCGTCCAGCCGCACTGGAAAAAACCTTCACCACTGCTGCATTTGACTGTGAGAATATTATGCCAAGCACATTTCTCTGCTGGTTGTTAAAGATAAACTTAGGATCCGAGAAAACAGTGTTTTAATCTGACAGACCCATCACAAATAGATGCTTTTATTCCAGTGTAATCAAGGTACATTGTATCTTTAGGATTTAGATATAGAGAGACATTTTGAAATCATACCTGAACTGTAGGAGCCAAAGTTGGAACTCTTATTTCCTCAATTTGGATCCCCAACAGGTATAATATTATCAATAACTTGAAGTTTGAGTGTGATAGAGATAGAAAATGTTGTCGAAAAAATGTACAGTAGAAAAAATTCAACACAGTGTTTGTAAAGAACTTTTTATTCATTACTTGTGGACCAACTGCCAAAATAATAATAGTGCTTAGAACTTTTAATATAGAATAAAAAATCTTTATTTAGGTCATGAACTACTCCCATTATAAGTAAAGTTGTTTTTTTTATCCTCCAGTTTATACTTATATATCCCAGATAAAATGTACCCAGTGGTCCATCCTGCTTAGGGGGATACTATTCCTAAAAGACTTCAAAGATCATGTCAGAGGCTTTTCTTCCTTGCCAAAATAGAAAAAAAACATTGGTATGTAATTGACTAGTGGCCTAAAAAGTTCACGTCATTTCAGTGCTACATACCTGCAACATCTCCTCCGTCACATTATCCTGTAATTATGCTGCAAAGGTCAGTCCAGTCCAAACCGAATGTCGACTTTGGTCCCTGTGGGCTGTGAGAGCTAGCTTAACAATGCTATTGTCCCTCAGCGGGATCTAAAGTTGATTAAGTACCCTGTTGAGAGAGTGGAGCAGTTGCCAAACAAATACTAAAATGTCCACGGCAACAATGATTGTTCAAGTGCCAAGGCTCATTACCCAGTGTGCAGAGCATTAGGTTTACAATTTCAAAAATTAGCATTTACAGGAAGCGTTTTACAGCTCTTTGTGCTGCAGACAAGAGCTGTAATACAGTAAATCCACTGAGAATTGTTGCTAAAGGTCAGATTTTTTTTTTTTTAGTTCAAGTTCGGGAGGAAAATAACATTGTATCTATTTTGTGATGGGAGATACCAATGGAACGATTGATTGATCAAACTTTAACTACTGCTCCATTTTGTACTTGTGTGTGTTGCCTGTCTTAACAAATTGCTCACATATAATGCAGTGTTGATGTTTATTCTTGTTAAAAGATAATTTTTTTATAAATATAATAAGTCCTATTTTTCATAAACAGTGGCGAGAAGAGTCTGACACAGACAATCAGAGGGTTGTGTTTGAGCCCACAGTCTCCTGATGTGCAGCTTTTCAAAGCAGTTCAGCCTTTTCTGGCAAAGATTTGACTGCTGACAGTTCAGCAGACAAGCATACTGATTCACATTGCTCACAGTGTGACGAGCATGTCGACAGCCATTAATATTTTCTTGTGTTTACCTAATTAAAACCACGTACAATGTATTTCCCTTCTCAGCATTGCAGGGATTTGGAAGGTGCTATCATTCCACTACACAAACTCTCAGCCTGTGCTAATATGGCAGACTGCAAATCTCCTGCCCCGGTGCGCCCTGGGAGTTGGGTGACAGTTTGTGTCAGCTGCGTCTTCTACCTGTCGTCAAGGAGCGGCAGCAATCCTTCTCCCTCTTTTTCTTCACTGCTGCACAGGGGGAGACGGTTTCGTCTTTTGACTGCTTGCATCAGACGGCTCCTCGCCGGGTGACATTCCTCTGTAATGCCGAGGAGCCCCAGCAGCTATTCGTCTCTATCCCTGCACCTTTTGGAATTGGCAACATCCCATTTCGTTAGAGATCCCTCAATCAGCAGCTGAGTGCCTGGCTATCTGGCAGTTAGCTGTGACAGTTGTATATTCTTACAGGCTGAAATGGCAGCGAGTGAGCGAGTGTGAGAGTGGGTAGTGAGGGTTGAACCCTGTCGGTGTACCTCCATGTTTAGTCAGTGGTGAGGCCTTCAAGGACACGCAGGCGTGTGATTGCACAAATGTCACAAATCTCCAAACAGTCCTGGGATCACAGAGGAGTTTTATATTAAACAGTCCCTCCAGGAATTCGCGATGTTGCGATCGCACCAAATCACGCGAATTCTGCCAATCTCCGTGAATTCAGCGCGACCTTGCAATTTTCTCCAATCACCGCAACTTTTCCGCAATTTTAGCCAGCCTC
>JAPZDY010000026.1:19908897-19923517 GCA_029783645.1 Ctenochaetus hawaiiensis | reverse complement strand
AAGTCTTTTTAACCCATTGAGTACATGTATGGGGTGCTTTCGTTTTCTGCTGATATCTAGTTGGGAAACAGTTACCATCATCAGGCAGCAACTTTAAAAAATGTCAAATACAAAAAAAACAACTGGAAGCCATTTGGTTGAATATTAATTAGTTAGTCAGTTAGTAAATTGTTAATCAGCTCAACTGCATATAAATGGTCATGTCATATATGTCATTGTTGTGTCTGCATTCCTCCTGTTCTAAGGTCAAAGTCCACATCGGTACTGATAAGAAATCAAGTGCGAATAATTCTGTCCTGCAGATCTGTGTCCTCTTACTTTGGCTGCGTTGACAGCAGCACCATAGCCTGTGGAAACACCGCAGCCCAGCAGAAACACTTTGTCCAGTGGTGCATCGCTTCTTATCTTTGTGAGTGAAGTATCGGGGACCACAGTGTACTGAGAGAAAGAACTGACGCCAAGGAACTGGTAAACCTGCTGCCCTCTGCAAGATATCCTGCTGGTGCCATCAGCTAACACACCCACTTGTGTATTTGCCCTAAAAGTCACAAAAAAATTAATGATGAGTACTTAAACACTGTGACATCTAAAATGTAAAGGCTGAAGAAAGTATATGTACATTTACTCAAGTACTGTACTTGTCTACAATTCTGATGGACTGGTAATTTATTTGAGTATTTCAGTTTTATGCGACTTCAAACTTCTTCTTATTTACTTTCCTGAAGCAAATTGATATAAAGTAATTAACACTAGCTTCACCTTGACCAGCTACAAAAGTAAAATACTTTATTGTTGTAGTATTAACAGTCTAATGTATCGGTTATTGGTGCCATTTTTCTTAGGATGGTTTAACTTTAATATATTGATGGTAAAGGATGCAAACACTTGTTCCATCCCTGTGTAGAGGTGAGGATGTGTGCATGAAAATAAAGTTATGTAATCACCAGTTTTTCTTGCACTGATTCGTCTTTGGACTCTGACATCGTTCACATTTTTCACATTGTGGAAGAAAAAGCGGAATAACTTTATCTCCTGTGAAAACAACAGGAAATCAGTCAAATTACTTTAATCAGCTTCATATGCATAAAAAAGAGGGAAAAAACCTCAAAAAAGTGGAATCAAAACCAAATGTCAGCAAGTTTATTGCGAGTTCTGCAGTTTACCGGGTGAGAATTTGGTGACTTCTGGACCGACACTCTCCACTACACCTGCTGCTTCATGGCCGAGAACTAATGGGAATGGTCTAAACTTCATCCCTTTTCCAGTCTGAAACAGGTATTCAAAGTCTGTGTGGCACACACCTGTGGTAACAATCTGAAATAATAAAAAAAACATGACAGCTTTAAGAAGAGGATGTGGTTGTTGTGCAATGTTTTACTCACAGGAAATAACTGAAAACGAGGAAGTCATATGTTGTCTGTCAGAATTTATCACCTGTAAGTATGTTCATAGTGAAATCTAGAGGTTGCATCCACTCGATCAATAAAATAGTCTTATCCTCAGTAATTTGCCTCTGAGGAAAATCCAGTGCTATGAATTGTTATTTTGATTTCATTCCACTTGGATATAATTCAACACTGTCAGTTTAAAAATGATTACCACTGAAAAATCAGCTGCTGGTAACACTTGAAAGTTTGCTGTGAGGTTTCAAGCTTGGGATGCTGACCTTGATGCGGACTTCATGGGCCTTAGCTGGGGCCACCTCCACATCCTCAATGGTCAGGGGCTTCCCAGGCTCCCAGGCAACAGCTGCCTTGCATCTGATCACCTGACCAATACAAACACACTTGTTCACTGCAGGGTTATATTTAGTAAACTAAACCTGAAACTTAAGCATAAATAACCAGTGAAGGACAGCCATAAACTGATACGAAATAAAAACAATACCCCTTGAAGTAAAAATAAAACTAAACTAACTAGAAGTGAAACAGTGAAACTAAAATTTAGAAAAAAGAAAAGAGAAAAAAAAAGAAAATTTTATATTTTTTACTATAATTATTCAATATGTATTATATTATTTAAAGCATTATTTAAAATCTTATTCCGTTTTGGGGTTGTTTGGCCACTTTTTAAGCCCGTTTAAAATGAGAAAACACTTCATAGAGAAAAGTTTGGGCTGGGCGTGGTTGTTATTAAGGCCTATTTATTATTCAAATCCCTCTTCATACATATGACAAGCACAAAATGAGGCTAAATTGGTCGTTGTGCGATCTAAACTGCGTGTTGAAGCACAGCAAAGCAAAAATAATCCCAATCTGTAAAACTCATACAAACAAAAATCAAATGTCGTAGATGAAGTGTTTATCTTACCTGAGCTGTTGCTGTCATTGTTGAGTTTACTGTATAAATTGCCTGCAACTGAACAAAATAATTATAGTAGCAGCATATTTACACAGGAGTAAGTCACCAAGTCGCAAAGTGATAACTTTTTATAGCAAAAAATAAACGCTACATCCTATTGACACGTCTCTTATCTTTGTCTGTTTGAGTCAACCCGCTGTCTGTTTCTTTAATTATGGTGTCTGGCTTTACGACACTTGCCGACAGTAGCCACCAACTTAACGGCAGTCACTGGTCACACGTGTTGTCAACGCATGGAAGTACGTCGGCGTAAATAACTGCAGTTAGCCTGTTGAATTTGTGAGTAGTTTGTGTGTACAAAGTGTTGGAAAACTTCTCGGCGTTTATACTTTAAAGTAGAAACATAACGTGTTGGTCGGTGATAGAATTTGTAGCTTCAAAGACTGAATTGAGCTAGCATGCTAGCTACTTGCTGAAAGTACAGAGTTAGCTCGTTGAATTCAATGAAGTTACTTCGTAGCGTTTAGCTGAGCTTCTACCCGTTAATAGATTCATGATGCACTTATTAAATCTCGAGTACATGTGTTTTATGTTGTCTGTGTTTGCTGACTTGCTTCTACTCATTTGTCGCTTTTCTCACAGCGGATTTGAAGAGAAAAATGTCGTTCAGAGGAGGAGGTGGACGAGGTGGTGGACGTGGTGGAGGATTTAACCGAGGTGGAGGTGGCAGAGGAGGATTTGGAGGAGGCAGAGGTGGTGGAGGATTTGGACGGGGTGGTGGCAGAGGTGGTTTCAATAGGCAACAAGACTTTGGTCCTCCAGAATATGTTGTTGGTAAGATCTTCAATTCAAAATTTCAGTATTGTTAAGGTGTGGCTTAAGCTAACATGTGCTATTGGACTATCTGATCATGCTGAATGAGGACAAGGCTTTAAAATCAAAGTATAAGTTGTTTTTTGACTATGGAGGTAACAAAACAAATGCAGAGAGAGTAGCATGTACATGTCAAAATTAATCGGGTCTTGCACCCATCCTTGGTACTAGACACTGTCATCATTGCTTTTGCTTGGTGTCATCAACACAACAACTTTCTCTCACTCATGTTTTAATGGACAGTTGACAATTTCTTATCAGAAAATTAGAAAACTTATACTTTAAGGAACAGTACTATGAATGAGACAATGAAATAATGCAGAATCAGTTTCTCAAGAGAATTGAACCCAAGCTTAATATATAGCTGTGTTGTCAGTGCACATTATTTAAAATGCTTCACCACCAGCTCTGCAGTCATGCAGCCATCTTGTTTTCTGTGATCTCAACAGTGGCATTGTTTAGTGACCTGTCCTTTTCTTAAAAGGCTTTGCATTTTTGTCTTGTCTTACTTTTTTTTTTTTTTATATCCCTTTCAATTTGAAAATTCCACATGTTGCTGTTTAAAATATCCTAATGTCGATAATTGTTTAACCATGATCCATTGTGTTTCCATTCTGCAGCACTGGGAGAGTTCATGCATCCATGTGAAGATGACATTGTGTGTAAGTGCACAACAGAGGAAAATAAAGTTCCCTACTTCAATGCCCCAGTTTACTTGGAAAACAAGGAGCAGATCGGGAAGGTGGATGAGATATTTGGCCAGCTCAGAGACTTTGTATCCTTTCCGTTGTCCGTCTTTCTGACACATTTTACATACATTGTTGATGCTCAGAGTCTTGTTAATTCCTTAACACAACCATTCAGTATTTTTCAGTCAAACTTTCTGAAAATATGAAGGCATCTTCATTTAAGAAACTACAGAAGGTATGAAAGACATCAGTAATGATTTAAAGTAATTCATTTACATCCTGAAAGCATTTTAGAAGTTAAGTCTCTAGTTAACTGTGTGTAATTTGCAGTATCTCTTCTAGTTTTATATAGATCCAATGAAGCTTCTCCCGCTGCAGAGATTCCTCCCCAGACCACCAGGAGAGAAGGGTCCGCCAAGAGGAGGCAGAGGTGGGGGAAGAGGTGGTGGTCGAGGAGGTGAGCCATCTGAACTTTGTCTATTTAAATAAGTCTTGTCTCCTATGTGTGATGATTAAATAGCTTGTGATATTTCCCAGTTGTTTTTTTTTATTAGGCCTGTGTCGTGAAATATTCAGTCTGAGTTGTTCTGGATTTGATTATGTGGATAAAAAAGCCTATGGTTCCTTACTTGTAGCACATACTGTAAAGAGTGATTTGTTTTGCTTTTGTTTTTGTTTCAGGTGGCTTTCGGGGTGGAAGGGGTGGAGGTGGCCGTGGTGGAGGATTTGGTGGCGGCCGTGGTGGAGGGTTTGGAGGTGGACGAGGTGGGGGCTTCAGAGGAGGAAGAGGAGGTGGTGGACGTGGATTTAGAGGTAAGGTCTCTTTCAGTCTTTCAGTCTTAAATAAATTTTAATTTCCTGATGTGAACAGCCTAACTTTTTTTTTTTTTTTACTTGTAGGTGGGAGATGATCTGACACTGATGGTCTGGTGCTACAGATTCATTTTAGTCTTCTAAGCATAAAGGCTGTGTTCCATACCAGGGGCCGGCCTTTTGGACTCAGAATATGGACATTGCCTCGATTTGTAGAACTCCAGTGGATTTTCTTTATTTGTAATTATTTTGTACCAGTTTTGAATGCGTGATGAATCTTGATGTTTTTATTTAAAAGGTTCATGACTATGCTAGTGTGCAACATTGCAAGGACATTTTCAGCTGTTTCGGGAGAATTATGGTGTCCCTTTATGAACAGGATTGTCTTTTTCCTACACTGGTTGGATTAAAATGTTAGATAATGACTTGTTTGTACTTAAAGATCACATGGTCTTTTCACAAACCGCCCTGTATTTTCTCTGATAAAGGAAGATGGAAGGAAAATTACACTTCATATGCTTAGCTAGTTGGAAACATTTTAATACCCATGATTTGTAAATTCTCAAGCAGATTATTGTTGCATTTCTGACATTGATTAAAATATGCTTTGTAATTGTGTCTTTCTTTCAAATTCCTAAGCCTTAGAATTGCAAGTGCTGTCCTTAAATGAACAGTAGCCTGTACATAGTATAGGTCCAAATGTAGCTTAAAAGAATTCTTAAGTCCCTCTTCAATGGAAAACATGTTTTGCTTGTGGTGTCGTAAAGTTTTTATCTTTACTGTGTGGTGTGCTGTATGTATAAAGTTACAAGTTTTTTGTTTATTTTTTATCCAAATCTAAGTTTAAGACACTGATAATGCGGGCATAGTTTTGTTAATCACACTTGAAAGACAGTCATGTTTCAACATGTTAAAGTTTGATGTGCAAACTTTGTACCTACACTGCACACATACATATTATAACAGACTCTTCAGTGAAGTATGGGACGTGTCCAGTTAAATGTTTACAATGAAAAAATCTTTTCAAATTTACATATTCTGGATTTGTCAGCAGGGGGATAGATATATTTTTATATGCTTTAATCAGATAATTGAGCTTCTTTGTGAAATATAATTTGAATCAATCAAAGTTTCATACCTTTTATTAACACCTAAAACATTATGCAAAAGTGACTTATTTCCAAGAATCAATATCCATAAGTTCCACATTTAATATATTCAGAGAAACATAAAATCATGTAGACTAGACAAGTTATTGTTATCAGAGCCTCATCTTGTTTTTGTTATTTTGCAACACTACTGTTTTTAAAGCCAAGCATGTGCTTTCACTTTTTTAGATTTTTGCATTTTAATCTACTTTTTCATAAGAGAGATTAGAAAAACTTGCTCTATATGTTCCGGTCTTTCATTCAATAAGAACTTTTTCCTGACTGGCCTACGTCGTATTTACCCTGGGCGTTCTCGTTTGTGATTGGTCAAGAGGTTAACTTCTTTACGGGCGTGCGACCAAACGCCCTGTCCTCTCGTGCTGAAGAAGTGAACATGGAGACAGCTGGGAAAGTAAGTAACGTCAACATTTACCTGAAAATGCGCGAGAAATGTGCAAAGTGCATTATTTATCTCTGTATGTAAAGATGCCACTAAATTCGCACGTAGCACAAAAACGAGCTAACGTGTTAGCTTTTAACGTAGGCTGAATGAACAAGTACAAAGACTCACTGTTTCATTTAACCTACTTAACCGGGATCTTTGGACAGTCAGCCACAACTGGTATTTACCAGTTGCAGCAGTTCATTTCCCGATCAAAGTCTGTAGTTTTGATGAGTCGAGAAAGTGGTTGAAAATTAAACCTTTGTTTTGGTGGATGATAATAAAATAAGCTAAGCTAGCATCAGAAATCCAGAGAAACCGAAATTATATAGTGGGTAAATGGCATTAAAGTGGAATAACAGTACACTTATGGAACCCCTCGGTTTACTTTGGATAACAATAAATACAGTTCAAAGTGCAATTAACATGGTGCAACTACGTGGACCTGTCACTGGCCAACCAATGGCTGCAGTTTATCATCTCATTGTAGAATTAATATGGGGAACAAAACACTCTGTACTTTGGCCTCAGGTGATCAAGTGCAGGGCTGCTGTTGCCTGGGAACCTGGGAAGCCACTTTCCATCGAAGAGGTGGAGGTGGCCCCACCTAAGGCCCATGAAGTCCGCATCAAGGTAAAAAAAAAACAAACTGCATGACACTTTTCAACGTCAAAAATATACTTAACATGAATGCAACTGAGATGAGTCCTGTCGGCTCATTGTTGAGGCACTCTGATATGATTGCAGGCACTGGTTTGATGAGTATGATAAGCAGAAGAATAACTTCTCAGACAGACTTGCATGGTTTTGTTGTTTCATGATGAATGCACTGATTAGACATTAGGTAATTAAAACAACGCCAGCAGGCCTAATATTAAATTTCTCATTTACATCCAGTATCCAGTACCATCAGTATCTGCAAAGTTTTTAATGAAACTGTTCCTTTCAGATCACTGCTACAGGGGTGTGTCATACAGATGCCTACACTCTGAGTGGCAGTGACCCTGAGGGTCTTTTCCCTGTCATTTTGGGCCATGAGGGAGCTGGGATAGTTGAGAGCGTGGGAGAGGGTGTCACCAAATTCAAGCCAGGTGTGGAGCTTTTTCACAAGATGTTGAAATTTAAACTTTATATGCTGTTGTGAATCAGTATGGCGTGTTTGATTTGTAATTATTCACGTTTCCTTTTTTTACCAAGGTGATACTGTGGTCCCGTTGTATGTGCCACAGTGTGGTGAATGCAAATTCTGTAAGAATCCCAAGACCAACCTTTGCCAGAAAATCAGGTAATACTACCAGACTAATCCAAAGCAAGTAAAATCTTTTTTTAGTGACATAAAGCAAATTTGACAAAGATTTTTTCTTTGTTAATTCAATAAATTAACTCCCGGCCTCTGATACCAAATCAAAGCTTGGTCATCATCGATAT
This sequence comes from Ctenochaetus hawaiiensis, assembly GCA_029783645.1. NCBI lineage: Eukaryota > Metazoa > Chordata > Actinopteri > Acanthuriformes > Acanthuridae > Ctenochaetus > Ctenochaetus hawaiiensis. The sequence goes on along the minus strand of JAPZDY010000026.1, from coordinate 19,915,823 downwards.
AAGCCTCTGCCGGCCCTGCACTAAGCACACAGCAATTCATTTTTATTACAAAAAGAAATCATCACCTCCCCATGCTGCCACCCTACAGAATAACCCAGGGCCAGGGCCTCCTACCTGACAAGACCTCCCGCTTCACTTGCAAGGAAAAGCAAGTGTTTCACTTCATGGGGACCAGCACCTTCTCAGAGTACACCGTCGTGGCTGACATCTCTCTGGCCAAGGTGAACGAGAAAGCTCCGCTGGATAAAGTGTGCCTTCTTGGATGTGGCATTTCTACAGGTTATGGTGCTGCTCTTAATACTGCCAAGGTGGGTGTCACAGGCTGTTTATCAGTGCTACATTATAGGACAGCCTCTGAACAAAAACAGAAGCATTTGCACGTGAGCTTATTTCTGCAGAGATATGAATGCTGGTGGAGAGTTTTGATACATTTTATTGTTTAAAACTTGTTTTGCAGAGCAAGTTTGTTGCCCAAGGCACAAAATGAGAAGTGATGAATTTTTTAACATCGTGTGGAGGTTTAATGCTGAAAGTGGGTCATGTTTATTAATCGTGCAGATTTGGTTGAAAATGATCTGCTGTCAAGAGGGTGTGTCTCCAAGTTGTCGTTTTTCTTCACATTTTTGTGGTGACATTATTCTGACCACAAGTCAGACCAAAACAAATTATTAGAAAATTAAAATAAAAAACATCCTTTGTCATTTTTACATAAAAACATGAGAGTATCAGTCCCCTTTTTTTCCTGGTACTTGCATACAATCAAAAGACACAAATTGCAATATTAAATGAAAGAAAATTCAGCTCTAAATTGTGAAATTTAATGTGAATATTGCTACATCAATAGGTTACAGTAACACCTGAATTATTTCATTGTTATTGTTCTAAATGCACCTTCAGGTTGAGCCTGGATCCACATGTGCTGTTTTTGGCCTTGGAGCTGTCGGCTTGGCTGTTATTATGGGCTGCAAGGTCGCTGGGGCAACCAGGATCATTGGTGTGGACATCAACCCTGCAAAGTATGAGAAAGCTAAGGAGTTTGGAGCCACTGAGTTTGTGAACCCAAAGGACCACAGCAAACCCATCCAGGAAGTTCTGGTGGAGATGACTGACGGTGGTGTGGATTATTCTTTTGAGTGCATTGGAAATGTGCAAATCATGGTGAGACTCAGTTATTGATTGAATTGTTTTATAAGGATAAGATAAAGAAATTGCGGTCGGCAACATAAAACACTGTCAAACATTAATTGTCCTCATTTATCATCTGGGCTGTTTGGTAGATGTACATGGTGGAGACGGTGCAGATATGCATAGTGTTTATTGCATTCAACAGGTTGCACAGGCAGCACAGAGTATAAAACCGTTTTCATAAGATGGAAGTTTGTGGGAACCCGAATAATCAGCATGTTATTATTTCAGAGAGCTGCCCTGGAGGCTTGCCATAAAGGATGGGGTGAAAGTGTCATCATCGGTGTAGCTGGAGCTGGACAGGAGATCTCGACCAGACCGTTTCAGCTGGTGACAGGCCGAGTGTGGAGGGGCACAGCCTTTGGAGGTGACTGACTGTGTTAGAAAATTACTTGTCATAAAGGGCAAAACGTTGTGTGGCTGCACTTTAAGCTGTCTGTGAGTTCAAAGCCTTTTACATATTCTAATTATGGGCAATCTGTCTTTCTTAGTTCACATTATTAGGTAAAAGTTTTATTACTTAAACTAAGTTTAAACTGGAGCTCAAAACTTTGCTTTTAACAACTTGGACTCTAAGATATTCAATTGATCTCCAATAAAAATTTATGTCTTCAGAGGTATTTAATTAGCTGGAGGTGGTCATGGACAACTGTTAATTTCAGGGTAGAAATGATATAGTTTACTATCATTTCTGGTATTTATTTTAGCATGTAAAGCTGGAGCAGCTAATTATCTTCTGTAGCTGGAGAATAAATGCTTTGCCTAAGGCCATTCGGTGAAGCATTAATACCATTCAAGCAGCAATGTTCTGGCTAAATGGAAATTCCAGTAGTTACACTTGTTTTGATTTTCACCCCCAGGGTGGAAGAGTGTGGAGAGTGTTCCCAAACTGGTTGAGGACTACATGAGTAAGAAGCTGAAGGTGGATGAGTTTGTGACCCACACGTTGCCCTTCGAGAAGATCAATGAGGGATTTGACCTCATGCATGCTGGGAAGAGGTGAGAAGAATACTTTTTTATGCATTCAGTGCATAAAAACTTTTTTACTCCAGTTTTCTATGCTTGGAAAGCCCTTTAACTTTTTTTTTTTTTTTTACTTTTTTGTTTTAGTTTTTTATATCTGACTTATTATTTTATTTTCTCTCATTACAGTATCCGCTCAGTGCTGACCTTCTAAAGTGCCTGAAACACTGACATCCTTCACATCCTGCCTTCAAATAATCCTCCTTTATAATTGAAGCACTTGATGTATTTCTTTGCACTTGTTTAATTGTTTTGACATAAATTTCAGTATTAGAATATCACTGTAATTAATTGCAGATTGACCGTTTGAAACAAAAACTGTCATTAAAAGTTTCTTAAAAAGTAAAATTGTCAACGAGTCTCTTCCAGTCATCTTCAAAGACTCAATTAAAACATTACTCAAAAGTTACAGTTCAGTACCACAGTAATTCTTAAGTCAGACACTGAATATCACAAAATATATTAACACTGATATGCTAAATAATTCAGAATATGTTTTATACCATGTAACATTTTAAACAATGACTGTTATTCAGTGAAACATGGTTCATCAGTGGAATCAGCAGGACTGTCAGACACAAAGTGACACCTGAGTATCCCAAAGTGCAGTCATGATCAAACCTTCATTTACATATGTATTGCTTTAATTCTGCCTCAGCGTGCCTCAACTCCCAACCAGTCTCCTACATACAGATAACACACAGTACTGTGTGTCATGACAAGCAGTTATGCTAAAAATTAATGTATTTTGCTTCAAGTGTACTGCCGCAGGCTGTCTGACGTAGTGTTCTTTTGAATCATTGTCATCTCATTTGTACATTAGCATTTTTAAATTTAAATAAGCAACTCTGATGTTTGAGGGGACGTCCTTTTTTTGTGCCTGGACTTTAACTGTTTTGGTTAAAGGCATCAACAATACTGCTGAAAGATGGCCATGATTCATTTAAACTGCAGGCTTTAGAAATCCCAGCCTGACCTTTTCATCATCCTGAAAAAATCACCTAGTGTTTTCTTTTCTCTATGCATTTTATTTTTATTGGTAGACTTAAGTCATAAATACTAAGCAACACTTGTGAAAACCAAAAGAAGTTTGAGGATGGTGGTTACTTACAGTATTAATTTAAGGAGATTGCACAGTTTTTCACTGATTTATCTTCATTTATCCAATCTATTTTTGTCACTTTTATAAATTATTGGGGGCTATCAACTTCAGATGAATTTAGGATTCTTAATAATCAATCCATGATGGATTTAATCAATAAATCAAAGAAGGTGACACTAAAAACCCTGAATCAACGTGTACGTTTGTGAATTTTGCGCATGCGCAGTGTAGAGTACCAGATGGCCCAATCAGCTATTTTAACCACACGCCAAAAACACTGAGTGTGATTTCCAGAAGATGGCGACCGCCCTTGTGGTGAGTGAACACAACACACTGCTTGAGGCAATGCTTTTATTCTCTGTAACACCATCAATGAAACAAGACAACGACTTGTTTTCAAACAGCGAGTCTCAGTAACGTTAAACGTCTGTAAACTTCCAGTTGTTACCTTTTGGCAGGTAACGGAACTCGCTAGCCAAACATCAAGTTAGCATAACGTTAACTATTTTAACACTGACAGCAGTCGCTCTTTATTTAAAATTATGTCTAACGTTAACATTAGTCAGGATGTTTGTTTTAGTCACGGTAAAGCTGTCAGACTGACTGACAGCCGGTTTAAACGGTGTTTTCAGAGTGGGAAACTGTCGCCGGTAACGTTTCCTTCGGATGAATGAGAGGACGCACGCCTCGCATCTACTAACTTATGGTCCAACTTTGACAGACAGCTCACTGAACATTTAACTAATCATAGACATTTCGATTATAAAACAATGAAAAACAACTAATAACTTCTGCAGAGTTTTGGCTGTAGCGTTACAGATTGGATAGACAACTGCAGCGCCTACTCATGCAATCTGCAACGATTAACTTCCAGAGAGTGCCATAATAGGTAGTAAGTGTGTCTGAGCAGCTTTGGTTCACTGGTTCCTGGTACATGTGGTAGGTGGGGCAGGGTGGCCTCATTTGGTCAAAATATGTAGAAAAAAAATCAAAACATAAAACACTAAAACAGACTGTCAAAGCTCCAATACATTTGCAGTCATAAGACAGGTTTAAAATGAAAATTGTGTAATGCTGGTCTGATGGCAAAGGGTCAAAATAAACCTTTATCCTGTGTGTTCCTCCTGTGCAACTGCTGAATTTTTCTTCACTACTCATATCCCCAGTCTACAGTTGACTCAATCTCTAAAACAAGTTAGATGATGAGTCACATTTGCCACATGATAAACACAGCAGTTTTAAAAAACACATTTTTGGACTTTCCTCTGAAAGATTTTTTTAAATATGTTTTTGTATTCTTATTTTTTTAGGTGTCAACTTCAGTTCCTGCAAATCCTGAAAAGGAAAAATGCGAAACCACCATTCAAAAGGTTGTGAATCCTGAAGCATACATCAAACATCCATTGCAAAACAAGTAAGTACCACAACTTTAGTCCTCTCTATTCCCTTTTCCCAAACAGAATCAAGAAGTTACAACCGCACCTGCAGAAAACTTGATTAATTATTGTACCACTACAGTTTAAAATTTCACAAAACAGAGACTTTAAAGGGTAATTTATCCACTAGTGCCTACTGGCCTTATAGTATTGTTCTAACAATTTCAAATATATTAAGTGGCCAAGATATCATTAGGTATATCTCACCCCAAAATCAGAAACAGTAGTTTTATTGAAAAATCAAGTTTTTAATGTGCAACTTGACATATGAAACATGCAGATTAGTTCATCATGACTGCTTCTTGATCTGCAGGTGGGCTCTGTGGTTTTTCAAGAATGACAAAAGCAAAACGTGGCAAGCAAATCTTCGTCTCATCTCCAAATTCGACACTGTTGAAGACTTCTGGGCGTAAGTATTTTATTGCTATAACTGCATAAGAAGCATTACACAACATCAGATTTGTTCATAAAAAAAATTGGTTGCAAAATTAGTTTAACCAGTTAGGAGGGGAAAATTTAATTTGAATGCTAGTACATTGCATCCTGGATTTGCTGATATTGAAAACAATATTAGTCTGCCTTATTTGATTACCTGTGTCCCCCCACACAAAAAAGCAATGTTACATTTTAGAAATTAACTATAAAAATTAATTTCTCTGTGCTGTTGTCACCAAGACAAGGCAGCTGTTGCACCATGATTTCAGCCGAGCTTCTAAAAGGTTTTCTCTTGTACAAAAAATGTTTTCTGCCCTTTCCAGATTATACAATCACATTCAGCTCTCAAGTAACTTGATGTCTGGCTGTGACTACTCACTCTTTAAGGTAAGAATGCATTACTGTTTTTCAACATTGTGCAAGGTACCTGCTAAAAACTTACAACAGTGTATTTTCACAGCACCTGCTGTTTGTAGGATATCATGTTAATGTTGTGGGACAGAGCAGGGTTACAGTTTGCTTGTTTGTGTCTTGTGCAGTTTAGGTGCTCTTGTCCAGAACCAAAAAAACCCCATTATTTTCCCTTGCTGACTTGTGACCTTCTGTCATCACTGATACTTGTACCCATTGGATAGTTGGAATCAAAACACAATTTATTCAGATACTAGCTCCAAGTCAGGCTGCAGCACCCAGTGCTTCACTTCATCTTCTCTGGTGGCCACAAAGAGCCCATAAATAGGTTAGCTATGAGCATCGGTCAAGAGTGAGACTGGATCCCATTTGTCATAAACAAGGTTGCACAGTTAGAAACAAAGGATGAAAAGTTGTCATCTTGTTATGAACGTAATGTTACGTTGCTGCTGTCAGATGAGGGTGGTTGCTACTTTTATTGCTAGATTTACATGCTGACATGGTCACCAAATGCATTTCTAACCAGTCAATAGATGTTTACCAACAGTATCATGACAGGCAGATAAAAGGTGTGTCACTTGTGTAGTTCAGTTTTTGAGTTCAGTGTCATTGTTTTGCCCACTCCTGAGTTTTATAGGCAGCCAAACTGGTAAATGCACCACAGTGTGTTAAAAATAACCAAACCAACTGTGATTGCATCTTGAGAGTACAGACACCCTGATTCAACATACACAAAAACATAATGCTTTTGGTGGATAACAAAGTTTCCACATTCCTACACATTCAGGTTCTTATTGCACACACATCGACTGCCACAGCCTGCCTCTGTCTGTCTCCTTTCCTGTATGTGTCTGCTCTGTGGACCGTCTTCTCCAGTGTTTCATTTTAGCTTTTTTTTTTGGCATTTTTTTTCACCTGTGAATCGGTTTTGACAACAGCAGGTGGGCTGCTCGTTGTTAATTACGTAGCCTATCAAAACAGTGAAAACTAATTTAATACCATATGACATCGGCACCAACCAGTTGTACTCTCAAGCTTCTCCAAACCAAAGGTTTATGTAACCCTACATTACACAAGAGAGGTTGCATCACGAACAGTGCATTTTTCTTGGGTGCTTGAATACCAGAGAACATCTCTGTGTTTCTTCGCAGAGCTTTTTTGACCATCAGTAAATGGGAGGGGTACAGTGAGGGGAGATTGTCAACAGCCTTGATCGATTTTGGATGGTGTTTTTCTTTCAGACAGTTATATAAAAATAAAAAATTGCTAATATACACTGCCAAATTTACTTTGGCGGTTGTTAATATACCTGGGCACCTCGCCTAAATGAAGTC
>JAPZDY010000026.1:19867948-19883675 GCA_029783645.1 Ctenochaetus hawaiiensis | reverse complement strand
GTTAATCCCTCCACCACAGACAGAGAATTTATGTCGAGGACCAATGATGCTGTTAGACCTTTGGTCCTTTTGCACCTTCCCTCATCACCTGACTCATTCAACCACAAGAGCAAGTGACCTTTAAGATGATCACCTGCACCACTTATATCATATGATAGAGTATTTTGTTATTTTGCGGTGGCAGGTAAAACAAAATTGAAGGTATCAAACTAAGGGCTTACTAATTACTTAATTTTTAATTTTTCAATTTGAAGCATTTGAATGATGCAGACATTCTCATGTTCTGAGGTGATTGAGCTTGTATCTGAGTTAAATTCTGAGTTTGGTTTTTGAATATGAATAGAAATAATGAATACTTTGTCAATCTTATTCTTGTGTGACTCAACTTTAACCCTTTCAGACAAAGCAATCTTTTTCTGTAAAGTATTTAAAAAGAAATCAGACCTGTATTTAAATCTTTTAAAAAATCATGTTGTTTGTTTGATATCTTTTTGTTCACCTTGTTCAGGTCTTGTGTTGTTTTTAAAGCTGTGCGGTGAAGCCATAGCTAATTATTCACATTGTGAACAGTAGAGCTTCTAATGAACTGACTAACATCACTTATTTGTGAATGTTTCACTTTGTTCCTCAGCAGCAGAGCAACAAAAAAAAAACAAATTAACAGGATCAATATGATAGAGCACAGCTCAATCCACTTACTCACCTGCATCTTTACTTTTGAACTGGATAAACCCTTCAAAAGTTCAATTACTTTAAAAATTTAACTGTGTTTGTGTGTATGTATACAAAGTACTGCATGACTTTACGACTTCAGACAAAAATTTATTGAGAGTGAGGGAGAAAAACAGTTTTGAAGGACCTGGATTTCAGTGTGAGCCACAGTCATTTTTAAGGGTAAATTAGAATAAATCAAGTTGACCTTAACCAGTGTGACTTCCTCCGACCGTATTCTTAACATTAACATTACAAACAGCCAGCAGTGCACAGTGTTAGGGTCAAAGAGTCTGGGCAGAAAAACAACAGCTGAGGGGAAAAAAAGTCAAACTGACAGCAAGAAAATAGTTGGTTGTTGACAAAACTTTGCCTTTGGAGAAGTTTCATGCAGTGAGGTTAGTCAGATCACTGTGACAAAGACAATGTTATATAGTCGTATATGTCTACGTTATTTATTATTTATTGTGACTTGTGGATGTTTGTTAATATTTCCATATTAAATCTGTCTGCAGTTTATGAATTATTGTGTTTTTCAAACTGTCCTCACAGGAAAAATGACAGCAATGGTCTTTGCTTCAAATACTTAATGTGACCTTTATTTTTTTAGTTTCCCAAAAAGCAATCACTGCTGGTTTGTAATTTATGACTGTTTGTGACATTATTTCATTCTTTCAAAATGAGTACAGAGGACTGGCCAAAAAGTGAACACAAAGGACTCTGATGCACAAACTTAAAGTTTATGTTCTCTCACTGTTGACTTACACTGTTTCCTAGAAGTTATGTTGAACCTTGTTATCACCATATCTGCCGAGGTTTTCATATTTAATATTTCTCTAAGGGATTAATGTTTTTGTTTATTTTCTTGTATTATCTGATCTTGGAAATGCCAGTGTTGTTTCATCTTTTGTTCTAAGTTTAGGCCTTTAAGCTTTTTTTCTTAAGAAAACGGAAAGATCACAGTTGTTTGACATATAATCTAAGCACGGGACTCACAACACACTGACAATATTAACATTTAACAAATGGCATAACATTTCCTAACCATAATCTAAATATGGCCTTGCTTTTGTTTCTTGAACATCATCACATTTTGTCGTAGGCATACAAACCGTTGCATGACCACCATTCCTCAAATATCTCTCTTACTTGTGTGCATTACAAAAAAATTGTACATCCTGTACCAGAGAAAATGTTGCCAAGCAACTTAATTTACACAATACCTGCCAAAGCTTAAACCTGAACCATGACAGCAGCCACTTTGTTACCTTAAAACAAGTTGTTCTAGTTGGCAAAAGATGTATTTTTGTCACTATGGTACTTGGGACTTAGTGTGCTCAAGATTTTTGATACTTTGACCACTAAATAAATTCCATTCACATCATCCAAATTGGGCTGCTGCAGAAACTTCAGTGGTAAAGATCCCAAAACACCAGGGTAAATGATCTTTATTGCCTGGTACCAATTAAGGCTAGTAATAAGAGAAAAAAAAATGATATTTAAGTAAACTGACACTTAAATTTCATAGCTTTAATTATTGTATGGGTTGGTGTTTCACTTGACAAGGAAAAACCTCAAAACTCTGATTTTTCTGATCTTGCATGCACACATGCTCGTGTGCAGAACGTTTGCCTGGGTGGCTGCAACACGCTAGCACATATCCAGTGACAGTGAGTGTCTTACTGTGTCTCGTGCCTTTTGTGTGTCATGTCTCTCCGCCCAGAGTTGGATATGTTTAGCCTTGCACGTAGCACTTGCCATCGCCTCTAATGATAACACTGCAACGCTGCCAGAGCCCCACAGATTGAATATCCTCAAGCCAGGCAAAGCTGTCATTGACAAAGAGTGAGTGAGTGCATATGTGCAAGTGTGTGTGTGCGCACACATCTGCCTTTTGCCTTCTATAACCACGTTGCCTTGACAACCACGCCTCTGTGTTCTTTGTCCTTTGTCACTGTACCGAGTGGTAACAGGATGAAAAAATCATTTGTTTGATCAAGGTTGTCCACAAGCACCAGATGACAGTAAAAGTGCATAGAAATTATGAGCTGAAAATCCACCATGGTTTCTGTATATTTAATATGGAAAAAAACTCCAAATTTCATGCAAAAAATACTGTAGATTCGATCAAATTTGTCAACCCTTTCATGACATTTATGAATGTGTCATTTACGGGACTCCCTTGTGAGTCTGTTTTGTATTCTAGCTGCTGTCTATCCATCAGGGGAGTAACTTTGGGGCCCCATGCCCCTCTAATCCCAGAGACAAAAAAAAAGAACAGGAAGATGGCAGCAATCGCCTCAAGCAATTAACGCAATAAAAAAATAGCCAGAAGTAGCCACTGGCAAATTGGAGGGTGACATATGTCAGTCAAAGAGAAAGTCCCAGTGAGACGATCTGACATTTGAATGCAGCACACAGAGGTTCGTTTGCACGGGGAGGATCCGCTCAGTGTGGCATTCAAGGTTGTGTGTTGATACATTGCAATCCAGTGTGTGTGCATGTGTGTTAATGTATTTGATTACAAGCATTTGTTATGTTCACACTCAGATATGTGTATGGTGTTACAAACAGCATCCAAAAGGATTTTACGTCCCACTGTGGAGATATTTCTAAAATCTGCTTCCAGCTCACTTTTTGTTTCAACATATATAAACCATAACGACACTGCAGCTCTCATGCATTTATTTTTGCAATATATCAAAAGTGAATCAATAGTTTTTGAACATAGTTTTGGAAATAGCATCTGAGTTTCATGCCTCTTGGTGGCTGTTTCCCTTTGCAGCGAACATTTTGGGGCTGGTGTTGCTAAGAGATGAGCTGTCAACTTCTCGTTCTTCATCACATAGCAAACAAATGTTGCTAAAAGGCAGTTTTTAAGGTACTTTTTTAGCAATCACAGCTATCTGTCCCTTTGAAATGCTTAACATTTGGGAGGAACTAGCACTTCAGTTTGCATTTTACTTCAAAAATGGTCCTTATGCAGCCTAGTCTGCTAGGGCTAGCAATAGTTCTCACAAAGTCTTATTTTTCCTTATTTTTCATATCTTGTGGAATGATAATAGTTGCAACTAATATTGCACAAGTCAAATTAATAACCAACAAAATAATATTTTTAATTTTGAGTTTGTTGTTCCTTTCCTTGTAAATATTTGAAAAAAATTCCTCCTTGGTAACTTTGATAAAGCAGCTGATGATAAAGAGCAACCTCGTCTTGTTTTGATCCTGTACATGTTGTCTGTCCTCAGGTTTCTCTTGCACAGACATCAATGAGACTTCATGAAAAGGTTTGACTGACAGACTAACTGACTGTGACAGATAGCATGCACACACATTAGAACAGCTTATGAAGACAGTCAAGAAAAGAAAAGCAGAGGTCTCATCATGGTTCCTCCCTTCCTGTGCAGCAAACATTCATCCATTGGTGCCTTGAAAAAAAAAAAAATGAGAGGCAAAACAAAACACTGCTTAAATGTTAAAGAGTTGTTGTGCAATTGACTGAACAAATGGATTCAGAGGGAAGTGAGGCTTGAGTTTTTACAAACTGCCAAAGGCTTAAGAGGACCGAAGCAAATGGAAGCAAATGGACCATTGCAATTTACTGAGACACTGGAACTCTGGTGGTAAAACTCGGACATGCAGTTGCCTTGTTTTGTTAGTTACGTTTCATTTAAGGGAAAATCTGTAAAATCAGACCGCGAGGCTGCTCTGTGACTGCACGGTGACTGTCTCTCCGGCTGAAGTTGTTGTGTACGGTGCAGAGATCAGGTATCTGGGCTTTTTGTTGCCTTCAGGCTTTGTGTAATGTGTTGAGGCTTTGTTTATTTTGTTAGTTTTTTGTTTTATTGGACTTTCCTGATGTTGAAACAAGATACACACAGTATCTATGTCAGTAAACCCAATTTCTGTCCATATTTCAACACCCACAGACATGAAATGAAACAGCAGACGACTTCACTTTTTCAAGATTTTTGTTTTAATTCCTCTCTGTGTCAAATATCTTATTGTTTTTAGCAGCCATAACAGGTTGGTTTTGACACTCGGTGGGTAAAAGGAGCACTGTATGTGCAAAAATGATGTCAACACATTTTCCATTGTTAACACAGGTTCAGCATGTTGTCTCTCACAAAGAAACTTTTTGTGTGTGGTGTTGCTGCAGAGTAACAGGTGTCAAAATAAGAAAAACTCCTGATATGAAATATTGAAAGATTAATGTAGATTAACAGTATTAAAGGCGTTTTTGATAATAGGATTACCAGAGGTGCTGGACAAGTTTAGGGTCTATATGTTTATGTATAAAAAAAATATTTTTAAGTTTTCAACATATAAGTTCTGTGCCAACAGGAAAAATTAATTCAGCTCGATTGTACTTGGTGATTAACAACATTCTGATAAAGAAAACACTTTCAAGTTAATAATTTCAATCAATAGGGAATCCACACATAGTGGAGAAGCAATAAAGGTAATAAGGGGAGATAACCGGTGGCATGATCACCATGGGAGTAGAGCAGTTCAATGTTTAGGCCCGGTGAAATACAGCAGCCCAATCTCACATGTAATTACTGATCGTGTTCTCATGCTACACCACCGTAACCTACCTGAACTAATCACAGGCCTATTATGCATATCCAGCAACAATAAATAACTTTCACACCATTGCTTAGCTGTCTGGGGAGCAATCAAGGCCTCATAAATAACTGCTATAAACACAGTCTGTTAATGATAACCTCTGCCTTGCTGCATTTTTGCTCAGCTGCAGAAAACATCTTTGAATGAAACTATTTTCTAACTCTGGTTATGCATCTTGATGATCACTACTTTCTAACATGATCTCCTACAACATAAAAATAACTTGGAAGATGCTTTTGTCCAAATGGCTGTAAGGTAAATCCCCTGGTGGGAATAAAACCTCTGACCCTGGCATTGCAGAAGCTCCTCAGCTGCGGCAAATGTGTTGCTGCATTAATGTAACAAGCAGAAGATGGATTTTTTAGGTTCCACGCAGGGAAACAAAAGGTCTGTGCCAACATGCAAACAGTTTTTTTTTCGAGCCAGGTTTAAAGCTACTTTCTTGCTTATTTTTCAATTTCTCAGCTGCTCAACATCGACTTTCTAGTCAATTTATCCATGTGGAATAATTTAATAATCCCTAGACGAGGTGTTTTTCTGCAATTATGGATCCATAAAATTCTAATAGGCAATTTTGTCACAGTCATGTATGTTTTCATCATCCCAGTCAGAAAAAAAAGCATCACGTTTCTTTCATACACTCGTGCACATGTTGATTACCTCAAATTGAGTAAGTCAAAAACAAATTAAGCAAACACACTGGATGCACCAAGGATGACAATCTTTTTAGTGACATCCAAGAAGGCCTTCTGAAGAAAAGGATGAAAAGAAGCTTTCAGCGGCACATGAATGAATGATGCTGTGTTGAAGGTTTTTTTTTTGTGCCTCCTGTTTCTGTCAAAATGCCGACGAGGTTGCCAACAGTGCTCCAGGAGGGCCATTAGGGAGTTTGATGGCAACTCAGGAGGGGGCCCTGGGTGGCATTATCATCATTTAAAACCCCTGGGAAGATAGATTGAGGGAGAAAGAGAATCATCCTCACTTAATGCCCAAATACTCAGAGATGGCCCTCAGAATATTCAGAGTGGGTCAATAACTGACTGAGAGGCTACCTGAGTGAGCGGCGGGCTGCTGAATAACAAACCTGTTGACATTAATATTAAGCAAACTTGCCGTCCTTCTGCGAGCGAGAGAAAGAGCAGATCTGTGCGAACTTGTGTCATTGGCGTTAAACGATCTATTCTTCGCTTTTCTTGGAGCAGATTTTTTTAGGGAAATAAGAGTCGCTGCACTCCAAAGCAAGAGACTGTTCATATAATATACTTCAACACCCTCTCAAATAAAACGACTGCTGGCCTGCAAGTAAAAACAGTCTTTGAATAAAACCGAATATCTACCTCATACTAAACCCTTTACTCAGGAAATAACAAAAACTATGGAGTTGCACTCATTGTTAAGTCACTATTTTTATTCATTTTTATTTTAATATGAAGAGTGGGAATAATTTAGCTGTGATAAATAAAAAATTAAGACTATATTTTATAATGAATACACAATTCTAAAAGGATGAGTTCACATTTTAAGTCAGTCCTTAAACAAAACTCAGATGCTCACATGCAACTGTTGTTCCATTTTTTTGTTAAAACGAACATTCTGCACAAATATTAAAAGATTCCTTTCTTAAATATTTCAAATAGAAGAATTGGAGGACAAAAATTAAAGTCTATATTCTGTTTTCATGATGAAGGAAAGTAAAAGAAAGAGGGTTTTTGTACTCAAAAAGAATATGTCTTTGAAAATATAACTACTGGTGTTTTTATTTTTCCTTTTACAAGAAAGCTCTAAAGACTCTTTGTAAGTAATTACTCTCCTGATAAACAAGCAGAACACTTATATTTGTGTTTTTATATTGACGATATTTTTTAATATTCCTCTTATTGTAGTTTGTCTTGACACTTGAATTTGAAGAAGGGCTGTAAATCAATATGTAGATCGATATCCCATCTAAATAACACAAATACAGAAGCAGAGGTCAATTCCATAACAATTGCAAAGAGATTTTCTCCTTAAGATGGCAGAAGCATGAAGGCATACATTTTCTATAAAAGATGCACAGCATGAGGTCATCTTGTCTACAGAGATGCATCATTTCACACTGTTTCATAGTTGCTCTATTCATATGCAACAGACAGAAAAATACCAGTAGTATATATGTGGTTGGATTGTAACGACTGAATCATTTCTTAAGAATTCTGTTGATAATTTTTTTTATGGAGGAACTACATATGAAAAATGAACTACAATTACACCCTTAAAGAACTTCTATCAAATAAAATCTGCTCATCAATCTCAACAAAACATTTAAAGGGTTAAAAGTAGAATTTGTTTTAAATTTGTTGTTAAAGTTGTGAAAATAGCATCAATCAGGGAAAAAAAGAAAATCCGAACGAGAGCACATGTCATCTTTGACACCCAAAGTCATGCTGTGATCACAACTGATGCATCGTGTCGTTACTCCCTCCTTTGTGCAAGTCTTCACGCTTCGACTTTGTAAACTCTGAAATACCAAACAGACGAGCAATGTGACAACGTGTGGAACAAAAGCTTGTGTTCGGTGTTTGAGAGTGACACTCTGAGGGTGAAAAAGAAACCAATCAGCCAATGTCATCAGAACAGCCTGTTTGTCTGCCAGGTTGTGCCATTTAAATGTTGTAATTGAACTAAATGTCCTCAGTGTGACTTAAAGCCTAATGCAGCACTACAGTACTATTCTCAATCTTTTAAGCAAACTCTCATATGCAGATTCTGCAAAAGAACGTTCTCACCCTGAGAGAATTTCATCGCCCCGAGCAGCCAAAGCGTTTAGTTTTGACTCCTGCATTCTGATTATAAAGCAAAAGCCATTTTTCCTTTCTGTAAAGCTGGATGCATAATATTTCCTCGACAAACAAACAGATTAAACGTTGTTTGACACGGCACTCTGGAGCTGAGAAGTGTCAGAACGAAGTTGGTGAAGCAGATGTGGCGTATTTTCCACCATGTTTGCATGTTTATGCAGTAATATCAACAGCTTAGCATACGGTCAGATGTATGCCATTTTCCTCGCTCAAGAATTATTAAAGTTTTCCAGCAGGTGATTCATATAAACAACACAGCTCTTCACGACCTCACGCAACTAATTCAACATCCTCTAGCAGAAAAGCTCTCAGTGTGCAGGTGACGACATGCAGAGCGTTTGTATTTCCCTCAGTATGTCAGATAAACACCTGTAATGCAAATACAAATCCACTCACTTGTCTGACACTGAGGCTGTAATAAACATATTTTAAACTTGCAGAAGAGAAAGCAGGTATTTTCTTTTGTTGGAAATACGTATGTTCAAACCGCTCGCTCTCACATCTCTGAAGTTGACTGTGTGCTCGACTTTCATCTAAAATAATCATCCTCTCTTCTCTTTCAGGTTTTCTCATATTGTGATGGAGAAAAATTGGTGAATGATTTGTCATTACATTGTAATGGAAATCACCTTGTTGTTGTTTCTGCTCTCTTTTCAGACCCAAAGAGTCTCATGAGAGACGCGTTGCCTCTGAGGAAGGACTATCTGGATGCTGAGTGCTATTAAGTTCCCCTGAAAATAAGTGGCTACTTTAATCTTCAGCACTCAGCAGACAAAGTGGATGGTCCTGTGTTCTTTCAAAATCTGTTTTTCTCTAAGTTTATATTCATAAACTTTGTTCTGCAGAGAAGTAAAAGTTCACCCGGAGAGAGAAAAATCACTGAAAATCACGGATATGTAAAACGAACTCTCAAGTGTCACAGTGTCCTTCAGAGATGCAACTCATATCGCACTCAGATAAATACATTAGTATGATGTCCAAGTGTCATGTCTTGTCATGAGGCTCAGACTTTCAAGGAGAGCCTCTGATCTTACAGATACAAGTGACAAGGCATTAAATGGGGATGTAGAGCACCCAGTGGGTGGCCATCAATCAACATCACCAGCATCAGTCGCATGTAAATGCACAGAAAATTCCATTCTCGACCCCGTAAGTCAGAAGAACCTGGTTTGGGTGACACATGTAAACACCATAACTCAGACTCACCTGGATGCCTTACAGTTACTCTGGCATTGAAGCAATGCACCTCTTTTGCTTTTTGCAGCAGCAAGGTTGTGGTTAAATTTTGATTTCTGCAAACTAGATTTTTGCTGCAATCACGTCTTTTTTAACTTTCTTGCGACCACATAGATAAGAATGATGCATAATTAAATAAAAAGCTTAAAAATATACTAAATGGATGCTTTTCCTTTTCCTTCATGTCTGTCTGTTGAACACATGAGCCAGGGTTAAATCCACACCACTACTGGATGGATTACTGGGAGATTTTGTGCAGAGAAAAGCCCTTTTCATATACGAACTGTGTACAGTGTCAGCAGAATCCGCTCCGGACCCTGTGTTGCATTACCCTTTCACACATGTAGCACACAACTGGGGATTATCCATGTCAGATATGTTCTCAGCAACTGGAAATAATTAGTTAGGTTGGGCGAGAGGTGGCGACGGGGCAGAATGTGCAGGAGGCATGACATGTTTAGTTTAGCCTACAGCACACTGAAGATTGCGGACAGGGTTTGCCGACTTATCTGTAATGATGACTGTTTGTTTTGATACCAATGTTACATGCATCTGGGCCTACGAGCGATACCAATGAAGAGAGAGGAAAGCAGTCTGTGCATTTACATCACACCAGTGAAGAAATGCTGCAGAGTTTTGGGACCAACAGCACAAGAACTTCTAAACACATGGCTGATGTATTGTGCTTATTGTCTTGTCTGTCTTTTGCTGCTTTCTTTAATTTTGTTAAATTCTGAAATTTCAGCGGCTAATTAGCACTTCACATCCACACAAATCATGTTAAAAGCACAAGTTTTCTGTCTTTTAGTAACTTTATTGCAAATCTCTCAGTTGTTTAAATGCTATCAGCTCTGCTAGCTAGCTTTAGCTTTACAAACATGGCTTGACATTAAAATGCAGGAGTTCACCTGCATCGCTGATGGCAGATTGTAAACCATAAAAAACTAAGTACAAACCATAAAAAAAAATGTGTGTTTATTGATATTATCATTAAAAGTTTTACAATGGTGCATTTGGAGCTATTGTGTTGCACTTTAAAGCCTTTTGGCAGGAAGCTAACAAAATAAATTGTCAATTTTATCCATCCAGTGTTGTTTCCTGGTGTGTTAATGCTGTGTCCTCACAGGAACATCAGTGTGACTGCAGAGTCTTGTTACATAATTTCTTATAAAACGTATGTTGCCACAAATAAATGCCAAGAATGCAGATGCCCGTTCTTCTGCTTTGATCATCAGCATGAAAAGAATATTGATGGACAGCCGGGGTATAATACCAGCGAGCTCTGCAGCCCCTGTTTGGAGCAGCTCTGACTCATCGACTCTGAGGAACTTCAGCGGCTTCATGTTGTTTGCTGAAAGGGGTTTATACATCATTAGCAACCAGCCTAATGAGCTAGCTATTGAATTTGGTGTTTTGATGTTGACGGCATTTGTTTTGACGTACTCTAAGTTGATGTCAGCTAATAATTTACGTTTTTATTCTGTGCTTGTGCAGAGTTGAAGCGAAGGCAGTGCAAACATTAAAATGATGATTATCATCAGAGAGGTGGGTAACAACTGTTAAACGGTTTCATTTGTTTGAAATCATGATGCATATCCTTCAAACTCCAACTCAACAAAAAAAAAATCAGACTCAATCCTGAAGAGCATTTCTTCATCAATGCCTGAAACATTAACATCATCAACATGCCTGTAAGTAAAGATACATTTATATGGTTTGGGATAAGCTGCAGAATCAGTGTGGATGAACTTTTATTCTTTATGTTAACTCTTGTTTTTCTTGGTGCCAGAAAAGATGCACCACTCAACAAACTGTAACCTGCCAGTGTAATGGCTATATAAGTTATATAAGTTACGTTAAGTATAAGTTACGTTAAAATATTGTAATCTGTTATCCACTATTCTGGTCTCCCAGGCAAACGAGTGAAGCTAAAAAGGGATGATCTGTTTTGTAAAAAATCAACAATTCCTGATGTTATTTGAAAGACGTTTTAAGTTGCTGTTTAATGTTGTTTTCTGCAGTGTTTCATTTTCTTTAGGTTGATTTTCTTGGAAGTTGTTTTTGCAATCGCTGATCGGGTTTTGATTTCTTTCGTCTGAGTAGACTGTAGCGGGGAATGCGTTGCTTCGCCCGTCCATTACAACACTGGACGTGGTTAAAGCAACATCGTGTCTGTGTTTTTATTAATTATTCCCCGTTGCAGGTAGGAAAAGCACCTGTAGTACACTTCATGGTTTGTTTGCGTTTTCTGTGTGTTGAAAGAGATGTTAAAAGTGGAATACTGATGTCTGTGACAACTTTAAAAGAGAATATTAGGTTCAGTTATATGTAAATGTTATGCTAATTGTAGCTTCCTTGCTAGCGCTGCGGCAGAGCGAACGGCGTTGTTTTATAGACACACTTACGATGTTATTGTTTCATGTTGGTTTTAATACGACAGTTATAAAATAAATTGTGTTTCATTTTTAAAAAAAAATACATTACGACACTGGACGTGGTTAAAGCAACATTGTGTCTGTGTTTTCATTAATTATTCCTCGTTGCAGGGGTGTAACACCAGGAGTTTCACTGTAAATGTTAAAAGAAAGGTGTTGGCTTGCTCTCAATGCCAGAAATGGTAAATTTATTCATCAACAAGATGCACGACAGTCTTGTGGTTTTTATCAGATACAACTCAAAATGAATTACCTTCACTTAATGCACTTTTCTCCAACTTTTAACACAGGTGCACATGATCAACAGCTATTAGTCAATGACCTGAGGCAAGTAAAGGATTGAAAAGAACCCTCTGATGGGTTTTGGTGAAGTTAAGAGTGATGGAAAAAGATTGTTTTTGCAAAAAAAAAATATTCTTGTAGTAACCAAAACACTCTTATCAAGCCGTTTTATGATAAAATACTGTGAATCTGTGGAAGAATCTGTAACAACTTGTTTAGTTTTCTTGGAGTTGTCTTCTTGTCCTCTGCTGTGTGTTAATCCTTCACCACAGGGACCAGTCAGTAAACACAAGGGGCCTTTATCAGCTTAAATTGCAAAGCCAGTCTGCAGCAGAAAAGACTGTCTTCTCTCTTCTCTAATTGGGACCTTAAAGATTTCCCTGCATGTCTAAGTTAAATTTGGGTTTAAGAAATACACATAGAGCAATCGATGAAAACGGATCATTATTAATTCCTTTTTTTTATTTAATAGTACTGTTTGCCTTTGTGCTTCTTAATGATGTCTGGACAGTGAGTTAGAGCTGCTGATATAAAACCTGTTTCTCTTCCCTTTAAAAAATCATTTTTGCACAGAATAAAACTTTGCAGCCTTGAAACTAGAGGAGATAGAGAACAGCAGATCACAAAATGTAAATTTGGTTTTGTCAGCCTGTCTGTTTTACCATTATTTTTCTGAGAGTGAAGGTTTTTATTCTGGTGCTTCGTTACATAACTCCCCACTTACTGTAAGCCACATGATTCTGGCAGGAACAATGCTTTCTTTTCCAGGAAATTTTCTTTAGTGCTGCTTTATGTCATGTTATAAACTTTTGTCACATCAATGTCTTCTGATTTAGGGCGTCTTCAGCCTCTGTTTGAACACGGCCGTTTTCTCTAAGGTCAGGTAATTTCAGTTTTTACACTGCTTTTCTGGCTCAGTACATTAATCCTGTTTGTGTCAGCCACGTCTGTGTTTTTTAGCAGGTGCACCGCAGAAATTGAAGCAATAACTGTAAGTGCCGGGTTTCAGTTAACACTCGGTTTTTATTTCTTCAACCACCATGAGGTTGACAGTTTGGACTTATGGGGAAATGTCTTCACAACTTTTGGAAAGACTGCCATGAAATATGGTTGAAACATTGATGCCCCCTTCAATATTAACTGTATTTGCTTTAGTAATCCCTTGACTCCTCAACTGGCGCCATCATGAGGTCAACATTTTGATTTTTCACTAAATATCTGCATAACTAATGTAATTGTCATCAGCTTCAGCTCAAGGTCCACTTGATGTTCTGTGCTAATTAGCTAATGTTTACATGCTAACACCCTAAACATGTTAAGCATTACCTAAAAACCACAAGCGTGTTAGCATTGTTAATATGAATAAGTTAGCATACTAACATTAGCATTTAGGCGAAAGCACTGATGTGTCAGGTTTTCATGCCATTTAAGACTTTTATTACCCTGATTTTTAAAAAGGTTGGATTCTCTGTTAAACCCAAATAAAAGACAAAATGCAGTCATTTGTATTGTTTCAAAGCACATGTTGTGGTTTCTTTTACAAAATATGTTTTCTATCCTTTGATGCCCTTTTTATTTCCAATCATGATACTATCACCTGTTATTCACAGATTTTTTCCAAACAAGAGTTTAACAAGCATTGCTTATTTTTCCTAGACTTTGGTCCTGTCTTAATTTGCTGGCATCAAATTAAGAGTAAAATATATTTTAGCAAAAATCAATAAGGTTGATGAGGTAAAACATGAGGCTGTCGAGCTTGATCAAACTGATGTCTATTTCCAGTCATGGCAGTGACAGGCATCTTAGTTTTGTCTGTATTTAGGGGAGGAAAATTACATGATATTTAGTTTTTCTAAGCAGAAAATCAGGCCTCAAATTTTATAATTAATGTGCATCAACCTTTACAATGACGTGCTGCTCAGTGTTATCAGTGTAACCGTGGAAATTAATGCCATTGTGTGCATATAATTTGTCCAAAGCTGAAATAAATGTAATGATATGAGAATTAGCCCATTTGTTGCCACATGGATCTTCCAGCAGGTTCAGTATACAGAGCAAAAGTGATACCAGAGTGATCTTTGGTATCACAAGCTGCACTGAGATCCACAAATCGAAGCACCAAGGTAGAATCAGAACCCATCACATACAGAAGTTCTTTCACCACTTTACTGAGTGCAGTTTCAGTGGAGTGACAGGCCTTGAAAGTAGATTTGAAAGGTTAAAAAAGATTACTGTTAAGTGGGCTGAAAGTTGCTCAGACACATCTCTTTCTAGCACTTTTGAAAAGAATGGAGGGTTACAGACTGGTCCTACTTAAAGACTCTGGATCAGAGTTGTTCCTCAGGTATAGATTTAGCCACAGTCGTCCAAAAGCTAGTGGGGACTGCCACTCGTGATAAAGTGATAAATTAACAGTATTTATTAAGTCCCTGAAACAGTCAAGGATTTTTAAACATTTTAGCTTGAAGGGGGGACGAGGTGCCAGGTAGTTTGTTTAGAAACTATAAGCTGCATAAACAAAACTTCAGAAGAGATTTGTTTCTTTGCATTCTGTAAGAACAGAGATGTCAACATGCGAATATTTAGCTATATATCATTACATGAGGGTGGGTGGGTTGGATTTCCTCCTGTCCACCCCAATTTTTGAAGTCACCAGCCACTGGTGTAAACACGCTCTAAGTTTGGCAACAGTGTCAGAAGAAATCAAAGTTACTGATTAAGCCGGAGAAATATGCTGCTTTAGCGGCGAACAGAGCATGCTTGTAATTCAATAGACACTCATGCCTTGAGAGGTAGAAAAAAACAGTTTGATTTATGCTATTTGTGTGACAGTCTCCAGGCCTGCTATCAAGCCTGTGGCTGAAGCTGTCTGAAGTGCCTGTGACATTTAAGGTAACATTGGCAGAGATGAGCTGTTCTGAATGATGGACATGGCTCTCCCCTCATCTGCAAAAACCTGCCGTGGCTGCAGACTCTCAGTGTTTTGACTGATGTCTTGTTTGTCACGGGTTCAGTCATTTATTACAAACAAACATGATCTTGTGATGATGCTTAAAATTTGGAAAATTCAACCAATGACAGACGACAGTTTTAGTAGACATGGAGTCGCTAAATGACAGTTTTGCATACAGTTCTTCTAGCTCTCTCTCTGATATTTGTCTCAGTCTTTTTATTCTTTTTTTACAATGAGGCAAACACTGATTCTCATGTAGAGATCATACTGGATGGCTGGGTTGTGCAAGTTTATCCCTCACGAGTGCTAAAGCTCAAAGTTCAGTTAACGTGGATTTAAGTGCATATGTTCACGTCAAAGTTCACAATGTTTAATTCAGTATTTTTATAATTATACAGAAACACACAGCAGCCCTCCTCCTTGCAGTCTTACTACAATAAACCAGAAAAAAGACAATTCAATTCAATTCAAGAGGGGGAGGGGAAAGAGATAGATAGAAAGAGGAGAGAGAGCAAAGCCAAAAGCTTAGATAAAACTATATGTTAAACTAGATGTAAGCTAAATGTAAGTGTTTTATAATAATGATACTATTAATAATACTAGTACCAATACCAATAATAATATTGCTAATGATAATAATAATA
>JAPZDY010000026.1:19841153-19852799 GCA_029783645.1 Ctenochaetus hawaiiensis | reverse complement strand
GACACATATCAAAATTGTTCATGTTAGATGGGTTTGATCTGAAGAATTTCCGAATTTCTTAAAAATTGTGATGTTAAAAATATTGGTAGTTGTTTGCAGAAACAGAATATAAGTAAATGAGTAGAAACATACAACACAATGACCCATTAAATTTGTGTTGTGCGGCTTTCAATCTGTTTAGTTATCAATCAGTGTCCCAACAGAGAGAGAGTGAACTGACTACTCATTCATGAAATATTGATTATCTATACACTTGTTTCTACAACAACTTCGTAATACAATTCAACCATAATAAATCATTTTCACCCCCTGCAGAGGTAAAGTTTCCCTCTGAAATCAGGTCAGACTGATAATAAATAATAATGCATTCATCCATAGGTATGGTGTAGCCATTACATCCTATATATGCTCACACAGATTAAAAAACTTCAACACTGCATACTTTCCCATGACCAGTAAGTACTTAATTCTGCACACCTGAGTAAAGGTAAAGCCAGTGCATGCAAACATGATGCCACTTGGGAAGGTTTTGACAAAGAAAACATCATTACCTACTTGATTCAATTGGGACAAAAATCTGGAGCACAGAACATGGAGATAAATTCCCTGAGGCTCTTCAGCTCTTCAATGGCCACAAATTATTTTTAGCTCGAGGTTTTCTTTGTAATTATTTTTGGTATTTTGTCTTGATATGTTTATGATCTTTGTTTCTTGACCTATAGACCTAAACGTTACATTTTTAGCTGTTTTCTAGCATTTTTAGCTTATTACCAATGTGGCATTTCGTGTATTTATTCCAGCTGTCTGTATTATGGTTTCTTAATGCTCTGTTATGAGCTCACCAAGTCGAGTTTATAAAAACGTTTCTTGTAGCAAAGATAGTTTACTTACAAATAAAAATAAAAATTATAGATATAAATTTTTCTTCCCCTCCATTTTGGCTTTCATCTGAAAAGTCTTTAAACTCACATGCACATCCAATATCACTATGATTTCTAGATAAAAAAGGGAAAACTGAAGCCGACACGCTGCCTCTAATGAGCCTTTCAGTAAACACAAGGCCAACACAATCTCCCCCAAAAAATCACCCTTTCAGCTGTAACTGCACCCTTGCTGTAGCAACTTAGAGCAGTTTATCAATCAACTATAAATGAGCTGGGTTAATTAATAGGTAGCCAAAGGGTATTTACAAACATTAATATTCTTCACCGGCAGCGTGGCAGCCAAACAGCCTATTGGAAGTTGCTGTGATGGATGTTTTTTTGGTTGCCATTGGAGTTGAGGCTAAAATCCAAAGCTAGGAGAGGAGAGGTCAAGCATCCCGCCACGTTCTGCAACCTCAACCTTGGGCAGTTAATTGAGAAGAAAATACAAACCCGAACTTGTCTTCTCACTTCCTGCTCCCACTTTCACGCTCATTGTGGTGCGACCGGATGCTGGTCACTTTGTAAATGCACAGAAGTGAAGAAACGGCTCCCTTTACTGTTTTGAATGAAGCTGGAGGCAATTACACATCAAGTATTTGGCTTGATTAGAGTTATACCTCAGGGTAGCCCGAGGGTACATAATGAGTTCATTTCAAAGGGGAGCAGTGAAAATGTAATATTGATGAGCACACGCACGCATACACACACACACACACACACACATCTGGTTATTTTAAGAGGGACTCCATGCTTGCTTTCTGAAGACAACTGTTGACCCAATATGCAGATGGTCTGTTTTTAAATGGGCGCTTGCACGCTGTTGCATCCATATTAGAATACCGCTGAAGAAATTTAGCACATTGATGAGATACCAAACGACAAGCACCTGCCTGAGCTGTGGGCGGTTTATTCCTCCTCACTTCAACTCCCCGATGATGCATTAGCCGGCGTGACAAACTCCACTAGTGCCATTGTTTGAGCTGTCATTGTGTTTAAAACGCTAGGCTTATTCCTTTCACTGTATCATCACAACTGGAAGTCGATCCTTTAACACAGGCTCCTTAGTTGCTTCATTTAATCAATACAGTCTTATCTCATACCCCACCCCACTTGTAATGATTGCCTTTGGGAAGGAAAATCTTATTTGCATATTTTCTGAGTCTTTGGGGATTAATTCTAGATGTGGAAGCAATTTTTTAAATTAAAATTTATTAAAAATTGAATGTTTAAAACAGGTAGGCTTCTTATGAATGGTAATTTTTTTCCCCCTCTTCGCAGGACGTACTATTTATTAATCCAAAACTATTTTTTTTTCCCTTAACAGTATGGGTCTTTTCCTATTTATAAGCTGTTAACTGCTCTTGATTTCCTCTAAGTGTTTTATGTTGTAATAAACCGTAGATGTTGGAAATAAAATATGACTGCTCATTAGTTCATTGCACATGATCACACAGCATTAGGCTCCGGAGGAAATGTGCAACGCTGTGGGAAATAAGCGAGTGTTTCACTGTGGCTGCACTCAAATATGGGACAAGACATTTGCTTTCTGTTTGATTCTGTTTGAGCTAAACATTTCTTAGCATTGAAGTTCTGAAGGTGTCGATGCACTTTTCCCTGCAGCCAGAAATCTGTTAGCTCACAGTCAGTTTGTGTCTTTTGCAGTGACATTTGACAGGTGAACCGAAACTCTGAGGTGCTGCTGTTAATTCAGCACTGCACCTGAACTCCACTGTTTTTCCGCCACGGTTGAAGATAAGCACTTTTAAATCTTTGCTATAGCTTCCAGCAACAGCTGATTGACATATTACATACAACATTACAGAGCACTATTCAAAATATTATCATAAACCAGCAAAGAAGTGCAAATTATTATTCTGTTAAGGAATAATTTTGTTGCTTTTGTTTATACTATCAACACAAGCTATAAAAACATTAAAACTAACAATGCCTTTCAATAGTCAGAGTTTTGAGTCTATGGCATCCAGACATAAGTATGTAAATACAAAAACAACATTTCCATTTCAAAAGAGGCTCAATAATTTTCCCCAAAAAAGCTTTGAACTGTCGTTTTTAGCCAATATTACTCAAAATTTAAGGGCATACAGCATTCACTGAGGACTATTTTTAGCAGTGGATAAATGTCAGTCAATACACTACAGTGCCTATGTTCGTCACCATGAAGGAACATGTCACCCACTGTGACGGTGCAGCTCCTTGTTGTGTTTTTAATAGTTTTTTGACATCGATGAAGCTCCATGGTAATGAGGACTGTATACTGTATACCTGACAATGTACTCTGCAGCTGTATAATGTGGGGAAAAGTCCAAACAAAATGGAAATAGATACAAGATCAGGCTGCATTTTGGCAAAAACAACAGTATTAAAAGACTCAAATTTGGATCAAGAGCCAAAAAGTAATTGAGACACTTCTTTTTATTGAGCTCTTTGACTTTCCAAAGCAGTCACTTACAGAGGCTCTGACTCAGTGGCCATCCGACCTGTGCACTAATCCATCTATGCCTTTTGATAGATCCCATTATGTCGCTGATGCTAAACAGTCACTTGCACAAATCTGTATCCAAATGAATCAGATACTGTTCATATTGACCTTTCACTGCTTTAAAATGCTGCTGTACATGGTAATTTTCTGCTTTTTTGACCCTGTTATGGCCCTTAAAACTGTGTTGCTCAACTGTATAATTAAAGAAAATATAAGTAACTATAAAACTCTGTTATTCATTCTGTTCACACATTATCAGTTACAAAATGGATCTGAACACAAACAGTCTCACTACATCACATTATATTTCTGACCTATCAGGCTGCCAATAACTGAACCAAAAACAGGTTTATGTGCATCAAATTCTGACCGACTGTTTCAAGAACCACTTAACCAACAAATGAGACTTTATGCCACCACAGTTTCACACATAAAACACATCAGACCAGATAAACTGCAGGATAACAGTGCAGTTTTTGCTGCTTTTCCTCCAAAGTTAAAACCCAGATAGTCATATCGGTTTGTCAGAGACTGCTGTTAAAGACTTCTTCAAGTTTAACTTACACTCCTTAAACACCAGACTCATCTCCTTTAAAAAATCCATTAAAATAACACTTACTACACATCACTTGCAAGTTTAATGGAAGCTGAAACGTCGGGCACATGTGCACAATGTTCTCTCTGGTTACAATCCTGGCAAAAACTGAGATATTATGTTTATAAGTATGATGATTACGGAGGTTTTCTAAAGCCAGTAACATACCAGCCTACACGTTTTATGGTGTAAAATGATGGAATCCTGCAGCGGAAAAGAGACGGTTATTTCCTGGGAATAAATGGTTACAGGTGAAAGAGAATAAAATCTTCCGTGCCTCAATTTACTGTTGGAATCCTCAGGGAAGTCTGCATTTCCAACACACTGTCACACCCCTCGGCGCCTAATACAGATGGACAAGCTGCTGTTTAGCTTCAGTGGGTGCAAAACCCTCCTGCCAGAAAGCCTTTTTAAACAGGTGGGTGATGCAATGAAGCTATCGTAGTTGCACCGTAGTCACACTGTGGTTAGACTTAGGCACCAAAGCCACTTGTTTAGGTTCGGAGTAAAGATCTTTGGTTTCACACTTCAGGTTTTGAGCCTTGGTCTCATGGGTGACACACAGGAGTGTTTGACCCATCATGCTATCCAACCTCCACCTCTCCTGAGACTCTGTTGGTCTTTCTTCTACCTCAGGTGGAGCTGTTGCTACAGGCATCGTATACTGATGCAGAGAGTTTTACATCAGAGATTGTTTAAAGCCTCTCACGCAGACGCTCAAGGGTACCTTGTGTGTCTGTAGGAGACAGCGATGGGCGTGACAAAGTGTCGGCATCTGACAACCCTAGAGATGAGACCGGCTTTTGGAGCTGCCAGTGTCCCATTACAGACCCCTTTTTCAAGTGGATGCTTTGACCTGCCACGCACAGGTCTACGAGGGGGTGGTTGAGAAGTTCATGACCTGCTCTACAAGGAGATGAGTTACACAGCTCTCCTCACATGCCCATGTGGTCGAAGTCTTTGTGATTATACATAAAGTTGAGAATTAATGACGTTTGTGCTATTTCTGTTGAAAAGTCAGAATCAGAGAAAACGGACAATACCAGCCTTTGTGCGGACATGTTGTGTTCCATCTCGAGGGTCCATCTAAGAAGGTCCACGACGACATGCAGACAAGGGGAGGACGGGATGCTGCATTCAAATGAGGCGGAGAGGGTTGGCTGCACAAAGGCTTAAGCTGTCAGAGTTCTGACTTGCAGTGTTCAATTATGTGTGACAGAAATACCGCAAAAGTTATTACCTTAAATCTTTGTGCATGATCACTCAAAAAAGTTACATTTGCATATTTTTCTGTTCTTACGAGTTGAAACGTTTGGCATTAAAAAAGGTCTGCTTGTACTTTTTAGTCCACAGACATTTTTTCTGAGATATTTTGACTTATCACAGAAAGAAAAAGGCACAGGTGTTATTTATAAAGCTAACAATGCCTCTGTTCCATTCAAATGTCCCAGTAAGCCGTGGTCGGGTGACAGTGAGCCAGCATGCATAATATCGGGACCCTGAAAGCAAAGCAGCTAATGTCTCCAGCTGAGACGTGTCAAAACGTCTTCGATGAAAAAGGCCAATTACAATAACTTGGGAGAGTGTGTAAATATCACATGGCCCCATCATATTTTCAAGGAATTGCATTAATGGGGTAATCAGTTATTGGCAAACAAAGCCTTTCGTTTGAAATCCAGTTGGTTTCAAAACTTTTTGTTTTTCATTAAAAAAAATGACTTGCCTCTACCTAAATCATTTTCACAGACCAATTAAAAAACCCACAGCAGGTTGTAAATAAAAGCCAGACATCAGAAAACTCAGTGTTCTGGTTATAAGTCTGGATTTGGTGGAATTAGAAGTTACATACTCCATCTCACATCTCACATTTCATCATTTCGTCACTCCATCAGGTTTTAATATCACATTTCCAAGCTAAAAACTATGAGTTCTTGTATAATAGAAACCTTAGTTTCACCTCCGAGAGCCATATGTTTCAGTCCCCGAACAGTTAGTGAAACTTAATTTACGTTCTAATTACGGAGAATGACTCAGCTCAATATTTGTGATCTTGCATCAGAAGAAAACACACTGAATCCTCTCTTAAAAAAAAAAAAAAAAAAAATCACCAGGAAGGTTCGAGCAGTCACAGTTACAAATTGGCTATTAGACAGTCTGCTCTCTGAAACACACAGCTATCATTCTGCTCCAGCGATCTTGACAGCCCAATTCCATATATTCCTCTCACAATGTGCACAGACACACTGTTGTCACAACAACCTTGCTTTAGCAATAAAAAAGTTATAGTTGACATGATTCTGTTGTCCATAGCAGGGAAAAAACATGGCCAATCGAGGTGTTATGGAATTAAACCTAAAATATAATCCATCAAAATTCTGAAATGTGTGCTTGTATATCTGCCCATAGTGCTTTGCCTCATATATCACATCAGGACAAGAGATGTCAACAACAGACCCACAAAAACTCCACTTAATCTAATCCAGCTGATCTCACTTTAACACCTCCTCTTATTTTGTTTTTTTATGTTTTTGTTGCTTGCTGTCGGGTAAGCACAAACGGATAATGTGCTGGCAGTGCAGGGCTCGACAATGATCCTAAAATGCAATAAAAAGTAAATGCAGAGTGTAGGCTGAAGTAAACCACCACAGGCCATTCACAATAAGTCCAATCCATTCGGGAACAGCAGAGTTGCACGCTCTCCATTCATAATAAACCGCACCATGCCTTCTAATGGATGTGGGAGGATGTTTGAACTACTAAAAAAAAAAAAAAAAAAAATGGCAGAACTTTTGGTTAAGTATTATAAAACTTAAAAAATGTGCAGAACACTGTGTGGGCTCATGCTGATATACATTTAGTTCAACAGATGTTTTAAACATCTTCCAAGACATTTTTGAATAGCATTTTCATCAGGACTTTAAAAAGGTGCAAACCAGCACATCTATCAACATTTATAGAGAACATAATCAGCCTCCAAACCACAATAAATGTTTCTGTGTTACAATAATCCAGATGGATACAGATGGGAACATTAATGACACAAATGGATATTATGTTACCATCTGTAACTGCGCTGGTCTGAAACACCGAATCCACTTCCACAGTGAACCAGTTGATATTTAGGATGTTAAAAAGAACAGACTGACCATGTGCTCTTAAACACCTTGACTGTGTTGCCCCTGAGCGAGACAATTAACCTCCAACTGCTTCAGTGAAATTTTACCGGGCAGTTCCTGATTGTGTTTGTATGTCTGTTTCGCTCTTTGCCTCAGGCGAGCTCTGGAAATAGAAATCCACTTTCAGACAGTTTGGTTGGCTAAACACAGAATTATTGGAAAACTTTTAGCTGAATATTCACTACATGTTGTCAGGACAAGTCAATTTTAATTATGTAGCCCAAATCAAAATCTTGTTTTCTGAACTTACAACACTCGAGAGGTGAAAATCTGATTTTGTCACAGTCCTTGTAGAAACTGTCACATATGAATAAATAAACAAGAGTGTGACAGATGTTGAGAAAAGTAGAAAAAATATATATCAATTAAGTGAGTCTCCAGAGACCTGATTACACAGATTTTTTATTACAGCATATGTCATATGTGTGAACCTGCCAAATAAACAACACAGTGAGACTCTGTCTACCTAAAAATAAATGTTAAAATGCAAATATTTTTACAGTTAGGCTCTCAGTGTTACATATTTTTTGACAGATGTTGAAAAGTAACCCATAAATAAAAATCACCTCAGTTTTTTAACATTCTGTATTTCCTTCATGTTCTCAGAGACATCAGAGGAAGACGTGACGGCAACAACATGTAGGAGCAAACCAGGTTGAAGCTCACAAGAACACAAACAGTTAATAGGATGGTATTGCCTTGTGAGGCTGTGTGTGTGTCTGTTTTAAAATATGAGACAGAGATACTGGATGACTCTTGTTTGGTCTCAGTGCTGTAGCTTCATCTTAAGAGAGGAGCCCTGTCATTAGGCAAACGCTTTAGCATGTCGACCGGCAGTCACGGACAGGAGGGCAACCCTCATTTCTGATTCAGAGGGTGTCTGTGTGGCCTAAGAAGCAAGCACAGTTGGGGAGTGACTCGAAAGCAGATTATCACTTTCATCCCCACCAAAATCTTTGAAGCCTATGCAACAGTGGGTACAGTCCTTGAACCTGAGACGCAAGAACCAGCCTTAAAATGAGAGAATCCTGTCTGCTTTGTATTCAGTTAAAGTATTCCACGGAGGAAATGTAAATTCAAATGCACAAGACTGCATCAATATTCAGGTCAGTGCTTTGTTAAAAGCGGGCACATTTATGTAGATGATTGGTTTGCATTGCAGTTACTATATTTAAAAGCAGGAAAAAAAAAACAGAGTCGAAGAACAGAGAAGCTCTTTTCATTTTGGGTCTGAATTTTTTTTTTAACTTCCCTTATCTGAAGGTGGCCAGGCAATTAAGAGCATGGTGAGGCTTTTCTGGGGCATCTCAAGGATCAAAATCGATGGGGGGAAAAAAAAAATCCCCATGAAGTCCCAAGTGGCTTTAGAAATTTAAGAAGAGCCATGATTTATTGTAATTTGTGCTGCACCAAAAATGTGCAGAAAGTCTTGAATTTAAGTTCTGAAGACATTCCTGTACTGAAACAAAATACTGAATCACTGCTCCACTAATATGCCAGGAACTGCCTGCTTTTATGCATTTTATATATGGTCTGGTAGATATTAAAATTATAAAATATTACCTCAATTAGTGAATGTTAAGTGTCTTAATCATAAAGTTTGTGTAAAATAGTTATGTCCGATGTAGCATTCTCTTAAAATAATGCACTAAAACGAGTTCAACTTAATGCTCACATTTGTCATATTTTTTTTTTCCTCATTGCAAAGCTTGAATAAATCAAAGGATTTGCAGATAGTTGCACCAGCTCTTCTAGCAGATCTATATATTCTGTCCTGGTGGGTAGAGCTTAATAAAACTTCATAGCCTCACACTTACATGAGTAAATGAGAAATTAAGCATCAGAGACAGTTTCTCATTTCAGCCTAATTAAAGTTTTAATTGCTGGATGTCGAGTAACACGGCATCTTGTGCAAAAAAAAAAAAAAAAAAAAAAAGCAGACTCACCATTAGGCACACCACAAATCAGGAAGAGCAGTGAGAACACAAACAAACAGAATATACATGGCAGCTCCTCGACATAATTGGCCATGAATAGTCAACTCCTCCACAATCCCTTTACAAAATGACAGGGGTGGGTCCTCGGCATTAAACACACACACACACACACACACACACACACACAGGCAGTCTTTTATCTGTTTTGTGCCTGGTATTTTGATGATTGTGCGTAGAGGACATAACACTGCTGAGATGAGAAATACAGTAGGTGGACAAAAGACTTCGGAGGCTAATCCTATTGGTTTTGCGATTTCTAGGAATCTACATTTCACACGGCCGGGCTGGAGCTAATGGCTGCGAGGTGTGCATGCCAATCTCATTAGAGCCAGGTGTTGGGATTCAGCTCACTATTTCTCCCTTTCCTTCCTTGGCGGCGGTGTATGTGCTGCCTAACACTAATACCTAACAGTGGTTTGCACCATTTTCTCTCATCCTGAGCCCGGCGGACACCTGTGGTGACAGTAATTGAAGGCCCTTAGATCTCTTGCGATCACTCAGCCACATCGTCCTGCACTTACTGGTCATCCAGTGGAGGAAAAAAAAAAACGCACATGCTCGTTTAGGTTTTACATAAGTGCATTTTTGAACTTGTGGCCCACATTGCAGGGTGCAAGACTTGTTTTTCATGTTGTGAATATTGTGATTCTGGAAATGTAGTCGCGGTGCTGTTTCATTCCTTTGAAAAGGAAAGATGACAACAAGGACAACTTCTCAGGCAATGTCCTTTGTGCCACATGGCAGTCATTTCAGCGACAGTCGGGTTTCCTGTTTGTCCTTGGAACAGGCGCATATGGTGGAGTTACTGCTGAAGCCCTCTCTTTGTGGCTCATTGGCAAACCAAACTGAAAATGTTGCTTTGTTTTTTTTTTTACCATGTACAGCAGGTCATGTTACAAAGAGTCTGCAGCTCTGTGAGGCTTCACACAGGCACAGTGGTACTTTGAGCTAAACGGTAACTTGAGCAAGCTAACATGCTTATAATGATGACACTAAATGCTGATAATAAGCAGGTATAATGTTTACCATGTTCACCACTGAGTGTGTGTGCAGTCCAACATCAGCTAAGTAGCACCAAAGACAAAGTGCAACTAAGGCTGATTGAAATTCTCTTTAGCTTTTGCAGCTTATTTGGACAGAAACTAAAGTATAAGACAAATTGAGATTTTGACCTGATGATGTCATAGATAAAAAGTCAGAGTTTTTTTTCAATTAATCCTAAGGGGGAGGTGATTATCATTAATAAGGTACAAATGTGAAAAGAATCACAATTGAACTCAAAATAAAAAGTCTACACATTTTTATTTTAGTTTGCCAAATATAGACGCTGCTTTGTCAAACATCTCTGTGCTTCATATGGGCTGACAATGTTGTAATGAAAATTCTGTTAAAACATTTTAATCATCCTTTTGTTATGCGTAACATCCTTATATGGTGTTTTCTATATCTAGAGAGCTTAGAGTCCGTATAAAACAAGACTACGCCTAGCATATGAATGTGAATGTAATGATATGCATATTGTTGTTGTAGGAGTGATGTGTTAAGAGGAGGCTGACCCAGCTGAGTATAAAACATTTGTCATGTCCTTAATGTGTTAGATCTCTGTTTGGTGTAACTGCATATTGATGTAGTGCAACTGTGGAGATCTCCTTGCTGCAAGTAAAAGTTGTCTTCCTGTGAGTAAGTGTCTGTGTTACAGGTTCAAGGGAATTTCCCTAACAAAAGTACTCTTTAACAACTGTGTGTGACGTGCAAAGGTTCCCGCCACTAAGCCTTATAAATATATTAGGAATGTTGAGAAACAGTCACAGATTATTTAGGATTAGACATCAAAACTATTTGGTTCGGTTCAGGGAAAGACTGGTGGCTTTTGGTTGCACTTTTGGTTTCAAACAACACACAAAAGAAGTTCCTGTGTATAAGATACCACTTAACTCTGACATCAACCCCCCTAGGTACCTTTTTGCTTAACATTTGTCACTAATTTTACACTGGAGTTTGTTGAAAGATAGTATGTTAGTATTTGTGTTACGACCGGGACAAATATTTATTAAATAACTAAATGCAAAATATGTGATGTGGTTGTGAAGGTCAGTAGTGTAGGCAGGTGTATGGATGCAGTGAGTGGTGCAACATGCGTGTTGTAGTCAGTGAAATAAAGCAACTAAAGCAAAAGGAACAAAGAACGACACATGGTAGTGGCTGGCTGACAGGTAGTTTTAACAACTGGGCTGGGGCCTTAAGTAACCACGGTCACTGGCCAGGTGCTCCGAGTTACCTCGTTTGGCTCCACCCAGCTCCTGTAACATAGAAGCAATGACACCAAGGCAAAAGAGAGGCAGGCACTAGGGCCGTCACAATTTGACCTGGGAAATGGACCAGGTTGTACTTATTAAAAAGCAGTTCCTGTATAACTCTGATTCCAGAAAAGTGGATTATACAAAGTTACCAG
>JAPZDY010000026.1:19827234-19839159 GCA_029783645.1 Ctenochaetus hawaiiensis | reverse complement strand
AATGGTGGGGGTAAAAAACTTTTCCAGGTGAATTTTCCTGTAGAGTTTCTGTAATTCTTTAGAGGTTTTCTGTTGATATTGCCCTCTAAAAACCTGACAGAAAGCACATCCTTCTTTGTTTTAAGCACAAAGGAGCTCCAGTTTTAAGGCCTTTGAAGTGCACAAAGTGTTGGAGCTTAGAGGTATTGTTCTCGGGGAGAGAGGATGAATTTTAGAGTGAATTTAAATCTTTAGGCTTAACTTTTACTGGCACTTGTATTGTAAAGATCAAACATGTCTTACTGGACCTTGAATGCAAACTAAGAACCCCCAGGCCAGGAAAAAAAGTGGAGAAAAAAAGGGATTCATGAGGACTTGTCCGTAGATAATTCTGATGTAACTCCACCTCTCGTTCAATGGAAATGCAAAGTGCTGAAAAAAAAAACACAATTAGCTGTATGATAAATTCACATAATGAGCGGCTTCTGAGTTGCTCTTTGAAAGAACAGACGGCAAATATCTAAAATGTAAATGTCAGTTTCTCTTCAGTGCTCTGTTTTTGCCTTCTTTTCCCCATGAATGGCTGCATGTTGAAGCACAGGCAATTATGGGAGACAAATAAGTCGGGCTCGTGATACCGAAGAAATAATGGAGTGAAATGCAGACATCAGGGAGTTCACTGACATAATTCACTCAGGAAATGTCTTCCATGGTAGAGTTTAGGAAACAAAACCATTTTTCATTTCCAATGTAATAAATGTGATGCACCCTGCACAGTTCAGTAACAATGCAGAGGAGTGAGTGGATGATTGATTTTAGTGTCTGTTGATGTTGCCTGACATTAGGATTTAAAGTTTGCTAAACAGTGTGGAAATTTACCGATTCTTTAGCCATATGATATCAGTCTTAATGCATTTTGTTGTTTGCTGCCAGTTCCACATGGTGACTCACATCAGTTGTGCTTCTTTACGTAGTGGCGTTTGTTCTTATCACAGGATTTATTTTCCTAACTTTTTTCCTCCGCTGGTGTTGAGCTTCACCTTATTCAAGCTTTCAGGAAATTTTGCTCCCCAGCCGACAACAAAAAGGGCAGCAGAAAACTGTAAAACACTTAACTCGTTTGTTCAATGTTGAAAGAAATCTGAGATGAACAAAATCTATTTACAAAGAAAATGTTTCACACATTTGCATAATGTTGGAGTTCTTTCAGTATTTAACAAAGGTGTGAAAAGTTTATTGAATGCTGGGTGTGTTACAAAATTTAGTAAATCGAGAGAAGCGTTTCACACCTTCATTAAATACCGGAGAACTGATCCAACATTTACTTCAAATGTAAAACCTTTTGAGACATTTGTTAAATGTTGGAAGGGAGTCGTTAAATGAAAGAATATTTCTGCCTTGCCTCTGTCCGTGAGATGTATATTTTTTGTTGATACACTGTGAGAGAAGCACCTTTATATCTATTTGAGGAATTTTTTCCACAGAAAAGTGGTGTCCACCCTGCAGCAGATGCAGTGAAAATCCAAAAAGGAAGTTGTTTCATATTCTGTGTTAAATAATGCTAAAAGCGTATAGCTGTATCGCATTAAGTTTAGAAACAAAATATATAAAATGTTGACCAGACATTCTTCACTGTCACAACTTGGTCTAATTACATGAAAGGGATAAAAAACTCATTTTAATTAGAGCTACTATATTTTTTTATTATTATTATTTTGTAGAAAAAAACAGAAATCATGTTATTTTGTTGCAAAATGAGATATTCTTGCTGATTTGAAGTGTTTTAAGATCACACAACCAGCAATATCTTCACAGCACCGTGTCAGTGCTGGAGAAAGGTCTGGTTGCACTAATTACCATTCTGCTTTAAAGGGGAAAAAAAAGTCAAAAATAACCCCACTCTTACTCGTTTACTCATTAAAGAAATCCCAGTCTTTTGTGGCGATGCTCAGCCCAGGATGCATCCAAAGGACTCTGAAAACGGTAACATGCAGGTGGCGAGAGGACGGAGCATGCTGACTGTGGCAGGCGGGCACACCCACAGTCTGGATCCAGTGAGTCAGACAATGTAAAAACAGTAATGCATAACCTTGTTGTTTTTGTCTGGTTTTGAAGTGTGTAAATTTAGAGCTGGGATGTGCAGTTCTGTGCACAGTCTGCAGGTTTAGAAACAGGACATGAGAGTTAAGATTCAGATTCCTCAAAGTCATGGAAGGATTAGTTATTAGTTCCTTGTTGAAGAAGTCTGAGGAACTCATGGATAATGTGACTATATGATATCTTGAAACACCAACCACTTTACTGACATTACATGAGGTTTAAAGCGTAATATCATTCATCCGAGTCATTTATAAATTGCACGCCTCTAATGTGGTTTTACTGACTTTATTGTCCACATGGTTGCTTTTTTATTGTGAGAACAAAGTGGGGGCTGAAGGCATTTCCTACTCTCCCTGAGGAAAGCCTTAATGGCTGAAACGCGTAGGCATGTTTTCACCATTGCTATGATTCAATAGCCATGAGAAAATAATGGCTTTTTAATCCATTCCATTGAGTGCTTTAGACTCCTTCAACATTCCCGAACTGCTAAAATCCCCAAACTGAAAAGCACCAGAGGGATCTCACAATATATTACACACACGCAGCAATCCTTACTTTTACTGTAGTGTTTTCAAATCAATGCACACACACACACACAAAGGAAAGTTATAAATCAAAGTTATCACGTAGAAAACCTTGACAAATGCCCGCTCGTTCATTGGTGGCCCGGAGCTATTTGATCTGCAGCTTGCCACAAGAAATCCTCCATCACTTATTACAGAAACACACAATGTATTCCACCCAGGGTCTCTTTTTACAAGTCTATTAGCAGGAGCACTGTAAGGCATTAAAATCGTGAGGTAAATATAATAAATTTCCACAGGTGTCACTCGATGTCATGGAACTTGTAACGTTTATGGGGGGGCGGTCTGTGGCCAGCCGACATATTAAAAACTCTGATGTCCTGTTGTGCGGGACATTGTGGGATCATGTGGTGGCTCGTAAAGGAACCGGTTTGCCGGAGTGGATACCCCAGTGTGTCATTTTTGTACTCATCAGGCCCTCTCTTGCCCTGGTGGCATGATTAAACTTTGGGGAAGTCATCAGATTTGCTGGCACTTGGAGATTAAGATGATCTCAGACAATCCCTCAAGCGGAGGCAAACCCTTCACCATTGTAATTTTATGCTAATAGAGAGATATCTTTCACAATGTAGTAGGCAGCAATTCCAAATCTCCTGCTCTCTCTCTCAAACTCATTGCCTCTCTTTTTTCTCTCTCCCTCACCATCTCTGAGTCCTTCCCTCCTCTTCTCCTTCCACCCCCTCCTCCATCAGACTCTGCTATAGTTGGAAATATCCCAGAGACATTTTTCAGTTCATCCAATCGTGTTTGTGGACTTTATGATTGTGTGACAACGTCTCAACCTTTTTTCAAACACAAAAGAGAGGTTATGTTGTATAGTTCATGTATAAGGATCACACAGAAGAGCACTGATTTAAACACTGATCCTCGTGTCATCATATTTGTTTTGTTTCCTTGAACATATAACGTCTTCTTCTTCTTAGTTCATTCTTCTTTAAAAAAAATTAATCGCTCTCCTGATGGAGTTCAAAAGTGCATCTTAAAAATTAAGTGTCTGTTCCTGAAAAAAACAAAGATACTGTTTCCCCAGATTACATTTAATGACAGCACTTTAAAGCATCCAGCGTTAAAAATGTTTGCTTTGTACAACAACTACAGAATAGTTTAGGTTTTGCAACAACAGTAACTGCAGTAATTAACTTGACAAAATCACCTGAAAAAACAAAGTCTGACAGGCTTCTTCATGAACACAGAGCTGGTTAGAGGCTGTTTTTTGTTTTCTGGCTCAAATTGTGAAAAGAAAGCAGATGAATTTTAGAATTAGCAACATTTTTTTTCAGATCCGAGGAAATTCAGGAAGTTATTTGTCTCTTTGCCTGATGAATCTAAACAAACAACATCCACACAGTCCTGATGTAGCAATGAGGGTCACAGCTGGTTTTAGTTCTTCATCCATCACACGCTGCTGGATTCAACTTTATGTATCTGGACCAACATTTTCCTCTCCAGTTTTTTCTCGTGTGATGCCAAAAGGCAGAGATAAGCTCAAAAGTATAACACAGAAACAATTAGATGCTGAAAACTCAAACATTAAGACGCTGAAGGGCCAGTTTACTTAAGTTCAAGCCGGCAGAGGTCAAAATGAGAAAATTTATCTCAACAAGCAAACAAATCCAACAAAGAGCTGGCAGGGAAACAGAGGTCTGGGTTATCAGCCAAGTGTTCAGCCACTGAAAAAGCTCAATAATGCACTGGACAATCACTAAAACTCTAGCAGTATAAATACTCAGAGACTAATGAGAGGACGAGCTGCAGGTGAAGAAACCAAAGATGAGGAGAGTGAGTCTAAGAGCTTTGCAGGAGGAAGTGACAACGTCTGAAATGACAGAGTTAATGACATGATAGGAAAAAAAACAAATAAGAAATCTAAGAAGTTTTCACACCGTGCAGTTACACACAAAGTTACAGCCAAGTACTGTGTGTCGAAAACACACACTCGGACTTTGGAGCCTTTCACCAGCGTGAGGAGAGCTCATAGTTTATTTAAACTTTTTTAGATGAAAAAGTGGTTTTATCCTCACCCTTGTTCCTGAACCTGTGTGCAGCAGCGGGTGCCGACCTCCTCTGTCAGGGGTTTGCAATTAGTCTCTATGTCTGTGTTGACTGCTGACTGGAGGGGAAATGTACTTTACAGCACCTCGTGAACGAGTCTCCGGTGAGTGCAGAGTTCATTCAGAGGCTGCTGAGCTGAACACAAACACACATATCCACACACACTTTCAGACACAGTTGGTGCCTGCTGTTGTTTGCTAGCATGCAGGTTAATGCACGGGTATTGTGTGCATCTGTATAGACACAAATGCTCCTCTGGTCAAAGGAATGCGAGGCCAAAATTCTTCTCTGCTCTCTGTATGAACACATCTTAAGAACTGGCAAAGGTCGTGACATTTTCGGCTGCTAAGAGAACAATGATACTGACGGGTCTCCTGCAATGCATCATCCTGCCATGGAGCCAGAAAAGAGCAGGAGAGGCTACTCTCGTCTCCTGACACAGGTGGTCCTCAGTGCATCAGGGTTTTTTTTTCAACAACACACATCTGTTTCTGTCTCCTTTGGAGTTTGTTTTGGATAATTTGTGAGCAAATTTCCATAGATCTGCGCTTGTTATCTTTTTTTTTTATTATTATTATTTCACTTTCAAAGCAACCGACAATCAGGCTTTGACGGTATTGTAATGATGTCATTATTGTTGAAATGACAGATAATAAAAATTAACAGTGACAGATGAAGACTGGTGCAGTGCAGCTCGGGGGGGGGGGAGAAGAAGTGATGTTTGGAATAATTTGACTTCCCTCTGAACCACCTGTAGCATCAGCCAGATGGTGGAGTTGAAAGCGAGTGTGTGTGATGTGGGACATCTCGCTGATTATGTCCCCGCTCACTTGAGGGTGCATCTGGTGTATAAAGAGACTGTTCACGCTGCCTCTCTGCATGCGGCAAGCACTACATTTTTTTTTCCCTTTTTGGAATGTTTAATATGAAGCACTGTTTGTGCGGTGAATTAGGCATAATGAGGCGGTCCACGAAGATGTCATGCAGCATGCTAAGCTGCACAGTTTGGTTGTACAGTAAGATATCTCACATTCTGAGCTGAGTAGATTCATTGTTATTTTTCTATTACAGAGATCTATTGTTTTGTGGCACAAAAGCATCATTTGTTTTTATTCACTTTCCGGTTCAGTTATCTGTTTATTCATTTTCTGTGATATTCTGACTCAGTGGTGGCCTGGTTCATGCATACTGGGGCTATTAGGGCCTGTTGTAGTGCTTATTTTTGACCTGAACAATCATATGTTTGAGAGATGCCATTGAAGGAAGGGTAGTTGTGATATTTGAGCTTTTAAGCTTTTAAATAATTTTCCTTGAAGGTAAATCTGATGTCTGTTTTTGAGCTATGACAGCAAAAGGATACTGACTTTTCATAATAATTAAAGATGCCTCAGTCATGTTTGAAAGTACACAGAAATATTTGTCTCTGGAAAATATTTTTTGTCTGACAGTTTTTCCCTCAAAAATGTGATATACTTCATAAAAACTCATAAAATCGCTTTAACATCCTTTTCCATATCCCCCCTTCTCCTCCTGAAATCATTTTAAACTATTTTTTCTTAATTCATAACTTTGAATCTCGGACAAAAAGTGTCTTTCTCTTCACTGTAAACTCCTTTCCTCACAGGTCTCAAGTTTTAAATCACAGGTGTGTGAGATGATTGACTTCCTTGCTCACACGTCCTAAACTCAGTGGATGAATGTGACAACAACCTTCTAGCATCACAGTCTGAACATACATCATTCTTCACAACGGAGGTCAAACATCCAAGAAACAAAGTGTAAATCACACTTTTACTGGAGCTTTTCCTCTTTCTGGGCTTGTT
The DNA here is from genome assembly GCA_029783645.1 of Ctenochaetus hawaiiensis. Taxonomy (NCBI): domain Eukaryota; kingdom Metazoa; phylum Chordata; class Actinopteri; order Acanthuriformes; family Acanthuridae; genus Ctenochaetus; species Ctenochaetus hawaiiensis. The sequence continues at coordinate 19,832,621 of JAPZDY010000026.1, read as the reverse complement.
CAGAAATTCTTGTCTGTCTGGGCTTAAAGATCATTTTTTTAAACCTTGCAGTATCTTTGTGCAACAGAAATGAGTAACTGGTTCTTCATGTGGAAGTCACAGGTGAAGAATTGAATGTGCTTGCTTTCTCTTGAATGATGTGAAGAACAACTGTGCAGAAGTAAATCACCTTAGACTAGAACTTAAACAAGCCTGACATAGTTTTAAATATTATTAGAGTAAAATGTCCTACTTAGGTGTCTGATAAATGTTATTTGAAGTAAAATATAGAAGTAATAAAGTAAGAGTGACCCCTCGCTGGAATCAGAGCTCCCTGAAGCTCTTATCAGCACTTTCTCAACCCAACTCATCATCATCTCTGGCGAAGATGACCCGTGTCTCCTGAGGAAGATTCGTGTCTGGATGAACTTGGCTAATAAATGCTTAAGGAGGCTCTGACTCCAGTGTGCAGATACCTTATTCAAGTTAATATTGAGTCCATGCAGCTCGTACTGATAGATATACACAACTATTCCAGACTAACAAACTCTAAAGCACAAATGCAACTGAGAGAGAAAAATCAAAAAATCTAAAGAATATTCAAAATAAACATTACGCTTTATTTCCATGAGCTGTTTCTTCCTATGCGGGTCTCATCTTTTGATCTCACATCCACTGACTACACAGAATATTAACACTTCTTGCTAACGTTGCCTTCCTTTTCCGCCATGTCGCCAGGCTTAAAAAATGATTCCATCTACATCTCCCTTCATGAGTGAAATGGGAGTGAAATCAATTAAAGATCATAACCTTCACCTTATCAGTCTATTTCATGGCAAGAGCAGGTGGTTTGATACTCGGCCCTTTCTGTATATTTGAAGAGCAGCAATCTGACGCAAGGCATCAACATTCAAGCAGAATTTTCTGTGTTATTTCTCAGCTTAAGCAGTTCAGTCCTAAAGCTTCAGCTGAACTGGGGCCCTAATTTGTGATGTGATGGAGAGAGAAAACCCAGAGCTGCTCTATTGGCAGCGGAGCTCACTGAAGCAGTAGATGGGATTTGTGGACTCATAGAAATGATGTGTAGTATTTCACACCCAAATGAGCTTTATTATATTACAGGGGCACATTGTCATCAATCAGAAAAAATATCCATTTAGGCACCCAGAATGCAATTTGTGTCCAAAGGAGAAGGTTTTCTGTTTAACATGTGCAATGGGACTGTTTCAGGACTTTCTATTACATTAGTTATCTTGTTTAGATCGTACAAATATGAACTGAGCTGTCTGATAATAAAATATATTCCGTGTTTTCTGGTATTTCAGAGTTTTGCTATGAGGTGTGATTTTTATTGGCTTCAAAAAATACAAAATAAGAAGGAAACCTGCAATGTAATATAACCATCAGCTTGTTCGTTTGCCTTTTCCCTCCTTTTTTCAGTATTTTTTCCAGCCTTAACTGGCATTTCTGAACCCGATACTTCTGAGTCAATATCAGAGGGGACCGCACGTGCTCTGATTATGAGTCTTTTGATTTTGAGTTGGCATACAGTTGAACTCGTAGCTGTTAACTTGAAACACCATCCTCCCTCCTCAGGCGTTCGGAGAGGTGAAGGTCACGCAGCTACGAGAGCATGAAAGACCATTCAAGAGTATATCATGGCTGTTCTGCAGGCGTGGAGTGTCTGCATGTGCTGGCCTTGGAAGGTATTGTGCAATGCCTTATTTTTGACGATGACCCTGAGGTCTTGCAGAACTCACTAAGTGCAGAATCAACTGAGGAGTTTATGTTTAATACACCATGATCAGCGCTGTTACAAGAGACCCAGGGCAGGTCTCTTTTCTTCTAACAAAAAATGTTTCCTCCACATAAAATATAAAATGTTCGTTATACTTCACAATCACTTTTCTCAAGTGTCAAGAAAAAACAAATTCCAGGTCAGAAAAAACTCATAAAACCACCTACGTTAAATCTGCAATTGAAGATAATGCTGCAAAAAAACTGGGAGTTATTTATGATCGAAGATAGTTTTATAAACACAGGGTTGAGTTTACCTTTTATTATTAGTTTTGCTTATTTAGGCCAACAAGATTGCTTTTGCTTGAAGCAACAAAAACTGTCTCCAGGGCCATTTATTCTTTTTTAATTTGCAGGTTGGGTAGAACTACAAAACTCAGCCCTCTTTGATTCATTTTTTTTTTAAAATAAAAATTAATCCAGACAAGGAGGAAAATTTGAGTTTTTCTGTGACAAATCTACTGGGGTAGAAAAGGCATAAGTTAAAGTCACTGTAGCAGAGAATTTGCTTCACTATTGTTGGCAAATAGAAGTTAAAAAGAGTGGGAGGAAACAGAAAACCAGGGATTTGACTGAGCGCGCTATTGGGTTTGTGTTTTTACTTATTCTAAAAAGATCCAAAGTCATGAGGATCGTGAAGGTTTTTAAAAAGAACTGCAAATGCTTTTAAACACACAATTTATAATTTCTACCACTAGAGGGCTCTCTATGAAGACAGTCAAAACAAAAAAGCAGTATGATGACATCATGGAGTACTGTGGGATCATGGGATTTGTTTATTTCATTGTTCAACAGCCACCACAGATGAAAATCTCTCTGACTGACTCAGACAGAACTGTTTACAAGTGAGGAAATGCATTCATGTTTTTTTATGGGTCACATTCAGTCACATTCACACACAATGAAACATGCGATATCTTGAAAAAATTACATATTTCTTTGGGTTTAAACAGTATTTGAAACATTTGGAACGATTTAAAAAAGATTCCAAGAAAACAAACAACAAAAATGCAGTTGTTTTTAGACATTTTAATGTGGAAAAATGTTAAATATTGTAAGTTTGAGACTCTCATAAACTCATAATAAAAGTTAACACAGGACAGAGTTTAAAACTGCAGGAGCAGTGCACGGTCAGCAGGATGCCACGCCACAAGAGTAAGTAATACTTCAATGTCGGTCTCAAGTCCACTTTGAGCCGCTTCATCCATCCGTGCCCATGTGTCAGTCCCTCGGTCTCTGGGTTATGGGCTGGCCTCTGACCACCAGGTCGCCCTGCCATCCCGAGGGGATAAAGACCTCATGACTGACTGGAGGGCACAACTGTAAGAGACTGGCAATGAAACCATCAGGAGGGGAGAGCAGGATCGAAATGACAGGTGCACAAGTCCATGTCACTTGAAGTTGCTCACTTTCTCTTTAATGCACTGCAACAAACATCCCAGACTTTGCTCTTTAATGTGCATGTCTGAGTTCAGGGCTGTCTGTCTGTATTAGTGTGCTTTCCCTTTGTGAGTAAAGTTTGGGTGCCTTTTTTTGTGTTTGGAAGTCATACAAAGGCAAAAAAAGTACAAGAATAAACTAAAATCAGCAGACTTATTAAAAATTCCTGTGTTAATGAACATGAGGAAAGGGCAGTTTAAGGAAATTAGGCTCTTTTTTTTTTTACAAGACTCGTTGAAGTTAAGATTTTTCTAACAAGGTCGCTCCTGTTTTTTTCCTCTTTTGGTGTGTAATGTTCTGTAAAATTTACTCCAACACAACAGAATTTCTCAGATATAAGAAAAGAAAATTTAGTCTCTCAAATAAACAAGGATTAAATAACTAAAAAACCTCATGTATGAAACTTTGACAAAACAAGCTTGAATTACTTCATTTGTTTATTTGCTGCAAAGCTGAAATACTCCGTTATCATACATTTGCCCTAAAAAAAACAAGCTTTTAACTAAAGGGGCAAACCAGCATTTAAATGCAACCCTGAAAAACGCACTTTAAATGCTCTTTAATAAACCAAGAGTTAACAAAAAAAACAACCGAATGAGGAAACAACATTTAATTAAATACTGTTTTCCTCTCTAATGAATTATCACCTTTAGGATGCAAAAAAAAAGTCAAACAATGTCATTTAATTAATGTCTAAATAAATTAAACTTGGGCTGTTTAGAGATGCAGAAAATTATTCTGCAGTTATTTAAGCAAATATGCAAACTCCAGGAAGCTATAAACCCTTTTTTTTTAAATTGGGAGGTCGTTCACCAAATTCAATATCTGTATGTAGAATATCTTTTAATCTGCAGCATGAAGGACTTACTCTCTGGATCCACGAATTTCTTTGTGCCCCACAAAAGAGAATAAGACATTAAAGCAGCCGGAGTTTAAACCAAAGAATAAAGAGCTTCTGCGCAGTTGTTGAACCAGAGAAGAGCCCATCTCTTAAAAGCCTTTTGGCTGAAACGTACAGCACATTAGACTGTTTTGCTTTCTGATGATATTACACTTCCAGTTCCAGTAAAACTTCCTTTGACCCCTTCACGCTTATTCTTCTACAGAACCATTACAGATGAAACATAATGTCTGCCTTTTCCCGACAGTGCCCCTTATGAAAAACCATTATCAGATTGGTGAAGAATCATGAAGAAATTGCGAGGGCAAAAGAGGTCAAACGGGTGATCGAGGAAATGAGGAGAATCGCGGACAAACTGGAAGCTGCTCTGAAAGGCAAAGAGTGTAAATGCAAACTAAAGACTAACCCTTCAGCTAAAATTCAAAGCAAAGGACTGAAAAAAAAAACTGCAGTCCCAATTTAACTGACAGGTCTTTTAAGACACAGACAGAAACCAGATTCAGTCAGTTAAATTATTCATTAATTCTGGAGCTTTTAACAGTTAATTTACTTGCAAACACAAATGTAAAAAAAGCCCTTTTATTTCAGTTAATAATCAGAGTGATGCTGATTTTTTAATCTTAAAGTCTTTCACAATAAAAGTCTTTAGTTTAGTCATGTGCTAATTAACCAGTATTTATTTTGTAATAAAAAAATCAGATTTGACCTTAAATGGTTGAAACTATGGAGGTGAAACTGCTCAAATGTACTTAAACTAACTTACTGACTTATACTTGAGCAGTTCTTGTTTTATTTTCTTAAGTTGTGATTTTACTAAACAGACCTGAATAATCTGGTTAAATGTGAAGGTTAATATGGAAAACAATTGATTCAAACATTAACATCTATCTTGGTTTAAAAGTACATGTCAAGGACAAATACGTTTTTACTGCCCTTTGAAATCAGTTTGCTACATGTTGCATCTCCTTTTATATTGCCATCTACATTTTAGGATATTCTTGATGGCATATTTGCAGTTGATGGCTCATATACGTGTGTTTCATCTTTGTTGTTTTCTGTCCAGAACAAGCAGAGATAACAGCTGTCATTTATTGAATATATTCAAAGGAAGTCAACATCTTGAGGAAAAGATTACAACAAAACCCAGGTTATTTTAGATTCTCTCCCCAACAGCGTGAAACTGTCGTCTTTTTATCTGCCGCCTGATAAGGTCTGCCCATCAGACAGTTGCAGTGTCAAAACTCATGAAGCGAAGAATTTACCTCCTGGG
>JAPZDY010000026.1:19815765-19827224 GCA_029783645.1 Ctenochaetus hawaiiensis | reverse complement strand
GGGCCACCAAACTTTTGTGACATCTGTCTGGCATCACTGCAGGCGTCTGTCCGACATTTCAGTCTGGCCAGTTAATGTGTTGATATTCAGCAATAAGACCTCTGTGCTTCTGTCTTGGCTACAATCAAACCATTATTTGTTTTATTTACAGCCCAATAAAATTAAAAAAAAGAAAAAAAATTACAAAAAACCATCAGTTCCCAGTGTGCAGCTCAGTCCCTCAGTCCCAGTCTCTGCCAGCCCCTCGGTGAGCCTTGGCAGGAAGCATACTGTCATCTGCTTCCTCTGATGCTCGTGGACATGCCGCTCACCTGACAGCAGGGATTTTCACTTGGTGGTGTATACATGTGGAAGTTCCCACTATCTTCCCACACCATTTACCTCTAGTTTTGAGTCACAGCAGTTTATGCAGACCTATTCTGAATCATCACATCTCACTTAAATTTGGATTTCCCAGCCTGAGCATCTCACACTGCAGCCAAATCGCTTTAATTTCTAAAACCCACACTTAAAGTGCACATTTCTAGGAAGCTACATTTCTATTTCCTACTCTTATGGTTTTAATGCAGTTTTTATATATAATGTGGCTTTCATTTGTGTATAAAACCAGTGGGCGGCTGTAGCTCTCAAGGCAAAGCAGGTCGTCCACTTACATTTCAGGAGGTCAGCGGATCAATCCCCGCCTCCTCCAGTCTGGATACTGAGATGACCTTGGGCAAGATATTGAACCCCAAATTGGTCCCGATGGCTCTTCCACTGGTGTGTGTGTGTGTGAGTGTGTGTGTGTTTTCTGATGAGCTCTTTAGCACTTATAAAAATCCCAGCCAGTAGTGTATGAATGTGTGTGTTTAAGTGTGTGTGTGAGTGAATGAGAAAATTCTGCCTTGTATTTTAAAGGGGTTTAAGTGGATGAAAGACCAGAACAGTGTGATATAAATGCAGTTTATTTACTGTAGTTTGTCGCCACCGTAAAGCAGTTTATATATTTGTTATGTAACGTGTTATACAAGAAGTCATTATTAATATTATGATCATGTATTTGAGTTGACATTAGAAATAGATGTTATACAAGGTAATCTGAGCAATCTAGTCATGCATGAAGTCTAGCATCACGCCATAGCTGCAATATATGCACTGCTTTTATTGGCCGGAGAGTGTAAATTGTTTTAGTCATGAAATTCAGACATTTTTCATCCATCTTCATATCTTTATTATGCCCTGATCATCTTTTTAAATTAACTTTTATAGTGTGGAGTTAAATTGCTTTAGATTCCATCAAATTATCAAGCTGAGTTGTTGTATACAACATAAAGCCACATAAACACAGGCGCACAAACAAACACATAAACATAAACATATTTAAACTTACATTAATATTTTAGAGACGTTATCATTTCATTATATTTCATCATATTTCAACAAAATAGAAGCTAATCAGGCTGAATTGTTGGGGTATTCTTAGCATGAATAATAACTGATATAACCAGTGATCAAAGATCAAAATATGAAATAAAAGTTGTAATAATCTCCATAAAATATTTTTTTTAATTGAAGAAAATAAAAACATGTACATGTAATTGGTAGTAATGAAGAAATGTGAAGCCTGGTTAACGAAAGACTTGTGTTATCTCAGTATTTTTCCCATTTAAAAATGTTTCTGAGGAAGCAGATCAACAATCAAAGGAAACAGAGGCAGTGAAAAACAGTACAGTGAAGCTATTTTCACAACAGGGGGATCTTGACTTTTACGTTCAAGAGCCGGTAAGTGCCTTTCCCTTTATGGAACAACACAGAGAAACTCCATTTAGAGCTCCTTAACATCCTCAGTTTTTCCGCTGGGAAAATGGGAGCATCACCACACAGAGAGGGGAAGGGAAGGAGCCATCAGTCAGCTCAGTGGCACCTGTCCAGCCTCGGCTTAATTGAGATGGGTTTCAATGACAGAGCATTAGGTTGCCTTGACATCCTTTGCTTGTTGGTAATTCTCTGCTGTTTGCCAAGCGAGCTGCAGGCTTGTCACGTAATTGTGACCGCAGTCATTCTCCCCACCAACATAACAGTAAACTGACCCACAATGCATTATCACATTAAAACCATTGTTCATGTCTGTCCAAATCAATCTAGCTCAGTAATTTAATCTGTGAGTCTGGTGGTCTGGAACAAGAGGAAAACCTGCAGCAGGTTTAACTGCATTAGTTATGTGTGCCTATTAAAGTTTCATGGTCATTGGAAGCTATTATATGGTCCTATGCTTCTTTAAGTCTGCTATTATTGTGTACATGTGTCAACCTGTGATGCCCTGCAGGCAAATGTTCTGAGGAAACACATTAAGGAGTCATTACAGAGTCTGCGTTTGTCACTTGCTTTTCTTCACATCCCTTTTGTCTATTTTTTCTCAGCGTCATGAAACATGCAGCACAGTAACTGGCTCTTGTTGCAATAATTTCTTTAGTTTCATTAGATTCAGCGTGGTGGCTGCTTATCTTATGCCAGCACAGCCATAATCAGTGTAATTTTTTCCACTAAATATGCAAACACATTTGCATTTATTTGACAGGTACTAGGGGTATCAAAGCCAGACTCATAAAGTCTAATTTCTGCAACCCCAGCATGCTTTTTTTCCCCCTCAGAAGTAAACTCAAACTTTTCTACCAACCCATATTATTTCTGAGCAAAATTATAACCGAGTGTGAAATTAGCCTGAGGTCCTTACTGTCTGTGTTCTGGGACAGAGCAGGCATTTGAGGGCACTGGTGCATTTTGAATGGCTGCATGCTGGGCCTGTGCCATCTCGGAGGATTACATGAATTAGAATAAGGTTTGCAGAAGATATCCTGAAAATTTACACAATGGGAGTTTTCGCTGAGTGGGTGTATTTCAGTCCAGAGTGGATGAGGTGGATACCAAGTAATCAGGAGAAAGACAAACGAGACATTAAACAGTAAAAGAGCATGTCAGGCAAATCTCTGCATATTAAACAGAAAGCAGTCAGAAATCTATTGTGTCTAAAAACTGGTTCTGATGTTGGCTAAGAGGTGGTAACTCCTCTTTAACCATAGAATTTACATGAGATCATGGGATTTGTTTATTTTTTGGTAAAAAATTGAATTCTATCTTACTGACTCAGACAGAAATGTTCACAGATAGGATCATGTATTAACATTACGTCATTTAGTTGCGTTTGTTGACTGTCTTCCTCACTTTCTGGTCTTATCTCAACAGAAATGTACAGTTTCCTTCGATAAAATTAAGATTTTTCTGAGTTTGAACATTTGGAAACATTTAGGAAAATCAAACTACATAATTCAACAAAGTATATGACCAAGATTAAGTTGTTTTTAGACATATTATAAGTAAAAGTTACACATGATAGATTTTAGTAGTTACATGTGCATGTGCCAAATAGATCTTAAGCATGATATCTGTATTAATGCTTTATGGAGTTCATTGAACTTAAGAGTTCTATTCCTTATTATTGCATTAAAAAAAATCTTGTTTAAAAGTGTCTCATTAAAATTTAAGACAGACATGAAGGTTCCATGTTTGAAAACATGTTGTTTATAACCTTTTTGCCATCAAGCAAATAAAAATAGCAACCTGTCACTGTTTAACTTTCTGGACAAGCTATCTTACTGCTGTCCAAAAATAAAAAAAATAAAAAAAACAGACAGAGAGCAGAAGGCTTGGGGGTTGATAAGGACTGTCACTGGTATTGTAGCCAAGCTAATTAGCCAAAAGGAAATTGGGCTCCAGTCCATATCTGTTAGCTCCAGAGAAGCCAATCTCCCAGGGACCCCTCAAGGTGAGCAGCCATGGCACTGGCTGCCTGACACAGACAGCCGAGTGGGTTCAAGTGAAATTTGGAGACAAATGAAGTATCCAATTTTACCCCATGGCCAGTGTGCCAGGAAGCTTTCTTTTGGTAACAGTTATTTACAATTCCACTCTGAAGCCAAACCTCTGCAAGAATCATTAGAGAACAACCATATGGACGTACAGCATGTGGCTGCGTTTTCCTCGGAAACAACACAACATCATGTTTTTCCTCTGTCACGCGGGGTTTCAGTCAATTCATATTCATTATTGTTCGGAAGTAGTTCATTTATTCAGAAAGTGTTGTGACACTACAAACTAGCAAACAAGCTAAGACCACATATGGGAATAAACACTCAGCGGGTGCTCACTGCTGATTGGAAGCTTGTGCTTTATTCCAACCATTATAATATATTTAATTTAGTTTAGTTTATTTGCATGAACATGAAACTAAAAGAATGAAAGAAATGCTAATTTTGCAAGAGAGACAAAGACCCTCGGGCCTTTTACAAACACTTCCCAACAAAAAAAGAAATTTGTGTATATGCTCATAAATCGTGACACAATTGAGTTGGACATCAGTAACCGAGTGATAAAACCGTGGGAGCTTCAAGACCCCAGAGGAGGAGTTTTTCTAACAAAATACAGCTGCAGGGGAAAAAAAGTGAATCAATGTGGCTTGATCAACAAGCCTTTCAGCACCCTGCAGATATACCAAAGTCATTCTGTGTTATTGGAAAGTAAATGTTATTCTTTTTGTTTCTTAAAAAAGGGAAATGCAGTACTGCTGTGTACTTGCCTGCACCTCCATGCAGGGTCCTGAACCAGCTTGGAGAGTGCTTTCCCTTCCAGCCATTCAGCTAATTTTGGACTGTGGCAGAGGCATTGTGGAACAGCTGTAACCCAGTGCTTCTTGGCACACAAACCCACAAGAAGGGCTTGTTAAACGAATTCATTTAAGGGAGAGGGACCAGCTTAAGATGCACAATAAGGATCAGTTCTTGTTTTCTAAACCCCAACAAACAGCTGAATACAAATGCTACTTCCCCTACTGGAAAAATCCAATATGTTGGAAGCCACACAGGGCAGAGTGGTGGTTGTGTACTGTGGAGCATATATCATTTCAGACGTCCAAATGCCAACATTTTAATGTGTCAGAGTTTAATTCCCTCCAATTTTAGGTTTTGCGAGGGTAAAGGCGTATGCAGGTGCAGGTTACTGAATGTGTGGTCAAATCTAATAGGGTGTTAACCTCAGGAAATGAATTGAGACTGGAGGAGGAGGGGGGGGTCTGCAAGGGGGTGGAGATCTGCTGCAAACATAGACAAAGTAATTGGATTGTGACAACTGAGCTGTGGTAATTCCAAGAATTTCATAGCTCTTTTCCATTCCTCATGTTATTTCCCAGCAGCGCAGTCTAATAGGCTGGACATGATTACTGGTCATGGATGGCCAATTCATGCTTTGCTGCACCTGCAGACGTCCTGCAACAAATGGAGCAAATGGACTGGTTCTGTTGTTTACTATTATTCATTTACTGCGTGGCCTTTAAAGTAGAATTCTTGTGAATGAGGTCAGTAAAAAAAAAATTATTGTTTGCTCGCGTGTGAATTACTCTGCATTTAATGTAGATCTGAAGTTGTTTTCCTGGTGATTGCCTCTGTTCTTTTGACATTTATTTGCTCCGTATTTATACCGCTATGTGTTCAGTTCCATTTTAATGTCTAAAACACCACCAGAGTATATGTTTAGTATAAGTGTGTCAGGCAGAAATCAAACACTTGTTATACTGTGTTATTATTCCTCCACTAAGACGTATTATTACCTTTCTGTCAGACAAGTGAGCAGACAGTTGTCCTGGTAAAATGTTGCTTTGTGTAAAATGCTGCTTGTGTTTTCTAGGGAAGCATGCCAGAGCCTCTCCATAAGCATTCAGCAAAAAAGCATAATGAGCACATGTGAAGGGTGGGGGTGTATTCAATACAGCCCCATCTCTTGTCTCCTCCAGAAGATGGAGCCAGTTTGTCAACTCTCGCTGGTTTCCAGTGTTTCATTTGACATTGGCTTGCTCTCAAACGCATCTCATAGGGATCATAGACTTCTATTATAAGATCCTTTAGCTGCAATTAAGCCTCAGAAGCGAGTGAGAAGTCATAATTGAAAATCACCGCACACTGAAGGTGTTGCTTGAGGAACTGCCATATCTGTCTCCCACTTCACAAGGTCCCTTATCTTATATGTGAGTTTGTGATGTTACAGTCTTAGCTGTTGTGTTTACTGCCAGGCCTGTAATCAAGATTGTGATAATGAGATTATGCGTCTGAGCACCCTCACACTGCTCACCAGATTTACAAAATGTGGATGTGATAATGTTAAGAAAGTGTTTGAGTCTCTTTTATAAGGACGTTAGTGGATCTCTGTATTGGTCCAAACTGAAAATATCACCAAAATTAAATTGCAAAGAAATTCTATGTAAATATTTTTGATCTCCAAAGAACAAATCTAATTGACTTTTGGTGATCCTCTGTCCTTTTGTGTAGCGCCATCATCAGGTCAAAGTCTTAATTTTCTTAGTACTTTGACATACCTGTAAAACTAACAACATGGCTGTGAGCCTCCGCTGCCTAAGCCTGCTTAGCATCAGCACGTTAGCTCTGTCATTGTGAGCGTGTTTAGCATGCTGACATTAGCGCTTTGCTCTGAGCTCCCTGGTGCCTAAATAAAGCCTCACAGAGCTGCTGGCAGGCTGTGGACTCTAAGACTTGTGCATATTTGGTCAACTGGTCAGTTATCTTTTTTGTAAATTTTACTTTCCCCACATTGTCTAAGTGGCTCTCGAAAGCTCTCACTGCTAGGATTAATTTGGAAATACATTCAGTTGAAATTCACTGGATCTGCCTCTAAAATCACATCCAAGTCTTTAAAATAAAAACTGAAAAACTCGCCCGGATTTGAAACACTCCTGAAATACACCGGGAACATGACGTCTGCGTTGGCTAATGCTCTGTCTTCTGGAAAATGTCCACATGATTTTCTTAGACGTAAAACCAAATAATCTATGCTTTGTTTATGTGAGCGTGTCTGGTACTAAACTCGATTTTCAGGTTTGCATGGCTGTCTGTGTTTGTTTTCTCTTGTTTTTCATGTTCATCTCTGCCTTTTGATGTCTGGCAGCGTTCAATTACCTTCACACCTGTCACTGAATTAGATGACTCCTTGTTGAAGACAACACGAAGCAAAAATGCCGGTTCTGCTGGGCCAGCCATGATCAACATCTTCCACTGATGATTTTACCCAATTACATTTCAATCAGGGGAAGCATGTGCGAAGTTTACCTGAAAATTGCTACCAATTAGCATCACTCTTTTTTTTATTGAGCTTTCATCACCCAAGTGCACAAGCAAACTAAGCTTACAAAACTGAGTGCGAAGCCACAGCTGAGGTAAAATACTTTGCCTCAAACTACTACAACTTGGAATTAATTTAAATAATTTTAAGAAGCTTGCTCAGTTTGAATAACCGGGGTGTAGTTCTTCTCGGTTGCACCAACCTGCACTAAAGCTGAGGCTTGCATAGCTTTCACCGTTCGGTTAAAAGGGGCCAACAGCATCAGAGGACACAAAAGGGGAAGAGTATTCCACGTCACTGCACAACATTTCATGGGAAATATACCTTCAGTTTCAGATGAGGGACTCTCCCCTCGGTCTCTTTGTTTCCAACCCCCGACTTGTTAAAAATTTAAACAAGCCTGACAATGCCTGAAAAGCTCAACCTACCATGAAAGAATAGAAAACACACAAGAGGAATTTGAAAGAAGAAACCCGGAGAGATATTGAGAGGGGAAAAAAAAATCTCCTTTCTAAAGTAACTACACATTAGCTGTGTGTAAAAGTGTGTGTTTTTTTTGTGAATATGAACAAAAAAAGAAAGTGAGAGAGCCGTGTGTTGAAAGAAAGAGAGAAAGGTAAGAAAGTTAAAGAGTTTAAAGATGACACCTCACCTCCTTCCAACACGAAAGGATTCAGGAAAATCAGAGTTGACTGAAGCCACAGTCACTTTCACTCCAACTGAAAACATTTCGGATGTCTTTGTTTATTGATCCAAAAATCCTATTTCACAATTTGATAGGCATCCAGTCCAACTGAGAAAATACAATATTCACTGGGTCAAAACCCTCCGGGTCAGTTATTCAACCTGTGAGCATGGAAATAAATAGACAGGATTGTGAGAAATCATTAGTGAAGACCAGCTGTACTGTACTGAAGGCTAAGCTTTGTTCTGTTTTATTTTTTTAAAACCCATTTAAAAACAGCAAGAAGCCATAAAAAAAATCAAAAAACAAACCATGAAATCAGAAAGACGCAGATGTGGTTCGATATCAAGAGTTTCAAGATTCCCTTTTCATTGTTTCACTTTAAATAAATTAGTGATTATAAAATGTGTTGATGAAAACCAAGAATGAGTCAAAACAAATCAAATCAGACATTTGAACGGTGATTTTTATTGAAGTTTCAAAACTTTTTTTAAAATTTTATATACAGTATCATCAACATCACTTGCATTTGTCACAAATATCATCTTTTTACGCTTTTCAGTGTTTCATCAAAGTTTCTGTGCTGTATGTTAATGTCATTTAAAGTCCTAGAAAAGTATAAAACATTATTTAAAAACGCAACATCGATGTCACTGGAAAATCCCTGTACATTTACTGTACACAGCTATTACAAAGTGATTGATTCTCATTTTAAATATTTGACCGTCGGTGGATCAAAAGATGCAAATGCGTAACCTAATTTCTGTGATTGCTTCTAAAGTTCATGATCCAGTCTGCTTTTGTATTGATCACGGTCACCATGAACCTAATCAATCAGGGGCGGGCACCTTTCTTATTCCCCGTGTATTGATTCCCATTGTGTGTGAGGCCCATGATGTGAGGCATTCTGGGATGAAATCCACACTGCACTTTCTACAGTGTGTTTGTATCTCAGCCTGTATTGACTCCCCTTTGCACAAGAAGTGGAACTGTTTTTAGTTGCCCCCTTGAAATCAATCAGGAATCTTTGGTTACTTGTTAGCTTGTGGATATGAATAAAAGCTGAATCAAGATCTTATTGTTGATACTTTCCCTGAAACTGCTGATCGGTTGATTTTATTTTTTTTATTGGACTAATTTTAAAGCATCACTGTCTAAATTAGCATACTTTTGTGATGACGGTATTTTCTGTAAATGTGATCAGTAGTGAGATGAGGTGAGACCGAAATGGTGCAGTTGTGGCAAAACCATGCAGACAAGAAGAGCAGTGCAGGAAAACAATAAACCAAGAAAAAAAAATAATCGAAGATGCATTTTGTTCGTGTTCACCTTCGTGTCTGTTCTGACGCTGTTAGCTCGGCTTCAACTTGCATCCAGTTTCAAAGTCGACAGCTGGATGAATCACAAGTGTCGGGGCGTGAACTTGCCCCGGTGAGGGTTGGGTGTTTGGAAAGCTGGCTTTTCACTCCTCTGCCTCAAGGTGAAAGTTGCACATTGTGGCTTTAAAATTAAATTGTACATTGCCTCTAATAGGTTGCAGGAGTTTTGTGGCCTCTGGCTCCATTAGGCCTATTTAAAGACCCATCGCAGCAATTTAGAAATTTATGGCCATGAATTAGAGATTTGTTCCCAAATCCCTGAACAACTTTATGTAAGATTTTGTTCTTTTTTTCAGTTCCTTTTGTTTACATTTGTTCCTTTGTATATTATCAATATATGCAGGATGTGAGCACCTTTCCAGTCTTTTACAGCAGCCCTGCAACAAACAGGAAACATGAAAAGTTTAAAAAGTTTACTTTTTACAGACAGTTTTGGGGAAATGTCAACAAAATGGAAATTTTGCTTTTTTCCTCGATGTTCAGATGGGGACATCCAGGGGCGGGAAAGGGGAAGATTAAAAAGCTATAGTTTTTTGAGTGCGCGCTGGTTTCATGCTTCCCTGTGTTTGATGTTTGTCTTTGTAAAAACATGACATGTAGGTCAAGTGGAGACAGAACACCGAGCAGCTTCTGCTGATTTGAAAAGACCTTCACCTGGCAAACACTTGACATAAAAGCACAACCTCTGATCCAAATATGAAGAGCACTGACGCCGAAATTCAAAGGAAATGCTGAAGCTGCTATCACACGGTGGGTCTTTTCATATACACTCAATCTAAAGTGTTTTCTGTTCTTTTATAACAGTTGTATTTGGTTGTAAACATAAAAACAAAAAGAGAAAAGGGAGTGCCAACATTAATAATGCAACCCTTTTATCATCTGAATCAAACTCTTGAGCAAACTGTAAAGAAACTTTCATTCCTTGTTCCTTTCTGAGGACAAAAGCAGTTTGAGCACAAGTGTCTCCTGTTGCAAAGGTTTTTTTAAATTGCAAGCACATCCAAATGTTCTGAGAGCGAGAGAAAGACACAACACAGGAACACAAACATTTGCAGGATGCATAGCAATGAGATGATGTATAAGATAAACAGCAATGTAAACTTTGTTCTAGTAGGGTTTACATTATCACGCCTCGTTCACATGCAATCCTGCAGCTTACAGAATTAGTTGCAACACTAATTCTTTTTGATCTGGAGCTAAACTCATCAACATTTCCTGGTAATATATTCTTATTGACATACTGACAGAAAGATGTAGCTCGGTAGCAAAGCCGACACAAATGGATACGTTATAAGCCAGTTGATCTGCTGTTGCTTGTAATACAAAGTATCTGCAGACGCACCAGCAGACTACAGAGCAGCTTCTTTCCTCGAGCTTTCAAACACCTTGGTTCATCATCAGCAATTCACAATAAAATGACAGAAGATTTTACCTTCAAAATCTGACTGGAGGCATACATAGTTCAAATTAAGAATAAAAAAGAGCAGTAGCCAATCTTCTCACTGATTGTTTGGTCATATAGAGACATCAATATTAAACAAAGTGTCTCACAATAAAGCAAAAGTAGATAGGACGCTTAGTTTATTTTGAAATTTAGATCTGGGCTGATATTACATGACTGTATCAATATATGGTTCATATAAAAGTATGAACACTCATAAATGTTTTCATTTTGCTTTATGTCTAATGACACTGATTCAGATTGGTGTTTTGTGACATTAAGCAGGACACTTCAATGTAAAAGTGAAAAACAGACCTCCGCAGAGATCGGAATTACAGACAAATATAAAATACAGAATAGTATTTTTGCATAAGTATCCACCTCCCTGTTTTTAGCATTGCGAATGACCCCACCTATCGCTCACACAGCCTCATCAGGCTCCTGCCATCTGGGAGAAGAAACCGGAGCGTCTGAGCCTGTTACACAGACTGTGTAACAGCTTTATGCATCAGGCATTCAGGATGCTGAACCCTCTCTCCTCTCTGCCTCCAAAAAGTCTGGACTGCAACTTCGCCCATCCTATTCCAAACACATCCAACAGCACCAGCCATAACTTTTTTTTTACAACATGCATAAATGCACACACACGCCTACACCGAGCTTTAGCCACTTTGCACAGAACACTAAAAAAAAACTGCTGCTGTTTACTGCTGCTGAATTTGTTCATGATCTGTGGCTTTTTTTTCCCCGTGACTCTGATGTTCCTGTAAATATTTAAAATTTTACGGGGTCT
>JAPZDY010000026.1:19790550-19810747 GCA_029783645.1 Ctenochaetus hawaiiensis | reverse complement strand
CTGAGACCCTCAGAAGGGAGAAGACTGGAAAAGAGGTGTGTTTTATAACAGCTGTTACCAGCAAATGTATTTTCCGGACCATATTTGCAAACAAGGAGGGTTTCCAAGGGATCTGTTATTTTGAAGTTTTGGGAAACTGAATTTTTAAGATTAAAGTGAATGTTTTATGAAAAATGTTCAGGTAGAAGTTTCACACACGATCAGTTGCCTCGTGTTTAAAACTAGAGGTTTTAATGCACCGCACTGATTGGGTGGAGATTATTCGCAGTGTTTTCAGTTCTGTCATGGGAAAGTGTGAAGATTCGTCAGTCGATCTCACATTTTGTCAGAGGAATAATTTAATTCAAACTGCATGCAGGTCCAAGACATTTGCCATGTGGCTTTGTTTTGCTGCCTCCTGGTGTTTTGGCTTTTGTTTTGCATGTGGTTAAGACTCCATTCATTCTGTATTAGCACAGGGAAAATATGAGAGTGGTGCCTTAACTGAAGGGGTTAACTTTGATGAGATTTATCAAAAAAAAAGGAAAGACGCTTAAAATTTTTGTCCCTGCTTAAAAAAACAGTGTTGCAGTGTGTTGCAGTCATACCTGACTGGGTTCACCGCGTAGTTGAGTTACAGTATAGCAGTCCTGACCCTCACTGCATGTGGTGGTGCACTGTGGTGATTCTGTTGGCTGTTTCACCTGATGTAATTCAGTGCTAATCTGGAGTTGTTTCCGTCTTTTTTGCTCAATAAAAGTGTCAATAAAATCACTCCTCCTGAGTTTAACTGGGCATCTCTATAAGCTTATCAGTGCCAACAAACTGCCTTATTTCCAAGTAATTGAGTAGTTCCTTTGTGGCCACCCTCAGGAGGTGAAAACATTGGTCCAGAGCTTGCAGAGTCTGAGATCCAAAGCCTTTTCTGTAGCACCTTTTCTGCTTAAATGAAGATTGACAGGGGCATCGACAGGATTAACGAATGAGGCGAATCTTACATGTTACACGATGCTGTCAGTACACTGATAAACATAAACATGTTATTGAAATTATTGGTAGTTTTGTCAGGCTTATGTGCCACAAAAGGTTGCTCATGTCATGGAAATGTCACAGTCCTGTCAGGTTTTATTGTTGTCTAAGATTTTGGCCACTTTGTTCTATTTCCATCTTGTCTTCATCTGTTTTTCTCCCCAACTCACTTCACCACGTTGTATCAGCCTCCATTAGCTCTGCCCTGTTAACAGTGTTTTCCCCGTTTAATCAGATACTTTAATGCAACTGAGTTTTATCGCCTCATGTTCCTCACCTGAGCTTTTCCATCCGTCTCTTCAGTAACATCTCGTCCCCTCGTTTGAGTTTATTTTGTATTTTAGTCCAGTTTTCAGTTCGCTCTTTGCTGAGTCATCTGCTCTATTTGCCTGTTTTTCTGTGTCCAAGTTTTTGTTCTTTTCAATTAAATATTTCTGCGTTTGATCTTGTCTGCTCAGTCTCCTGCATTTGAGCCCACCTGCTCCACTCTCTTTGTGGCAGCCCATATTAGCTTCAATGCCCATTAGCAGCATTTGTCAGCAGTAAAGGAATTTGCAATCAGCACTTTTAACACTGTGCTCATTTTTTATTTCATTTTCTTAAATTTTTCAATTTCTCTTAAAAAAAAAAAGTCTAATTTTTACCAAAACTCTTTGATGGCTGCACTGAGGCCTGGTACGAAACTGATTTTTTTCTGTGTGTTTTCTCCTTTTGTCAACACATAACGCAGCTTTTCATCATTGAAAATGTTCATTTCAGGCACACAGATCCAGGATTTCTTCACTCCAGCCAGAGTTTTCAAAAAATCCAACAATGCAGCAATACACATACTTTTTTTGTTTTTTTGTATGAGGAGACTCTACAGGTTCTAAATTTACTAACAGGACTTTTTTTTTACATGTTAGCACAAAATGCACAAGAGGGTCGTGACATACATATGTGACCTACACTACCAAAACAAAGTCTGCTACTAGTGTTAAATGTGTTGGATGAGAACTGGACTTCTAGTTTAACAGCCTACAGGTCAGAGCTTTAATGTAGGCTTCTGATTGGTGTTTCTTTGTTGAACAAAAAATTTTGTTTAATCTACCTTGGAGTTTTATTGAATTAAGAAAAAGGAAAGCTAATTTAAAAAATAGATATGTGTATGAGTGGACTGTCAGAGACTGACATTAAGTTTGTTTATGGCTGTTGTACATATTTAACAGGTGATTGAAAAGGTGAGGCTGTCTTTGTTGGTTTGGCGTTGGGAGTCCACACCGATGATGGTGGGCTGATGGCCCAGTAATGAGAACAAAAGGTTGCAGAAACTGTTCAGTGCAGCCCTTCGGGGAAACTGGGACGTGAAAAAAGCCAGGCGACTCTTGTGCTAATGTGCTTTCTGTGCATCCCGAGACAACTAACAGTGCTGAAGGGAGGCCGCGCCATCTGTGCCCACACTGCAGGTGCACGAGTCAGGAAACTATAAAATTATTTTATTTCGGTGACTAAATGTCTTTATGTGCTGAACACTTAATCGCAGATTATTGCTGTTGGATTAATTAAAAATACAAAAGCTCCTCCTCTGCTCAAAACAAGCATAAATGCATCTCCTTGAAGTTGAAAGTCAGATTATTTAATTCCTTTGAAACACATGCAGATTAATATTTGTTTGTACAACAATAAAATAATACACCAGTCCCTCAGTTTTTAATCCACACTGTCAGCCTGAGCAAAGGCTGTCATGCATCCTGACACACATTCACCAACCTAAACTCAACCCTTGCTCTATGCTAACATGTTTACTTTAACCACCTCATAGAAATATAAGTGCTGTTAAACAAACATTATGGGAGCTGCAAGGTCACATATTTTATTGAGATCAGTCCAATCTTCAACACATGGAGGGACGACGTCTGCAGACTGAAGGTTGCACTGAATGATGCACACAAGCACAGCTATTGCCTCCAAGTAGGGCAAGGTTTTGTGTGTGTGTGTGTGAGAGAGAGAGAGAGAGCATATTATATGTGTCACTTTGATTTAACCTTTAAAACATTCTATTCCAAAGCATTTTAGCTTTGTTTAAAATATGCTGTCAATGCAAAGCTGAACATAAAAGTGTATAATGTGTTGAGCAGGTAGCAGCAAGCAGGCATATAAAGGCATAACAGGCAAACCAGCAGGCAGAAAATTAAATATTTGAAACAATATTTCATCCCTGCAATGTAGTCAACCTCAAATATTGAGACTTTAAACTTTCCTCTGTTTACACTGAGATGTAGACGAGTGAACTGAGGATAGCTGAGCAGGCAGGCGAGGGGATCTGTATCAGGAAATTCATATACAATAGGGTGAAAAAAGGGTGAATAAGGCTCATATGAAAAATACATCTAAAACAGACAAAATACTAAATGCATTTTATTTATGTGTGCCTTTGTGAAGTTTTTTTTGGCAGTGAAGCTCCAGTGTCGCAGCTGGATTGATGTTTAATGTTGCTCTTGCTATGTACTCTTATGGAACTTAGCACATTATTTGTCGTTCCAAATGCATTAACTTCTAACTGTGGTGTAAATGATGACCAGTGGCGTCCACATTGCAGAATAAGTGTGTTGTATGGACGTCAGAAAGGCCAACAGAGAAGACTGATAAGGGCTGTGGAGAAAAAAGAGGGACGAGGCAGGCTCAAAATGAGAAAAAAAGGTTCAGGAGTGGTCACAGGCAGAGAAGCAGAAACAGCTCAGGCAGAGAAAGAGGAACAAGCTCAGACCAATAGACAGGAACAGGTATCAGTTCACAAACAGACTGCGGGTGAGAAGTAGCAACAAGCTTTAATGTCATGTTCAGACTGCACAATATTTTTTTTTTTGTCTGTTTTTAGAGGTCGCTGTGTCAGTTTAGGGGATCGTAGTCATAAATTCTCACCGTGACTTGGCCAAGAAACATGACAGACTGCATGTTGGTCCTCGACCAATGATAACTTGATGTCTTCTGTGCCCTTCAGGCTGTCATTGGCCAACCGGTGCTGAGGACTGACTGCAAACTGGAACAACAACGTAAACAAGCGATGGTGCATACGATTCTGGCTGTCATGTGTTTAGAAAAACCTAATGAAGACAGAAAATAACAACCTTTCTTCTGTCTCACCTTTTTCCACCTAGCAGCACCAACCTGATCCCTCTTTTTTTTCCACCATGTTTACAGTTACGCTTTTAAAAGTGCTCTTTGCTCCTACTGGCCAACATCACAGAACGCTGTTGAATTTGTCTTACAAGAGAGAAGACAGAAAATACTGACACACTCATCTTTCTGTAAGGACCTCGTGAGGTGTCCCAGATGTGGCATTGGTTGACGACCTGGACGATCAATCACACCTGACTCTCATTTTCGCTCCTGACATCCTAAGGTTGTCAGATCACGCTGTTATTGGACTGATATCTTGCAGTCTGACCCGAGCATAGCAGAGACAATGATACAGGTGCTGACGTATAGGTATCATCATACTACACAGACTCAGTCGGAGAAAAAGATACAGATTTCGGAGGGAAGCAGAAATACATATGAGCGTTGACAAAAAGCCCATTTACACTTAGTCATTTTGTATGCAACCAACAAGCCTTCAAGACTGAAGGTGGTGTGAGACACAATCTAGCCAGATATTGAAAAGGTGTAAATGCATCCGTCTCTCCAAGACACATACACATGCACAGTTCACAGCACTCCTCCTCACCTTCAGGCGGTCGTCGAGTAGCCAGAAGATGCATAAAATAAAGGATTATTGTAACTAAGGCACAGACCATACTAACATGGGTATTTTTAAAACAGGACTTTGTGCTGTCATGAGCATGCCACACCAGCAGGTGGTGATATAACAGCAATTCCAAAGAAATGTTGGCCAATTAAAGCCTGAAAAAAAGCTTTTACTAGTAGCTGAACTGCAGCCAGAGGTTTGACGCAACCTCATTTAAAACCTGCCACCACCCTTGCACTGGACTTTCTGATGCATCTCTCTTTTCAATACAGGAAAAGAGTGAAAAGAGTGAACATTTTTGTGCAAACATTGTAAAACGTCCTGCTAGCAAGTTTTGTTCCATTTTGTTCATGACAACAAAGAAGAAAACAGCACACGTTCTGACATCACTCGCGAATAACTTTTCCTGTTTACATGAAAACACTGCAAACAGTTTCTGAACATTTTCACCACACATTTTTTTGCCCACACGTTTGTTTTCAGTGGTTTAAAATTGCATTTGTTTGTGAATGAAAAGCTAAATCCCATGTTATAAAAAATACCCATCCACATGTGGACAATGCCTAAAATAGAAAGCACTTACCTGCTCAAAAACAAAGGAACTAATCTTTCAACCAAAGATATCACCTTCTTTTACAATATTATCTTCACTTAAAAATGTTTTACTGTTGTTAATTTGCCACTTTAAACGATTACATTATGTTGTAAAGTGCCCCAGTTACTGTAACCTCCCAGAATAGTTAACTTCCTAGAAATCTTCATTTGCCCCACAGTTCCTGTAAGATAGTTCGTTCTGTGCTAATTTGTATTTCCTGCAACAGCTCACTGATCTAATCTTAAAAAAACAGGGGTCATTTTGATTCTCCTCTGGGTTCATTTAAAATACAAACACTAAAGCAAATGCTACAAATGGTGCAGCCAGACAATACTGTACAAAATTAAAGTGTGATGCATATTCATTTGTAGCACAGTTATGTCTGTTAAGTCTTATTTTGGTGTGTGTGTGTGTGCCTCCACGGCTTTGATTGAAGGTGGGCACATTCAAAGGTTCAGCTGTGATTTGACGTTCTCACATGCAGAGTGCCAAAAGTGATGTGAGACAAACATTGTTTCCAAATGAAGACATTATTTTATTTTATTTTATTTTTTGCAGTTTTTGCATTGCACAGACATTCTCATGAGTGGGAGTAAAAAGAAGATTCACAGCATTTGACACAATAACTCCTATTCAGATCTGTTACATAACAGATTTTCTAAATGTCACTGCAGCGTTACAGACATGACAATGACAAAAACATACTTAGATACAAACGAAACCTGCGTACAGTTTATGATCAAATGTGGCCTCGCTGGCCATTTGAGGTGAAGGAGGATGAAGCACACTGCCGTAATGATGCTCCTCTGTTGCAGTTTAACTCCGTGTGCTCTCACTCTTATGAGAATGCTACTTCTGTTTGCAGAGCGGTTTGACCGGCACAGCATGGACGGATAAATTCTGCCGATTGTTGAGGTGCAAAAGGTTGTTTTCTCACACATGTGCACCCTCTCTAGGATCAGCAATTAAAAACTTACTGCCATTACACAATGTTACAAATGCTGATTGGCTTTATCATATACTTTTTTTTACTCCTACATGATGTCAAATCATTTTAATTTCAGTGTAAATAATTGCAAAAAGCTCTAAGCAGGAGATCTTCTTAAGTTCAGGCTGTGATTTGATAACTACACGCTGTCTGTAACGTGTTCTTGTGATGCTCTCACTCTTATGTTGAAATTATCTACACCGTTCAGCACAACCAGCCTGGTTGCTCAGCACTTACCTCACTGCAGGATTATCTAATAGAACCCACAGGACCAGGACCATGGTTTCAAATGCTGAGATGATCCTGCTGTCAGATCTGCACCCCAGGCTTTAATTGGTCAGTGAGAACTTTACAGTAGCTGCTTGATTTGAATCAATGATCCTAGTGGGGTGAATATATTAATGCATAAAATATAAGCCTTGTTAATATTGATTAGCGAAATTTCTGTGTTTCCCCTTTAATTCACCGCACTCATCTGTGACCAAAGCATTTCAAAATAGTACAGGCTGAATGTAAGAGCATAACTCACTCATGAATTCATTAGTATTTGTCAAACTTTCTGACAGGTTTTCTAAAAGACCACCAACAACATTTTGACTGGATTTGTGTGTGTTTTTTTCATATGTTGCATGTCACATGACTGTGGATAGATAGATGTGATAACCTCTGGCATGCTTGAACCAGATGTTAAGCTGTGAATCCTACCAGTGATCCTCAGGCTTTTCATCTCGACCCCACTCAGCATCACTGATGTTATGGTTGTGTGTGTGATCAGAAGTGTGTAATTTTTGCTCCTTTAACCCCACTAACCAATGAGGCCTCAGTCTAAACCACTGGAGTTCAGTATTTCAAGACAAGAAAGGTTGTTTTTGATTAAACTTAAAGCTTTTGTCGCTGTTTTTGAATTTGCAAGTCGCCATTCAAAGCTTTGCTGTCATTCCCACAACATATGGCTGAATTAGCTGTACTTGCTGTTACTAACAGGAAATGCTGTTAACACTGATGTGTTTGCTTTGCCTACAATTGCACATATTTGCTTTTTACCATGTCACATTTTTAAACCAACAAGTTCTTGGTGTCTCAAAGTTTTTCATGTCTTTTGTGCAATAAGAAAGACTAACTTCCATCAGTTTGCGGCAGATGATGAGCTTATTTTTAATCTAAACTTAAGTACTTCTAGCAGAGTCATTAGCAATGGAGAGGGTTTAGTGCGGATTTGAGGCTTTTCTTGTTCAATATACATTTAATGTTTTTTTTTTGCAGCTTTGATTAAGACCAAAGGCCATTTTTGCACCACCTTTTTAAAAATATGCTGCACATCACAGATATCCTCTGTAAGTTATATTTGCATATAGTTTAGAGTTCACATTTTTCCATGAGAACTTTTCCCCTCTAGAAGATATTTATCTTAATTGAGGTCATGCCATTGCATTTAATTTCCTTTAGTGCACAGAGAGGATTTGTGCTTGCAGCTTTTTAAGGCTGTATGGAAAGTCTACTCCAGGAAATTGTGAGAGAAACGTAGGCCAAATGTGCTCAGATTATTGGTTCTCCTCATTTTAACTCACTTTAACTCAGGACTTTAACATTTTAACTCTCACACATCACTGCTTAGATGAATATAAAAGGTCCTTAAATATCATGAAATAAAACTCACCTTGATTTTAAATATTTTTTAATGTTATTTTGAGCTTAATAGTGATTAAACTCAACCCATCAGAAAAATCACGTCAAAGTTCATTTTAAATAAAAAAACGAAAAATTTCGAGTAAAGGCTGTTTTCAGAAAAGTATTTTTTATGCTGACTTACAATGTGGGCTGAGACTACGACATCTACGAATCTGAGTCAGAAGGAAAGTCCTGGTGACAGATGTTTGCAGTTTGGAGTCTTTCAGTGAGCTGATTGGCTGTTATTAACCCCGGTAGTGGGTGCAGAGGTGCAGGGCTGGAGATGCAGGCCATCAAATGCATCTGAAGGCAGCTGAATTAATTTTCCGCTCTCTCTCTCTCTCTCTAGGAAGCACAGCCATCTCATTTTCATTTAGTGTTTTGTTTACTTATACATGCAAAGGCCAGTGTCTGCCTGTCACGAATTAGCTTTTTGGCAGGGCCCTTGGTACATGTCAATACCAAATGCAATTACATGCATGTGCTCGTTTGAGGATGAAGGTTCAATATGTTATTTACCGTGTACAATGCCCTTTGGGATTTGCCATGCATGCATTTTCAGAGGCGTGTTCATTGTAGCTGCAGTTGATTTTGTGCTTTCATTTGCTTTTTTTTACCTTTTGTTTCTTTATTGCTGCTTTGTATAACCATAATTACAGAGCAGTGATTGTACATTATGTTTGCTGTTGTTTAGCATTGACCTGTTGGTCTTTTTTTAAAAAAATAAATGTACTCGTTGAGCTGTTCGTCCTCACAATCTGAGAGGAAACAGCACAAGTTTAAAAAAATTAACAGACAAGAAATGTGATAAATATAACTTTTCCCTAAAATGATCTGTTTTTTTGTTGTCTTACAAGGAAAAGGTTATTGTTTAATTAGTGTCAGTATTATGTTGCATGAGAGGTTGACACAAATGTGACTTCATATTTTTCTTGTATTGTTTTTTTAGGTCGGACGTTTTTTCATTATGAATGTTACAAGCAGTTGTTATGAAACTCATTTTCAGACATTGTGAATGAACAACTGTGTTTCCAAGTAAAAGTTTTATCCCATCTAGTAGACATCTAAAAAAGAAAAACCCAAGTTGACTGAAACCAAGCTCTTGCCAAGTCATTTAAACTGCTCTGAAACCATTTTCTAATGTAATTCAGGCTGTGAAAGCAATAATTATTTTCTATTAATTACGGTTTCAGCACAGAAAGCTTCAGAATTGTACATTAGTCTGTCACTTTCCGGAGCGTGCGGACTCAAGTTTCTCTTATTAAGCCTGTTAGATTTAAATTGCTCCACATATGAAGGCTTTTGAAAAAGTAATGGCATAATGAGACCTTTCACCTTGGACTGATGGAAAGAACGAATCCTGAAGGTGGTGGAAACTACTTGACAGGTTAATTGAAGATCACTTCATTGTGTGCTTATGTCTGTGTGTGCCAATATGAGAGAGCATTTAAATTTAAAAATAAAATTTAAAAAAATATATACAAGATATAATATGTATGCATACATTATGATCATTTTCTCCATGAATTTTTTTTTTGATTAAGAAAACTATATATTCCATAAAGATAAAGTCTTCTTCAGCTTCTGAATCAGTTTAATTTTACCCAAATCAAAAATTGAAATGAGAAATAACCCTTTTATTCTCTAAAACTGATCATATCTGAAAGCATAAGTTCCCTTTTAGTAGACCTATGTACCATCCAGTCTCCAGTAAGAGACATCAATAATATGTCATGCTCAGTGAGACGCATGCACTGACAACGTGAGCCGACGGTGGCATGTTCTTTAAACTTTCATACATACCTTCTCTGTCCTCTGAGGTATTTGCTGTAAGTCGTAACCAGGAGCAAAGGCCTGAACACCCGTGTCACACCAGCTGCACCAGCGGTGGGAACGTGTACCTTTGCTGAACTGCTGCAGCTTGCACGCATGTTGTGTCACACAGATTATTCAATCTTATCAGGGGAAAAAAAGCACTCTGATGGCTCTTAATGCACAAGTGCAACACAGGAAAATACCCTTTGTATTCTTTGGGACCAGAGAATAAAGGATACAAAAACTCAATGTGCACCTACTGGGAGGGAATCTCAGTGATGCCTTTTTCTTTTTTTGTTAGGAGGGAGGCTTTCAGAGGAAGATTAAGGAGGAGCGATGACAGCTGAATTTGAGAGCATATCCTCTCCTCAGTGTTTTGTCTGGTCAAGGGGGAAGAAGGGCAGAGACCTCCAGTCACACAAAGTGATGCTCTGAAGGCAGGTGAGGAGTGTGTGGGGGGTGGGGTGGTGGGGTGTTAAAAGTTAAAGCTCTGCTCCTGTCATCTCCCTCCCTGTCACCACAATCAAACTGAGGAGGGAGACATATGGATGTCCCGGTGAAGAGGGTCACTACAATAACGAAGCACTTATTGTAGTGACCTCTCTCTCAGAAGCACAGTAAATGGAGACTGATGAGGAAGCCACTGCCACAGAATGAGAATCCCATACTGTTCCCACCGCAGGTTTTGATCTTTGCCATTAAATGAACTGAAAGCAGTAACATGCTGGGGGGGAAAAAAAAAGAGTTCCTCAGTGCAGATAACACCGCATTCCAGCTGAAGTGCCTATGCTGATTTTTTAGAGCACATACTGTTCTGCTGCAATGGAAAGCAAAGGCCTGAGACATCCAAAGAGCCCAGTCACACACTCCTTTATTACAGTAAAATTTCTGAACTGAATCAGCTCATTTCAGGGAAATCACTGCAATCAACTGAGGAAAATACATGTCTTGCAGAGCTCAACTTTAGTAAAACTCTGAGGCCACAGTACTTACTTTTACGAGAACAGAGAGACATGAGGAGCTAAACATGCAAGACGCTGTCTCATTAGCTGTGTCATACTATCCAATCGCCATGTGCCTGCTCTGACAGAATAGAAACTGCCCCACAAAAGAGGTGTGGCAAGCTTTGCAATCGGTTGTGACATTGGGGTGAATGTTATCAATAAGCTCCCTTAATTAAAATGTCTTCGGGTGAGTGAAAAAGAGTGCAAGTAGCCACTGTGTCACTAAGCCAAGCTTCCAGCACCAACTCTTCTCCAAGGAGCGAATTTCATGCAGCTTTTCATTGTGTGTGGCCAGGCTGCCACTTTAGTTTGCATTTAAAGTATTTCATCTGAATTGAAGTCCCGATAGCGGAGAAAGCTGAGGGAGCCCATCAAAAGTTAGGCTCCTGGCTAGTGTTACACCCTGAGCATTGTTAGCAGCAGTCAACTGTATCTGCAACAGGTAGAGCTCCTTTGTCCCGCGGCCAGATTGCAGCAGGGAGCTCGGGCCTCATTTGGAAAGCTTAGTGGTTGGAGGCAAAACCTGTTCCTTCCTGATTTAGTGAAAAAATTGCACTGCCTTGGGACAAACATTGTGCAACATGACCCATGTAAACAAAACATCAAACTACAGGGCTGAGGTGGCACTGAGCAGTTCAGTGCCCCTGCAAAACCACACAAGTGTATTTTTTTTGTTTTTTTTTTTAAAAAACCCTGTTCAGGTACAACAGAACTAACGGGGGAGTAATGGACACATCAATCAGTCGTTCTCTGTAGACGCCCACACGGCTCTGGAAAAAAAAGGTCTAAATCAGTCAACATAACTGAGGACACCTGTGTAGGTGTACCATGGATGTGTAGGGGATTTAATGTTGAGATGTCAGTTTTAGTTTAAACCTGCAGTGAATGTTAAAGCACATTTGGATCACTTATTTTACAGTCAAAAGCTTACATTGCCATGTAGCATCATTGTGCTAATGCTATATTATATTATAAGCACTGCTAGCTGTGTTGCAGCATAAAGCTAAATGTCACTGAATTGCAATCAGATCAGAAGTAGTTTGCTCATCTTGTGTAAATGAGGGATAAAAAAGAGTGAACCCTCGAATCCAAAAGAGCCAATTCTGCTCACAATCAGTGCAACTTAGCAGTACTTATGGTTTTAATTCTTCAAAGACTGGGAACAGACTAAAAAAGACCAGAAAAACAACAATATACATAAAATGACATTTACACCAAAATCACAGCTCCACACCTACATTTGGTAAAACTACGGTGCCTCAGGGGGGTCTCGTCAAATTGGAGTGAAGATGAAAGAAAATCTAAAGAAGAATACTGAATTAACAGATACCATGCATTTTTTTCTATAACAGTATTTTTAAATCTTATTTGTCTGCAGGTCAAAATATTGCTTCTTAACCTGCACCTGTAATACACCTTTTCTACTCCCGAAATGGACCCAGCTTACTTGTTTACTTTTCCATCATTTAGCTGAATCGTGCTAACTCACAAAAAATGGCCAAACTTATTGTAACAATGTCAACCATAGTATCATCACTATCTTGCTGATGTTGTTTACTTTCCATCAGATGCAAATTAAACAATGCACAGAATGATCTCCTGGGTGGAGGAGTCTACTACATTTCGTACAGTACTACATAACTGTACGGAATGCTGAAATTATTGTTTTTTGTTGTATTGTGAGAAGGATTACAAACTTTTATTTTCTTGTCTAGCTCTGTGTTGCACAAGGATGAATAAATAAATTACCGTGTACCTTGCACCTGTATAGAGTCAGCTATAGTCAGCTCTGCGCCTTGTAAACAAACCAACTAACAAGCGGTTTGCAAGGCTGTGGAAGAGATGCAAACAAAAAGAAAAATTTAATTTCTAACCAAAAGTAGAAAAACACATGCTTTCAAAATTTAATATCAGCATTTTTCTGAATATGTGGCAAATCCAACCTTTTTAAGAATGACAAACATCATGACAGTAATCATAGTACGCATGGAGTATGAATGTAAACAGGAATACTAGTGTAATATTCATTTTTTATTTGCTAAGTGAAGAGCTGAGAAGGACTTTTTGGGGGTGAAAAATGTAGAATTAGACATGAAACCGTTGTCACTGATGGTTGGTAAGTGGGATGACTGTTAAACTGGTCTCTGTGTTTGTCCTCTGTGGCCCCTTCAGGTGTTTTCAACAAAGCTGAAAAACAGATTGAAATACTGAAAGAAAGGTAAAAAAAAAAAAAGCACCCTCTTGCTGCTTTGACACAGAAAATGTTCAAAAAGGGAGACAAACACAGCTCTGTCTGCCTGTCTGTCTATCTGTCTGTCTATCCATCTGTCTGTCCGCTGGGGGCCTCTTTCTGCACTGATGCACAAGTTTTCAATGGGATGAATTTTCTCTTGCAACTTCCTAACAATGCTGAGCGTGTATAAAAACTCGACACAGTGGGTGCTCAAAGTTAAAAAAAACAACAACATAACACTCAAACTTGAGTCAAGGTGCCATTCTTCAGCTGGCTTTTCTGTAGTTGCATAGCAACAGTGGGGGCTGAGACTACCACTTCCTCCCATTTGGAGACGAGGTTTTTGTGGGAGCATTGTAGAAACCCCCTTATTAAAAACACAAAAAAGACTTTTGTCCTCTTTTTCTCTCTTTTAAAGAAAGAGATAAGAAACACAACACTGAAACATATGAAGCTCAACAAATGACAGAACAAGAATTTGTTTTAGTTTGATCACAGTCGCACAAACCAGTGAACTCTGTGTTCTTAGTCGTTTGCTGTAAATGTAGATTTCTACTTATTATAAAACTGACTTTGCCACCAACTGTGAGTGAATCACTCTCAGCATTGTGTTTGTCACCAGAATAACGTGTCTGTATGCGGATAACGAGCAGCTTAACAGCTGTAGGCCATGATAAGTTTGTGGGAAAGAAAAAAAATAAAAAATTCTGTCTGTGAAGATTTTTCCTGAATCAGGTCAATATTCCTATTTTAATATGTTTATATCTACAAGGGCAACTGTTACCAAAGGCATTTGAAAGTAGCTCGACCTGGGGCTCATTATGGCTCCAGACAATGCCGTCATTAGTGTCCAGCAGAGTCTTCGCACCATGAAACCAAGCAGCTCCTCCAGATGGCTCTCCAGTCTCCCCTGGCTCTCCCTGTGCATCTCTCAGCACTCTTACAGGAATTTGGGAAGCAGGCCAGAGTCCCACATCTTTCCAGGAAGAGAACGAATATTCAGCTGCAGAGCTCGAGTCTAAAACCATCCGATCGGAGGATGACAAAGGAAGCACTTACAGTAAACAGAGGAGGAGGAGGAGTGATGAGTCATTAAAACCACAGCCAATAAAGAGCTCCCTTAATAAGGTAGCCGTCCTCTGTCAATGCACACAATTTGTTCAAGGTCAGTTTCGATGTGCATGCAGTAACATCAGGAGCCTCATAAAGAACTGAGAGTTGTTTCAGATAGTTCCAGTCAGTCAGACATGATTCCCGTCTTTGACATAAAGTTAAGAAAAACACACTGAGGTTTATGCATGAATGAATGTTAGTGATAAAAATAAAAGGTCTTGAGTTTATATCTACCTATAAGGTGACAACATCTGTACATACAACATGGTTTCTAGTGAGTGATGATGTGAATTTCTAAAAAAAAATGTGCTCCAAATAGTTTCCTCTCTGAGAAGTTCTTTTCTTGTCATAAGATTCTCCAAAGATACACATGTAAATATCTCTGCATACCTGGACCTGCTTGTCAAACAGGTATAATAGAATAAGCCTACTATTACTACTACTACTAATATATGCATATAGTATATATATACTACATGCAGCTCAGAGACGCGTGTTTCAGCCTTGACAAGTAAAAAGTGTAGAGGACGTCAAAGCCTGGAAGTGTTCACATTGTACCTGCCTCACGCAACCACTAATCAAGAAATTACATCTAATAATATACCTACGTAAAGAAAGATGAACATACAGTTCATAACTGCCTTAAAAGCCTTTCATTTGGAAATGATTGTACATCAGAAAATGCCTTGTTGGTGATCAGTTAACCTGGAATTGACTAAACGGCCGAACGACTGCAAATGACTGTTGTTGGTAATAAACAAAGATTATCCGAATAAATCATTAAATTGTATTCTTCTGTAAAATGTGAATATTTTTATGTTCGGGTACAATTGATATGCAGAATGTGAGATTTCTGTTTCACGGCCTGCATCAGTTTTGAGATGGGAATCTTTGAAATGACAATAATGTTGGTAGCAGCTGGCAACAATTCAAATAAAATATGAGCATTTTTTTTTCCCCCTCTGATTCAGAGCAGACAGTTATTGTCCTCGCTATGTGTTTTATTATCCGACGATGCAAACCGAAATTGTCCTAATTGAGTGTGATCAGCTTCTTCTTTATTTCCCTTGGATGTTATTTCATTCATCATAACATTAGCCAGCTGTTGGCACATTGTATGAGGCTGTTTTTGTTAATCACCTCCATGGACGAATGACCCTTTCCTGATTATTTACTGTACTTTTTTTTTGAGCTCGTCTTTGTAGCACACAGAGTCAAAGCTCGGCCTGGTTCTGAAGGTAACTGATCTGAGGTGCCCTGTTCATTAATTTGCAAACATAATGTACCGCGTAGCGTCTGGTTTTTTTGAGCTGAAATTGGCCCTTGTGCCAGCTCTCAAGCCAAGCTGGTTAATCATACTCCCACACACAGTCCATTCAGTGAGGAGCAACAATTATCATCTCTGCAATGAGCTCATACGGATTGTTTTTCTTCTTGGAGATTTTCATTAACATGAAGCGGAGAACCGTGTGACATCTTACTGACACCGATTATGACACCGATTATCATCCTAATATCACAACAGTTTGCTCCGTCTGAATTTTACTCACGTCAGAATTGTTTTTCTGCGATTCCATTAACTGAATATTGGGAACTGTCACCCTAAAAGTGCTGAGGCATATTCTCTCCCTCACAGCTGATTGTTTTGTTCATCACCTCTGAAATGGCAGCAAATTATTCTAAATGTATATAACTTACTCATCTAACCAGCGATTCACCCAACCCAACCTTCGCAAATTAGCTTTGTTCTGTTAATATTGACAGTAATTACATGAGGCTGTTTGTCTTTGCATTGCAGAATTAAACACTTAACAACTAATTACCACTGTAAGGTGATAAACTGGGTACTTCTAAGAGGAATATAAGCAGAGTTTGTAAAGAGCATTTCAGAACTGTCTGCTGTGTGATTCAGTCATCTCATCACACACAGCGATGCGTCTGTCTCACCCCAAAAATGTAGATCTTCTCCGCAGCACACAGAGCATCGAATGAAAGGATGTGAAGTTTGAGAATGAAAGAGAGGAAACAAGGTTACAAGTCAAGGCCTCGAGAAGACTGCTCATAGAGAGACTCTACGCAGTTCAAATACTGTCAAAATTTTTTGGAACATCTCAGCATGTTTCCTCTCGGAGCATTTAACAAACTCTGTTATTCACAGAAAGATGTACGAGTTCAGTAGAGCAAAATTAAGTTTCCCTAAGAGTGAGTATTTTGTTTTGGAAATAAAAATAACTGTGCAGATGCTTTTTATATGAATGTAGATATAAATGTGGATGAAAAACAACATTAGGGCAGCATTTTATTTTTAAAGAATTCAGAATTTAAGAAAACGTTTTAGTTATCTGAAGCCACAACACACTGCGCAGACATTACATTTGTTCTTTTCTCTCTGTGATTCATAGCTTCTTTTTTAAGGCTCTTTTTAGCACAGAACAAAACAGTCATGTACTTAAGTTTTACTGCAGTGGAAAAAACATTGTAAGAAATGAGCAACATGCTGATGACTTCACTGATACAGGACGGTCATTTTCTACGGTGGCTGACAAGTGCAAACGCGCTGCATATACAGAGAGGCGCTGCAAATACAGAAATGCGCTGCAAATAAGAAAACATATGCAAAAAGAAAACGCTGCAAATACAGAGAAGTATAACTTTCTACTTGTGGTGTTAAAGAAAGAAAGAAAGGAAGAAAGAAAGTGTGTTTTTACTGTAAGTGTTTTTTAGTATAACTTTCTACTTCTTATGTACTCATCTGCACCGCACGTTGATACGCGCGTTGTCTGTCTTTCGGGTGGAGGCTCAGCACTGCCCCTAGAGGCCTGGAGCACTTCCATTGTATGACTGGATATGTGGCGTTTTCATTTTGCATTTGTTTTCTTATTTGCAGCGCGTTTCTGTATTTGCAGCGCCTGTCTGTATATGCAGTGCGTTTGCACTTGTCGGCCACCGTAATTTTCACCTCACCAAAGACAACAGCAGTTTATCAGCAGCTGTTCACACCTAAAACTAATGGCGACTCTGACTGTAACAGATGCCTCTAACTCCTTTTTAAAAGTGTCACTTCCAGTTTTCTTCCCTTTAAGGTGTCATTTAAATGAACAATATGAACATTATTTTTACCCAGATTAACACTACTTTTGCACTTCTACTGATGGGTCACAAGACTGTAACCGTCACTCTTTATCTGCAACCATCTGCTGTTATGTACCGTAAAATGAAGAGCAGGAGGAGCAACAATTGTGTTTTTTTTTAAGTTGTGGCGAACACAAAACAAGAATTTCTTAAGCATATTATTATCAGTATATTATAAAGAATGTTAAAGATTATATTGTCTCTAACTGCCTTTTGCACATGCTTTTTTTTAAAAAAGAATTAAAAATTACTTAAAGAAAAAATGATTGGGAAGTTTAAACCCAGGAATTTGTCATAAATGGACTAGATTCCCTGCATCCTTGTGTTTTTCTTTGTCTTTAGCATGGCATGCAGGTCTCTCTCCTGCATTTTCATTCAAGTTCACCAACAACGAACAACCCAAATAATCATTGCTGCTTGTGTTAGCAACTGAAGCTAATTCTAGCTTCTCTCTGTGCTCCAGGTTCATTCTCCAGTTTGCTATCAGTTGCTTGCCACATCCAACTTTGTCCTCTTCTCCATTTCTGTTCTGGTTCTTCTTCTCACCTCCTGCCCAGCTCTGCTGAAGACCCCACACCCACCTTTTTCACTTTATCTGCTCCATCGACTATTTGCCCGTTCTGCTCCATCTGCTTTTTCAGCCTCCTCCTGTCCTGCTTCTTTTAAATCAGGTGACATGTAACAAATCTTTTACAGTCTTTACAACATATCCTCTCCTAAGCATGATTGACCAGAGTCTATTCAGCAATTTTTTCCAACAGATTTCCTTAAATTTCCTGAAATAATGTAGACAGCTTTTGAAAACTCTCCCCTGTCACATATAATAAAAAACAAGCAAAGGCAAACTCATCAGTGTGGTATTCTTCTGTTTTCTTATTATTAGGACTCAACCTGTCAGATTAAAAAGACTCTAAAACTAAAAATGTCCCCATCAGTTGTGCCAAGAAAAAAAAAACATTTTAAGCAGCCTCAGCGGATATTTTTTTATTTATTGACCAATTTTTAAAACACAATGCGAACATGAAAGAAGGGTCACACACACAGAGCATTATAACCTGTTTCTGCAGCTCACTTCACCTTTCCGGAGCTTTATAGCAAGTTTCTGCTCATTGTTTAGCACAAATTTACTGTTTTGGTTCACTCTTCCTGCTTTCATAGTGTTGTTTTCAGCCGCAGCGGGAAGCTGCTTTCACTGACACAGCTCTAAAAGCCCAGTGCACACTAACTGCTCAGCATCAAACAGCAGACAGGCGCAGTTAGACACTAACTGGTGAACATGGTGGAGCATTTAGCTGCTAAAAAAACGGATCTTTCATTCAGCTAACATCAAATCAGCCAAACAGTTGCACAGTAACTGCTGGATGCAACTGTGAACCATTAACTTTCCCTCCGAATGGCAAAAAAAAGTCAGTTAATGTAGGTTTAATGGGGAGAGAAGTTATGGTCGTCTATGGCGGTTTGACTTCCTGATGTCAAAACTGTGTAATTTTAGAGTTCTGTACAGAAAGTCCTCTCATATTTCCCCTTGCCTGCAACATCCCAGTCAACAGCTGATTCGCTAAAGTCCTTCATGAGAGTCAGCCAAGAATATTTAGAAGTAAAAGGAGAAGGGGAGTTTAATCTAAACAAACACCTTGTTCAGATATGAGCCAGGGTCACACCAAGTTTTCACCCCACAGGCTTTTTATAATTGCCTTTATGCTCATGCCTCTGCCAGTGAAAACAGCCAGCAGTGCCTCTGGAGTGGCAGCAAACGTAACGCCTCTCAGAAGGTTTTGTAAGGTTTCACTTTGTTGAATTGCCTCTGCAGAATTCCCCGAGCTTGTATTTTTTGCTCCCGGTGCCAAAAGTGGGACATCAAGGCTAATTTTGAATAAGTGCCACTGTTAGTCAGACCATCAACATCAGCATGGATGCTGCAAGGCTGTTCAAATATAAACATACACTGCTGGGGGATTAATCATTAAGATGTAAAAAGAAAATTAGCCGCCCATCATCTTGAATGATTTGGAAGGTTGATTGCTCCGCCTGTCAACCCTCTAGATTAGATCTTGCAGTCCGGCATGTCTTCCCCTTTTCCTCATTTCAGATTCAGAATTATATTTCTTTCCAAGCTCAGAATACATAAAACATCTTGCCTCAGTAGAATTGATAGATAATATACACACAACGGCAAACACAGTCCATACTGAGCTGTGCGCGGCATGCAGAACATCGCACACAAGATAAACAGCAACTCGCCGACTGTCTGACAGGCTTACTGCTGGTAAACCGTGCGTATGACTCACTGAAGAGGTTTGTAGCGTTTCAAAAAAAGTGACACCTTCCTCCCCCACCTCCTCCTCCTTACAAAATGATTAATACTATATTAAAAAAAAAGGGTCAAAACCAGAATCGTGCATGCGACACGGATTCTATCTGAAAAACAAAGTCTGTCAGACACTATCATGAAAAATGCTAAAATATTTAACACTTTCCATAAGTCTTCAACTGCTGTACTTGCTAAATTATTTGTCTGCGCTGTGTGATCTGTGAGGAAACCTCAAGTGAAGAAAGTTTTGAAAAAGCAGCCGGAGAGGTTATTCTCAGGGAAGTTTAATTAGGAACTTTTTCTCTTCATATTTGTGAAATATGTTCTTCTGAGCTCTGATAGTAAGTGTGAATAGCACGACACATATGATGTGCATGTGTAGATAACTGAGAATATATGGGTGTAAGTGTGAGTTTGTGTGTGCTTGTGGGGGCGTAGTGATATTCTTCCTATGTAGGCATGTACATATGTACATGTATGTACAGGCATGTGTGTACATCGTGTTCGTAACATGGACTCCAGGAAGAGGAACTGTTGTGGTGTTACAGCCAATCGGGTCCAAATAAACAATAAAAAAAAAAAAACACTTAGACAGACAGACAG
>JAPZDY010000026.1:19776678-19790450 GCA_029783645.1 Ctenochaetus hawaiiensis | reverse complement strand
GATAGATAGATAGATAGATAGATAGATAGATAGATAGATAGATAGACACCTAAACATTTACAATGTAAAAAAAATGGAAAAAGCAAAGCTAAGGTTGTAATGGTGGATGTAAAAGCCATCAAAGTCAATTGATGCTGCTGATCATTAAATAATTTCAAAAGTACCTGAATGTCAAACTGAATCAGCTGAGAGCAACCCATCAGAATTTCTTGTTTTCATCCCATCAGTCAGACATCTGCAATTAAAGTTTACTTTTTATTTTCCCTTTACTTCATATTTTCCAAGTGTTTTAGTTTTCCCACCAGTCATCTGCCATGGTTTTATTAGCATCTATGATTTATTTCTTACTTTACCTTTCAATAGTAACCATTTTTGGATATTGTAGAAGGCTTTTTGTCAGCCCAAAGACAGCATAAAGCCCGTACACACACACACACACACACCCGCACACACACACACCAGTACTTGAAAGCTTGCGAATCGTTTTGATGGTACACTGACTTGTAATCGGGAAAACGGTGCCTCTATCAGTCCAACTTTAGGTGGGCGGGTACAATCTCCTGAAAGAAGTGAGGTAGCTTTATGGTACAATGTCACACCCCATCAGCTGTGTCCGTGAGACTTGATCATATTTTAAAGAAGAAAAAAATGTTTTCGGGTTTGCCCTCCATCGTGTCCTCTGGTTGCTCTGTCTCAATTCTTGGTGCTTTGCTGACTTTTTTGACGGACAGATGGCCTTTGTTGTTGCTAAAGAGATCGCTAACTGCTGCTACGTGTAGCTGTCGGCTCTGTTGGTGCAGCCAGTCAACCCTGCACATAGCAGACTGGAAGCTTATAGCAGTGTGTCAGTGTCGGTGTTTCCACCATTCGCACATGAGCTCTTGGCTACATGGTGAAGGCGTTTTTTTTTTTCAGGCCTGGCTCAATGGGGACCCAGTGGAGGACGCAGGCATGAAGAGATGTCGACATGGGCATTTGATCTGCGCTCAGCAGCCTTTACAGACATCATAACAGAGACAAAGAAACCACAGACATGGAAGGTAAAGCAGAGAAGAGAGAACGAGAGAGCTGCAAAACAAAAGGCCGGACAAGAGTGAATTTTAAATTGGCTTTTAATCATCGGAGGGAGCTCTGCAAAACAAACCGGCTGCATCAGACGTTAGGCTTCGTTATGTCGGACAATGAGGTGATATTGGTTGACTTGTCTCTCATGTTGCTGCAGTCCCCTTGTGTTTGACTGTGAGCACATGCACACGTCACTGACACACGAAAAAACAAAAGTCATGTTTCATTTGTTTTCACTGTTTCAGTATTGTGAGGAACCGTTTTCTCTGTCTAAGCACTGTGCTGAATAATAAAACTGTGTGAGCCTTTAGTACCGCGGTGTTCAGTCCTCAGTCTGAAGGTCACGTTCCTCTTTCAAATGAGGGCCAGAGGGCACCGAGTCTTGGACAGCAGGACACATCCAAAGGGAGTTTCCACACATAATGGGCTCTAACACCCGCCGCAGACAGAACAGAGGATGTTGACTTTGTTGACTGACCTTGCACCCTCTCACTTCCCTCCAGAACAGACATTGATTGTTTATGATCTATTCCAGCGTCGAAGCATCCAGTTTTCTGAAGCAGGGCAAAAGAAAAACAGCGCATGCACTTTAACAGAGCACTTTTTAAAAATTCAAATCATTTTGGTTTTAGAATTATTTATATTTACTTAACGGTGGAAATATACGTTTTTATCTCCAACTTGCAACAACCTAATTAGGTCTTAATTAAAATTTACCTCCCTATAGAATTCATATGAATCACTTCTCATACACAGTTGATTTAAATACATCTTTAATCACAGGTAGTGTATGCAAAACAGTCATTAAAAGAGATAACAGAAATAACATGAAAAATTCATGCTCAAACGAACTAAACTAGATTAATTTGATTTTGGATGAGACTTAAAAGCCTGTGGAACAGCGTTTGTGCAGGCTTGTTTAAAAGTGAAATAATTGTGATTTATTAAAGGGAAATGGGGGCATCCTGCTGATGTGATTTTGGGCCTGCTTGATGTTATCCTAACTCAAAGTTGTGTCTCTTTTGCAACAACAATCCTTTAATGCTTCCAGCCTTCGGCAATGTACAAAATATGGATAAGAACGCAGTGTGCCGACAATAATTACAACAAAGCTCCTGCTGTTCTTTGATTCCTTAAATAATTACATTATTTGCTGGACCTGGTTTATGATGAAAAAACAAACTTTTGATGACATTTTAATATCTGTTCAAAGAAATGCAGCCAAAAAAATGACTGATTGAGCCCATGCAAAAAAAAAAACCTGTTTCAGTCTGAGTCTTTGTTTTTTTTGTGTGTGTGTGATTTGGAAAAACCTTCAGCTCCATTTGAAAGTGCTTTGAAAAGGCAAACAGCAAGTTCAGCAGATTTGACAAGCAGGATAAGGAGCATGATAGATGACCTTGAAAATGCGCAGCCCTGCTTACAAATCCATCCATTGCAATGCGTCAGCCTTTGCATTTATACATGTGAATGTAAGTATTTTTTTCCTGTGCCACGAATGCAAAGGTAACAGTAACAAATGGATACGATCTGCATCTATATTTCCCATGATTCATTTTTCACACAAGCAGATGCAGATAAATCAATTGTTTTTCTTCCTGATAAATGAAAATAAATGCATTGAACAAAGACACAAGCGGCATTTTTTCTGTCCTATCAGGTCTCTTTTGATGAAATCCTTGAGAAAGGTTCCTTTTTTTTTCTTTTCTATGCCATTGAAAAGCTCTCATCTGAATATGATTGGTGTTGATTGTTCTTCTCTCAGTGCTGAAACACGAGGCTGGATCAGACTGGGACAGGGACGTTTGAGGAACCAACAACAGCATGTTAAAGATAAGTCTATGATCCACCTCTTTCTTCTTACTTTCTTTATGAAGTATTTGCTGTCATGTGCAATTGCAACGCAGTAACTAGGAAGCCAGTTTGTTATTGTACATTTAACATTTTTATTTACATCAGAAAAGTATAAATCAGATAAAGTAGGGCATGCAGTGGAGATGAAGCTTCAGTCAGTGTAGTTTGCTTATCATCAGTTAAGGGGCCTCTCTTCTCCTTTTTTTCAGTATGTTAACAGCGTGAACATGTTGGTGATCATAAAGTTCCCTGCTTACATCCTCTGATAACTTCTAATAACAACAGTGAGCTATTTTAACATTTATTTAAAGCTTTTTGAAGTGAAAAGTAACTTTTTTGACTGGGATGCAATAGAAAAAGGAGAAATGAAGGAAGAAACTGAAGGTTAACAAAGGCTACTGACACCACTGTGCATCAGCCAGCTTTGGCATCCAGGTTGTCCATTAAGTCCTGCTAATGGACACCTCTTTGGGTATTTTCCCTTGCTTAATGCACAGTATCCAGCTTACTCTATGGAAATTGAGTTGAAATACAAAAAAATTGAATAGAATTGTACAAAACTAGGAATCTATGAACAGAAATATACAACCTTTGTTTCCACAACAGAAACAAGAGTAAAACTGAGTACAAAGTAACTTGAAAAAGGGATTAAAATGCATTCAAAAATGTATTTCGATGTACATCAATTCTTTTAAAATAGCTTCCAGGTGAAAATTGATGCATCTTTGGCCTGTTACACTTAGTTTAATTAGTCCAGTTCAATGGGATCAGCGACTCCGTTCAGTGGTCAGATGTTGCTGGTCTGCACATCTAAACATATCTGAATCACCAGTTAGCATTAAGTGTTAAGTGTTTTGTGTAAATAATCAACCAGAGCAAACTGCTTGATCTGAGTTTGGCTGAGATTTAGCTGGAGACTACAGTCATGTTCACTGATGCTAATATACTATATGACAGCGCTCCAGCAGCCTCCCACCAGCCATCAGTTCGAACTGTCGCCAACATTATTTAGCTATTTAACACTGACAGTAAATACTCGCATATCTGTTGTTAATATGGTTGTATCTGTCTCCACTTTAACATTAAAGTGTCACTCTTCATCCAAAAAAAAGAAATGGGCCTCTGCTTATGACAATGCCCATCTCGTCTACGAGCAAGTTGAAGCATTAATGTTGTCATTTAACAATCTGAGTCATCAGTTCACTAAAGAAATATGACTGTGTCGATGATATCTGATGTTTTAGCTTCACTTCTAAAGCCAAACGATGAACTGAATTTTACAAACGAGTAAATTTCAGCTTCCGAATGATTGACTGCGTCGATGAACACAAGTAGCTTTGGTGACGTTAATGCTCAACGAGTGCATGAAAGAGACAAAGACAGCAATTCTGTTCCCACAGTCAGAGATTTTGAACTGTTAAGTGGATTTAATGTGAGTCAGTCTGCTTTAATGCTGCAGTGCAGACATGGTCATGCTGTGTGTGAACAAGTTAACAGTAGTTTGCTTTTCTGCCTCGCAATAAACAAGAATGACAACTTAATTGTACACAACAAAGACGGTAACGGCTGCAGCTACTTGGAAGACAGAAAATAAATAAAATGAATCAGAAAAATAAAGACTAAAAACTTTTATTTTGTGGCAAAAACACACATTTTTTGCTCAAACCAATCCACTACTTTAACAACTCATTGGACTACATCTTTTGGTTGTTTGGACTGACAAACCCCCTGGCAGTAGAAACAACATACTTCATATTTAAATTGTGCGAATGAAAAAAATAAATTAAACTCACTGCCTATAGCTGAAATTGCACTGACAATGTAGAGCATAATATTACATATGCATAGGCATTGAAATCTTCATACTACTATGAAAAAATTCCAGTCTGGATGAAAGGAAAGGAATGTTTAAATGAAAAAGAGCACTACCAACCTGTTCAGGCTGAAACTAGGTTGCCACAGATATTTCTCTTCTCCAGCAGATATCTTCTCTTTTTTTTTCCTTTTTTACATGAGGAACAGAGATCTATAGTCCAGTTTGTTTCTGGTCGCCGATAATAGCAGGGACATGAGTTGCTGGCCGGACCTGCACCTGCTGAACACCTGCACGCACCTTTTTCAGAGCTGATTCTCTGACTCATTGTATAGCAGCAAAAAGCACAGGTGGTAACATTAATGATGGCTCCGTTCCATGTGTGAGACTCGCTCAACCAGTATACACATAATCAAAGCCTCAGACTAAATGGATAACAGTCATTCCTGATTTTAGTAATTACCCCTGTGCTTTTCCTGCTACGACATGTCAAAATGTCTGCTGTGAAAACGACCTTTTGCGTAAAGACTGCAATTAGTTCACCACACAGTCTCTCACACACACACAGGCTGGTCATCTGAGCCAAGTTTCCTACCTTATGAGAATCAGATCAAAGGCAGCCGCCTCTTCAGGGTTACAGCCGCTATTTCTGTTTGAAATTTCTTCTATGAAAAGGTATGTAGTTACATTTTTAGATAAAAAAAAAAAAACATCCCTCAAATACCGAAAGTCTGGATACAAAGACTTTATTGCACAGGAACAAATTGTCCAAAAAGACTAAAAGATGGTGTCAAGGTTGTTACAAACTGTCTCCTACATAAAAATGTTCAAAGAACAAAGAAGTCAAGTTAACAGTAGAAAAGAATCATTTAATTTTAAGATTAATCTCATATAAATAATGAAATCTAAAGTTTGATTCTTATCTATTTGAACAGGGACTTTGATTTAATTCCTTTAATTTTAAATCCATTTAATTGTTCACTTTGTTCTGTTTCCAGCAAACTGTTCCGCCAAGTATATTAAAAGGCAAATATTAACATTATAATTTAATTAAAGCCAACATTCAGTGATACATTAGACTCAGTCAGTATAAACAGGTGCTGTAAGCGCCCACACGCACTGCTCCACGTGCACAACCACACACACACAAAATCTCCTGATGACACCTCATCAGCCGAGGGCAAACTGCCAGCCCCCTCACACTCCGCCTGTCTCCGAGAAAAGCTGTGGATTTGTTGAGGTGCACCGGGGTGGACGTCACTATCACACAGCCACCAAAACAGACTCGATGTGTTCTGACATTCACAGCTACTCCGGTCTTCCCTGTCCAATGCCAATTAAAAAAAAAAGGGTAAAGTCAAAAAACTCTTTGCCAGCTACATGTGAAGTGCTCCAACACTGTTTACGCTTGATTGACAGCATCCTACACAGATGTCTCGTTGTATTTTATGTAGTCTATGGATCATTATGGAAAAGATATTTCCTCTCATCCTGGTGGGAGGTTTAGTTACAGAAAAAAATCTGTTGTCTTCCTCAAGGTTACTTCAATAGCAGGAATGTTTGCTGACATCAGGACCCGAGGTGTTTACAGGTTACACGTTAACTAAAGCTGGCTGGTTAAAACAACCTGAACGGCAGTAGGAAAACCAAAAGCTTTTTTTAAAAAAAATATGAAATAACTACATTTTAAAAAGTTAATTGCAATTGTTAAATTTCCATTTGTTTCCATGATGCTTCTTGTATTTCGATTTAAGTCATAACAATATGACTGCAGCCCACAGATTCACAGGGTGTGAAAAAACAGACGTCTCATTATCAAAATGTTCACAGTTTCGGCAGCCTGACACTGACAATGCAGCCACAGTCACGCTGTCAACAGGGCAGGTACAACATGAGAATTGTTAATGATATCAGTTAAAAAAAAAGATGTCACCCTTTCATTAATATAACAACAAAAAGTGGCAAAAAAAAAACTTGGGAGAAAATTCAAATTCAATTTGATTTTTTTCTTATTAAACAAGACTGTGTTTCCTATCTGTCTTTACTAACCGTCAAGGTCTTTAAAGGTTTGAAGTGAAACATTTTGCGTGGGTTTGCAGGACTCAAAATGTTGCAAGGACTTTTTTTTTTTTCCTTTTACTGCCATTAAAAAAAAAGCAGAAATATTTCTGTTGGCACGTCAAACAGCTGTTGGGTGACCGTGGTTCGTCCTGTGCAGAGTAAAAAATTCTTCATCTATACAGAAAACTGGTTATCCTGCTTTCATGCACAACCACCTGCCCAAGGTCAATAAATTTAACCACTGCATCACTTAAGAAAGTTCACAACTCCAAAGCTAATATGCATCATATGTGTGTGTTTATGCAAATAAGACTCCATTAACTTTTAAGAACAAAATATGTAATTTAAAAAATGATGAGTAAAACTCTGCAATTTCTCCAAACTAATTCTAGTATCATATAGAACCTATAATGGATTTGTGCCATTAGGAGTAACTTTCTTAACCATGTATGTCCATACTAAAGTACCACAATCGTAGTCAAAGTGTCAGGTGAAGGCCAGTTCTTTCAGTATATGTGATCCAGTCTAGTAGATCATGTAAGGACTGAAGTAAGAATAACAGTAACATGAATGATGAAATAAATAAAGCAGCCTCGCTAACTTCAAGTCATAAATGTATCTTTGTCTTTTTATTATTTTTTTTAACAAAAAAAGCAGTAAAACAAAGTGTAATGGGTGGGTAGAGATCTAATTCTGTTTGATGGATGGTAATAACACCCACCCTTCATCCTACTAACCAGCACAAGAGCTGCAATCAAAATCAATCAAATCACTAAAATAGATACATAAATACAGAAAGTAACTCGTTAACTGCCTCAGTGCTTTATGATCCTCCTCTTCACAGGCTTAGTGCCTTCGCCTCCCCGTGCAGATGTTGACACTCTGTATCTGCTGTTACTGTGTGACTGAGCTCTTTCCAGTGAG
Organism: Ctenochaetus hawaiiensis; assembly: GCA_029783645.1. Lineage (NCBI taxonomy): Eukaryota > Metazoa > Chordata > Actinopteri > Acanthuriformes > Acanthuridae > Ctenochaetus > Ctenochaetus hawaiiensis. The sequence continues at coordinate 19,782,733 of JAPZDY010000026.1, read as the reverse complement.
CGAGGGCAATCTGAGGCATTATTGCGGCCAGGGCTGGCTTTGGCTGTGACTTGTGGTGCAGTGATTCAGCGTTATATTTTCCTGCATCTAATCTCTCTGTCACCTACGTCTCTGAAGCAGCCAGATCTCCCTCCATTCTGTACAGCTGGTAACCCAGTTCACTTGTTCCTTGTCAGTGCATGAGCCTTTCATCATTTAGACTTGTTATAACACCGATTAATTAATTCATATAACCATCTACAGTCATGGAGAACATAGCAGTTGGCGGTTTGGGAAGGTTTCTGCTACAAACAACATGTCATATCATGTGGGAAACACAGATCTACATTTAAGCAAATCTTCTTTCCCCAACTGTAATTGCAATTCTGCTGAATACTTTCCCGCTGCACACGGAGGGCATAATTGAGACTACCTGTCAGTTCTGATGCCAGCACATGACTATCATACAGAACACACCATGCTGCAGTTTTCAGTCTGAGACATGAATGTTTAAAATTACAGCGAGGCATCTGAGTTTGCACTCCTAAAGTGGACCAAGCACCAGCCGACATGTGACTTGAAACTGTAGTGCATCTACTTTTTGAACACATGAAGCTAACCTAGTTGTCTCTTCCCTTTTGACGTCCAAACTGGTACCAGTTGACATCCCTCCACTTCATTGTTTGCTGTACATAGTTTAAAGACATTTTAAGGAGCGAGAATGGTATTAAACCCTCACTGAAAAGCCTCAAAAAAGGGAGAGTGTTTTACTCACAGCTGCAAACACTGTCAGGTTTATTTTATTGGACTGTTTAGTTTGAAAAAGTGATTGATCCGAGGACTCAGTCTTCCAAACACACAAACTGACACAACAGAGGATAAAATGTACAGTAGACCTGGAGATGCAAACATGTAATAGCCATATACCGTACCTAGCTACAGTATAATTACAGTACAAAGTAGTGTTCACCATAGTGATTTTGTGACTTAAAACTTTGAAATCCTTAAACCTTCATTAACGGATATTTTTAGAGCCACGTTGGGTTCAGCAGAAACATGGTAATCAATACCGTCACATTACAGAAAAGGTTAAAACAGTAAAGGTGTAAGCAAACAGGTTTCTATTCACACCTTCAGCATGCACAGATAAAAATAAAAACTTGTTCTGAGATGTTTTTCTGGCCTCTTGATAAACTTAAGTGCAATAAATCTTTTTTTAAAACGATTTTTTTAGCCTTTTGTTCTTTGAGCTCCTTTGGGTCTTCACAATTTCCTGAGTAAAATATGAGGCTCTTTAGCTGCAAAATGCCTAACTGTGTTCATTAATTTGTCTGCGTGTTGATTGGTGCTGGGCAGGTAGTGTACAGCAGGTTTATCAGAGTTTTTTGATTTTATTTTATTTAAAATAGCTGCCTGCTGTGGCTGGAAGAAATGCAGTGAGCTGAAATATGCTGAAACTCTCCGAGGGAAGTTTAAATGAGGGAAACTGCAGAGTCGGGTAATAATTCTGTGGATTTGTCACTACGAGCGACTGAGCGATCCCTTTCACATAAACAGCCATTTGGTCCATTGTTAACATAAAAAAACACTCATTATTACAGCTTCAAAGCCACGACGATTAGGCTTTTGAAATATTTAATGGTAGCGCCCAGCATTGAAGGTATTAAAGTTTGCAACGGGGGATACATCAATGCACAGCAACCACCCCACACAGAGATAAATGAGCTGGAAGCAACAGTTCTGAATGTGAGGCTGTTTTTTTTTTTTCTACAAACAAGAGCCATCCAAAAAAAATATGAGAGGTGCTGTGATTGCATGTTATTTTTCTTCTTATATGTTTGGATTCATGCGTTTCAGTCTTTCCATAGCAAAGGTTTGCTATTCTGCATCAGTGCATCTTGGATACGTTTTCACCTGGATGATCAAAAGATGCTCTACTTACAAATTATGATTAATCACTTTCCAAAATCACTTCTTTTTTCCACCTAGTGCACCACATACTACCACATTTAAGTGTCTGAATTGTCAGCTTTAAATATATGCACTACACAGAGCAAAGAAAAATTACTACCGTGGAACTAAAAATAGTGATTTCCTTTTAAAAAACTGCCTTTTATAGATCTGAAAATTACAGATATGTTCCTCTCTTTCTGTCAGTGATACTGCAAAATGATGTGACAATTACTGAGTGGGATTAGGAGGCAGCCTTATTATATTTTACAGCAACAATTATAACTGTTCAACATGAAATTGTCTGTAAAAACCTGGACTTCAGCATGCATTCGGGGATCAAACACATTTAAAAGTAATGTACAGTCCCTGTTGCCCTCCCCTGCGGTTCAGCACCATCATAGCCGGAGTGGTCAGCCTTGAAGGCTGCAGTCATGTGTGTCAGCGTTCCCTCTCTCTCTCTCTCTCTGGCTCGTCCCGTTGCATATTTCATCCTCACTCACCTCTTGGTCGTTACGGAGACTCCAAATGTCAGAGATTTTTATCATCTAAATCCCCCAAAGCCCTGGAATGGACATTATAGAAGAAAAAAAAATTATCTTACACTTCAAGAGCTACAGAACTACACAAAACACGCCCGTGGGTGCACTGCACACCGTTTATGATCTATATCACAATTAGAAATCAAAGGTCTCAGTACTTCATGAAAAATGTCAGTTGGGTTTGAGCGAGTTCAAGTCTTTATTCTCTGCCTGGTGAGGGAATAGATGGTGAAAGGGTAAATGGTTATGATTCTTTCTAAAAGGTTCTTGATGTCTTTTTCAGATCTCTCGAGTATTCATGGTCGGGGGCACAGCAGCACATGTTGCTAATGTTTTAATTACGGTCTCTTAAGTATGTGTAATTAAAGACAATTGCAAATGTATGAAACTAATTACACTGATGTTTTATGAGATCCTTACTGATGTGGTAGTCCTGCATAGCGAGCCCTTCAGTCACAGCGCTGGGAAAAGGTCTGACTGCAACAATTATGCTCCCGCCATAGCTGAAAAAACACTCTGGTTTATTTGTATTTCCTTAAGCCAATCACAATCATCATGGGCGGGGCTTAGGCAGACATACTCACAGTCTATGTTCAAACAGTCAAACTGCTCACATGGAAATGTTATAAACAAACATGACATAAATACTGTTGTGGTGTAAATAGACAAAAAACATCTCTCATTGTGCAACACCATGTTTTTGAAATAAACTTTTTTGTACATAAAAATTTTCATTAAAACAAAATAGAAAAATCCATCATATACAAATTATTAAATGTTTTGGCACATTTAGATTAAACATAATAAAAGACAGCATGATTTCCATTTCAAACTGCACAATAATAATTTTATTCTAAATACATTTTTTCCATTGTTGTGTTTTACTTGTCTGCTGTCTGATGTTTGATGCCAACAACTCCTTATTTATCACGACAGAACTGTTTCAAATTGAAATTGGACGCTAAAGACAATAATGACCAAAGTTTTAATATATTTGTGTTATAAATCTTTTGATATCTAAAAACAATATTTTGGGTTTCTTTTTTAATTAATACTTGTGTTGTACTTTCCTTTAAAACACGCAAGTTACCTCACAGAATAACACTAAGTGAGCTTTAAAAAATAAAATAAATTTGATCCTATTCAAGAGTATTAACACAGTTTTAAGATAAGCCGCTGTCCGTGAAACCTGCAGCTTCACAGTCGTCTGAGTGACATTCTGCATGAAGCAACATGCTACAATGCTGCAAAACCCAAAATCCCTTCAGGGGATTAACTTCAGGCAATTGTCCATTTTAGCTCCTACTGCTGATCTATAAACATGTCACAGGCACCAAAATACACACATTTTATGGGAGGATGACATTTGTCTAAATACTCAGATGAGAGAGCTAAATCCTTGCATTCAAGCTAAATATGGCTCTGACTCTCATTGCAGCTGTGACTCCTGCTAATGCTAATGTAGAATACTGCATGTGTGACATTAACAATTAAGGAAATCAGAATGGAAATTCTGCAAGTAACACCTGTAGTTAATGTGATGTCCCTCTTTTCCCTTCCTTTAGCTCCATTTAACATGTTGTAGTCTTCATGTCCTTTTATTACATATTAAGTGTTCACACTTTTAAAGAATACTACAAAGATCAGTGCTGTTTTAATCCACTTTTAACTAAATATGTCCTCAGGGCATCTTAAAAATGATGGCGTCTGTAGAAAAATCAACATTTCCTCAGTGCTATATTGCAATATTTACAAAATCTGTTCTTTGGAATAGCGAATGTGTGGGAATATTGTTGAGAAAATGTGTTTACAGCAGATTTTGTTTGACAGGTGATTTGAAGAAGAGCACTGTCCCAGTCGGCGTAACAAAGCCTGCATCAGTAGAGTCCTGCCCAAGGCTCTGAAGCTCAACAATGGCTCAAAAACAGTCAGAAGGTCTCAAACGTAGCTGGGGGCCGTGCCCTACCCTGACAAGCACTAAAAGTTATCAATCAAACTTTAAAATCAATCATGAAACTGACAGGTAACCAATGTAAGAACGCCAGAAATGAGAGTAATGTGGTCCCGTCTCTTTGAGCTGATCAAAAGCCCTGCACAGCACTGAGCGGCGGCTTGTTGGTAAATAAAATGTCATAGTAATACAAGTACACATAAAAGCCTGTATAACTCTTTCCTGTTAGTAATAAAAATGGTTAATCTAATTATTCTAACATGTACAACCGCACATAAAATGTATGAATAACTGCTTTAACCTTGGTCCCTGTGGTGTCTACAGTGTTTTAGAAGCAGTAAAAAGAAGGAGAGACAGCTGAATTTGTCAAGTTAGCATACTCACACTCCTTGAAGGACTCCTTGTGGACATCCAGTCCTTTTACGGCATCCAGAATTCCAATATGTCCCCTGAAAGATTTGTATTATCTTGCTGTTTTACTGTGAGGTCAGAGCCTGTTTTCAGGGTTGAGAACATTGCTGTGTACAGTGTTACTGGTGTGTTTTATGGGCTGGCTGCCTTGCTCAAGGGTGAAACAGACTTTTCTCATTTTAAGTTTAATGACACAATCTACCAAACTCTTGAAAAAAAATGACAACAAGAGCTTCATTTTAGGGTTGCACCAAATATGAATTTCTTCTGAGCAAAATTTGTCAATATGTGTATTGATGCAGTGAAATAAAATCCTTATTGAGTTGCTGTGTCAGCATAAATAATTAATACACATACACACCTGTAATTAATAACATTGTGCTTTACTTTGTGCAAAAATAAAAACTCTCTTTTCCTAAAAAGCATAAATTAAGCAGGCTTCACACACAGAGGCATCACTTTGCTCAAATGTAAATTTTAAAAACTAAATAAGAAAATAGGTTGACTATGTACATCTTTATGCTGCAATTGTTACGTTCATTAAGTCACTTCAGATATTCAAGTTTTATGTCCTGTACATAGCTCTCTTACTCTTTCTGTAGTACCCATTTTAAGCTCCGCCCATTCCAAACAAAAATACAGATCACTCAGTTACATCATCATCAGCTACAGACGTCCTTCAGTTGGCGGCAAACTGCTTGTCCCTACTTTTTTGTTTCATAAAGAAACTCTTGCAACTCTGCATTCATCTAAGTAACTACACTGACCTTTTATCTGTAACTGTTTCTTTTCAGCATGGTTTGGTGTTACATATTTAGTTTTTTCAAGGTTTTCTCTGATATAACCTCCCTTCTCACAGTGAAGCTGTATGAACCTGATCAACTTGAAAAACACATAATGAGAAAATAAAAATTTTTCATAATAACAAAATTGGTCTATTTATCTTTCTGATCCATCTGACCACACTTTTAAAAAAAACTAGACTGATTTCACGGCACAGAATGTTGAATGAAGGTATGAGGCTGAGCGAACCATTAAAAGTTCTTTTGATGGTCTGTTTAAAGACAGAATCAGTGAATGAATCTTTTTTTTCTTTCTGGGCCATGATGTCAAAATTTCAGTTCATTTGAAAAACTGCTTTCATGTGTCGTTCAAGTAAAAGTTCATAAGCAGGTATTCAAAAGGTCATGGCAAGTGAGTTTGAGAGTAGTACTTCAATATG
>JAPZDY010000026.1:19713555-19740080 GCA_029783645.1 Ctenochaetus hawaiiensis | reverse complement strand
TAATGTATTTTAAAACAAACACAACCAATAAATAAACCTCGTGAGGTAGCAACAGCAGCAAGGCAGGTTCTGCAAAATACTTGACGTTGCGCAGCATATTCGTTTTTTTTTTTTTTTTTTTTTTTTTAAAGATGACCATCGACCTGAGCTGAATTAATGAGGAGAGGTTGCAGGGAAAACTTGGCACGCCAGCTGTCAGCATCAGGGCGCAGCACAGTTAGGCTCATCCCTGTCAGAGCAGGTCACTGTTTCACTGATACGTCTGCAACAAAAAAATTGTCAAAACATCTGCAAAAAGCAGAATGTGGCCTCCCCCGCAGTCGTGATTTACAGGGTCTCATGACTTCCTTTAGTGGTATTGTTTTCACAACTTGTGCGCAAAATATAGAATATAAGACATGTCTCATGGTTAGATTACAGATTGTGGTCACTCCAAAACGTAACAGAGAGGAGTATTAATGTTACAATACTTTCTAATTCATGTTTTACAACTACTCTAAGTGCAGAAATATGAAATAAAACTACTCCAGTATATCTTGTAAGTGTCTGTGAGCAGTTGTGCGATCTGTCAGTCGGGAATCATCCTCATTCAAAACACATTTTGGTGCTTGAGTGGGCGTTTCTTCTTGAGTTGAACATCGAGTGAGGCTCATGTGTACATCTCTGCCATATGTCTGGTTAACCTCCTCTTTTAATGTCAGCGATAATGTTTTTTGAAAGCCAGGCAATAAAAACAGCATGCAAGTCATAACATCTTTATACTGGTAATTTTATCCAATTTCTAATGAAGCTGATGACTTTTAACGGTAAATTGAACAGTTTTTTTATGATCATTTGGTAAATGCCGTGCAATGATTTCAATGTTTACAAAAAATATAGAAGAGCAGAACTGATTAGTTGATGACTTCAAATTATTGCCTTTGTAAATTAGTCCATAACTTCCTCCTCTTATGAAATAAATATCATACATCAGGCTTATAGAGTACTTTAACACACAGTGGTGCACAGATGCTCAGAATTATTTCTTATCCTTATGTAGAAATGCATAAATATAAAAATATGCCATCACTGGTCAATTGACAACTTCCTTTACATACTGACAGAAGTATTCAATATGTGAAAAGGCTCCTTTTATCCTTTCATCACAATATCATGTTCCAGTGTAAATGACAGTTGTCAGTTTCAGTATATTCAGAAGGACTCACTTAGTAGCATGAGACTCTGTGAGCAAGAAGACTATCATTATGTTTAGTATGTTCATCCTGTCTTGTTAGTCAGCAGCAGATATAAAAAGAAAGAACAGAGATAAAGTCTACACGGAAAATGTCAGGTTTGTGAAAAGCAAACATCTAACCATAAAGCTGCTTGAATAAATATTAACCTTCTCTTGACAGATTGTGAATAAAAAGCAGGCTGAGAAACCTCCACAGTCAAAAGTTGCTCGCCATTAGTCAAATACGTGTGATGCCTTCTTCTATTCTTTCAAAAAGGAGGTGACCTTTTAGCAGGCACATACTGAAAGACAGACAACAAATGAAGATGCCCCACACAAAGGTCATGTGCTTCTTTAAAAAGGACATCAGAGAAAAAACACCTGGCTGCAGCCATGAAGAAAGTGGTTCAGGACTGAGTAAAACCAGTTTTTCTTTGGCAAACCAGTTTCACAAGGGTGATAACTATTATTTAGGATTGAATGCCAGACAGAAGCTGGCAAAAATAAAAAAATAAAAAAAACTGTGATGATGCCTCAGTCTCTATGTTTTTATTTTATTTTTTGCAAGAAGTGACTGTGTGTCTCTGTCTCTGTTTGCATGTGTGTGGATGCGAAATCTTGACGAAATTTAGTCTGACAAGTGACAGTGATGCCTTACTACTTCAACAACCCGCGACAGTGCTTCAGTGATAAATTTTGAAAGGCTTTTGTGGGAATTTCAGGGAAGAATCCTTTTGCACAAGTCTCCAAACCATGTGATCCTGCCATCTGGCTCTTGAAACGCCTTAAATGGGTGTGTGGTTTGGGAAGCATCCTACTGTTTTTTAGTCAAAAGCTACTGTTTTTCAAAAGTGATGAGTGAGAGTGCACACAGCCTGGAGGGGGGGCCGGAGGGCTCTCATGAGGAGCCTTCATTTTGATCTGCTGAATTGGAGAGACTGTGAGTGACAAGAGTGTGTCTTCTTAGCATAGACCGAAAGTGAAGGTCTTCACACCAAACTTAGCTTGCGACCGAGGGGGCCACAGAGAGCCGGGGCTGTCATGTTTGATTTGGATTTGCTCAACCCAGGTAGTGTTTGTTTTTGACATACTGCATCTATAGAAAGAGGTAGCCTTTATATAGAGTCCCTCTGTACTAACAAATAAAGTGATTCAGGACAAATCTGTCAAGGTGTGTATTAAAGAAAGAGGGCAAGTAAAGACGGGAGAAACTATGCTGTAACAATACCAGTTTTTCACACATCGATCATTGCATTTCACATGTTTTACATTCATCACACGTGAACTGAAAAAGACCTGTTAACTCATTATCATATAAACTCTACACGAACCTGAGTTGTCATTAGTAAAGATTTACACGCATGGAGATTGACAGCTGTTGTTAAGAATGCACCATTAAATGAGTTTTCTATAAGTACGAACAAGAGCTGCTGTGAACAATTTAATCAGTGAGTTTGGGAGCGTTGCCAGTTCAAATTTACCGTAAGCTGGAAAGTGATTATGCAAATGCTGTTTAAGAAAATAAACACAATGCTATATGCTACCATCACCGAATAAAGTTTACGTGGTGAAGCTTATATATGTTTTTTCCATGTGAGCATAATGAGCGGCAATATACAGGTTGCTTAAATATGTAAATGAGTTTACATTTGATTTTGATAAGTACACAGATATTCAACAAAGCAAAATACTCAGGGAAAAATATTACCTTCAAATGTTAAAAAAGATGATAATATTAATCAAGCTTAAAAGAAATGTTTTTATCCTTTACAACACAATGAAGCACAGCTAAATAAAAGTTTGTAGTCCTCCATACACACATAGGATATATACAGAATAGAATAAAATATAAACATACAAGAATAATACAACAGTTTTTTATATACATATTAACATATACACTTATACACCAAGAAACCGGGGTAAAGTAAACAGCGACGAGCCTCCATCTTGACTCATTGTTTTTCTGAGATGATATCATCCAGAATCATTTCCAAGTTCGTCCTTTGCAGGTCTGACTATAAACACATTTTAAGTGTTGTGCTCAGCATCTGCAGCGCTGAGGTTCCCTGCTGACCTTGGCCTAGTTCTGCATGAAATCTGTGATCTCTCCTTGCACCTCACACAACATCAGAGTGACCTCTTTCAGACTGTCAGTCTGATGAGGCCTCATTAAAATGGACTGTGTGGAAAAGGTTAGATGCAAAACTCCGGTCTCTCCTTCCCTTTGTGTGAACATCATAACATGCCATCAGATACAGAGGGAAAAATAAAAAACATAAGATCTTATCAGGACAGCTCATGGGTGAAATGAATGTGCTTTGATTCAATATATTCTCTAAACACATAAAATGTTTATATGTTTGGAAGCATAATGTTATGTATCTTCGCACTTGAGCAGAGAGGCCTGTATGGAAACACTTTTATGATACATCATAAAAGTGTTTCCAAGCAATTAGAATATGGAAGCAGTAAAACCTTATCAATGCTGTCGCTTGATGCACAGATTTATTAAAACAGAACTACCAAAACTTATTAGTTTAGAAGTCATTTAGTCTTTTGGTGCTTTTTGAATCAAAATAACAACATTAATTGAGCCAAAAGTGAAAAAGACTGAGCTCAGAGGAAAACCACTTCACTTCTCTCACTCCACAGACCAAAAACAATGTTTTCTTTTCTGGCTCGTGACATGAAACAGCAGTTTCTCATCCACGAAAAAGCAAACATTTAACAAGCATCACTGTGACTAAGAATTAGTGAATCAGTGTCGTGGGCAAGACTAATGACATGCTGTTGTCAACTGTTTGTCAGGAGATGTCCATTAGCAGGTGCATATGAAGACACAGCGGCTACAGTACACACCTATTATATGATGCACAATTGAAACGGTTACTGTTTGGCACCAAAACTACTTTGTAAACTCTGGAAAAATATCTTGGTGGTGCATCTTATTGTCTCTGAGACTGCAGACACACTGTTGTTGTTGTCAAGCTGTAAAACAGATCCAAGAAAGAATCTACAAAACTATGCCAATAACATTTTTTACAATATTTTGTGACTGCATTGCCTATTTTTTGCCTCAGATGTTTTCAGAAACATATTTAACATGCTGCTAAGCCACAATACAAGGTTTTGATGTTTAAAATGGACGAATCAGACCAAATACAGACCATTTTGCAGTACATTACCCATCAACAGGAGATTAAATCGATCCAGTGAGTCCAGATACGTCGTTCTCTGGTGTTTGGTTAGGGAAAATCGAATCCCCCTCCCCCATGGACGCTGCTTAGAGTGGAGGCGATGTCAGACTGAAGATATGAGAGGAGTTTACAATGCAATCTGATTTAAGGCAAGAAAAAGGCTGCAGTCACTTAAAACCAAGGCAGAAAAATCAGGCATGAGAAAGGGTGCATTATGTTAAAACTTATTCATTAGTATTTCGATTTTCCCTAATTTAGCCGAAATGCTTTCGCGCCTAAAAACAGGCAGGACTCAGGATGTAAAACCTGGACATTTCCAGACCACCTCTCAGTGAGTGTGGTACAGTAGATAGAGATAAACAAAGAGCTTCATTTACTCAAAAATACAACGCTTTTGAAGATAAATGAGGCAGCTATTATGTTAGCAGAGGCAGGATCACAGGCGACTAAGGTTATACATTCTTTTACGGACACACCGATACATTAATGTTGATGTGAGTCTAATAATACAGCAACTGTGCTATATAATTTGAACTCCCTAATCTTGTCATATTACTTTGCATCAAAGCAAATTAAGTTATTTCACACTATGTTTAGCCCTTCATCACAAAGCCTCTCTCAAAGGACTGTGTCAGTAAATACTCAGCAACCACAAAACAAAAATGATGCAACACAGGATTAAAAAAAATACCAAAGCAGAAAACATTAAAAAAGCCCCAACTGAACTGATGAAAGCTGTTTTATGAAGATGAAACTATGCGCTAAGTTTTTCTTTGTTTGTTGCTAATGTTTTCTTATTAATAATTGCACAGGATCATCAAATATTAAGGTCATTTCTGTTGAGAGGTTGTTTAAAGCACATAAAAGCTAATTCTACTTATCCCCTGCTAACGTCCCCGGTTTCTAATGAAGAAAGCGAATATAAATTGAGGTAAATTAAATGGAACAATTTCGCTTTTTATTTTAGGAGGACTTGCTGTACCTGTCCCATATCACAGGATAACTATAATACAGGGCATCACAGAGATTTGATTAAAATGTCAAAACATCAGCACTCAATTCAATTTGTCAGAGTCTGGGATTTCTCCAGCTCATTTTTAGAGGTGCATGAAATTACAGTCACTGTTTCATTCTACAAACGACTCAGTAAACCCTGTGGAAACGGCTCAGTTTGAGTGTCTTTTAAATAAAACAGTTCTTCAGGTATGATGGAGAACAGAGGAACATGTTCAAAATTCATGTATGTGAAAAGAACAAACCCGAACTTGGTGTCAGTATCAAAACTTTGCCGTATCAAAGGTGTACAGTGTAATCCCTGCTTCCCCCTCCTCATGTCTGTTCCAATCCCTTTCCCCCCAACTTTAAAAATAAGCTCCTCTCATTGGAGCGTGAGCACCAGTGATTGGCTGCTTCATATGTTTGTTTGTTGTTTGCTTTGACCAGAGAGACAGTCTTTGAGTACCTTTGATGTGAGGACCTTCTGTGATTTGAAATGGGAGCACAGGCACTGGCGAACGTCCCAGCTGACTCATCCCTTCTTCAGTGTTATTGGAGGCTCATCCTATCAAACAGTAGGAAACAAAATCATAATTAAGGACATTTGTAGTGGGGATTCAACTTTCATTATAGCGCAAGCCAGCATAAAGCCCCCAAGCCTGGTACATGCTCGGCTAACAATGTCATAAAGGACAATATGGCTGCTGTAAGGTCCGCAGTGACAAGACCAAATGACTCTCTAGCCAGAGATAATCAGCTTTGTATGTCATGTTGACATGAACAGAGTGTTAAGGCATATTGCACTTTGATGCTGGCAATGGTGGCACAAAGCTGATTTCGAAAAATGCAATAGGACAACACAAAGGGAGACATTCCCTCAGTGCCTAACTGGCATCTGCATTAAAACCACAATCAGGGAGCATGTAAGCTGGTTAGGAGCGGCTTGGTGCATTAAATGAGTGAGGGCACTTTATGTCCGTCCTGCAAAGCCTCCAGGCTGATTCTGGATCCATTCGAGGAGTTCTGCCTTTTGGCACATCCCTCCAGAAAGGTAGATAAACGGCTGGCATGGTTACCAAGAAATGAGAAGCACTGATGCACTCCTCCGCAACAGTCATCAAATGAGCAGCATCTAATTTTGAGAACAACCAGTGCCCAGGCACCGGTTGTACAGAACATAAGCAATTTTTAATAGGCGGTATTTAGGGCATTACTGCTTTATGAGGAGCAAACAGAGTGGAAAGATGCAGGTGATGACAGGACAAGAAGGGGAATTCGCATGCAGCCAAGGTTTTGAGTTCGATTTTTATCCACCTTGTCATAAGCAATGTAGTATGCAATCCAGACTGCTGAGCCACAGGAATCCTCGCAGGGTTTGAGAATTGTTTCGGTAGCAGTGATAATGAGACAGAAACCTAACATCTTCAGTGTGTTTTTTTTTAAAAGAGAAATGACAAAGCTGCCTCATATACAGTGGCAGTAGTGGTTAATCTATTCCACCCACAGACTATTATACAACCTGTAGTTGATGCTCTGGGTTCAAAACATTGCCTGAATCACCCTTGACTGAATTCTTTATTCCTGGGCTGCATTTGAAACCAAGACAACACATATTAATATTGCATGTGCACATACACTTTAGGTATATATCTGTGCAGACTCAGACATAAACCCTGGAAACTCAGCTGCACAAATCAATATCGAGACCCAGTTTCTTAATTTCTGCAGTCATTTGACAAATGAGGGGATGGGGAAGCAGAAATATGAAGTGGGTAATAAAAACACAGGGAATATCACTGAACGCAGCAGGAAGCAGGAATGTTATCTAAGGAGGACCTGAGCAGGACCATGGGTCTTTAAATTACCTGCGAACAGAATGTGATTTCCTGTCCTGCAGACTTGTAAAATGTGATTATCATCTTTTGTTTGCTTCATACATAAACTCGTCTTATCTGCACAGATGATGAAGTGGGAGAGTTTATTGAAACATTGCTGATAAGGGTTCCTTTATTCAAAATGTGGTAGGTGAATGTATTTTCCTAACAGGCCGACTGCTGGGCAGACTGGATGTGATGCTTTAAAAGTCTCAGCATGGCAGAGTTGACTAAACCTGGGCATCATTTTTTTAAATCTACCATAAGTCTCTTTACATAATGATGAGAGCAACCCCATTATGAAATCCATAATAAACAAACTCTTAATAACATTTTCCACTGATAGCCGAGAGCCGCACCTCTACTCCCCTCTTCACGAGGCACAAACAGAGGGGCACAGTAATGCCTGATAGGCGGCATTTAATTCCAATCCATTATTAAGAGCAGGTATGTATAAGATCCTGCAGCACAGCAGCCCACACTTTGTATTCAAAAGCGTTTTCTGGCCCCATGCAGTTGTATTACTTTCAGTTACAGCTCATGAATAACATCAAACAGACCATGAAGTGCATAGAAATAGAAAATGTGATAACTATGAGGGTGTATCCAGCCACTGTTTGAAGTACCTTTGAGCCTCCGGATCTTGAAATGTGGGGACAAGGAAATGCACATTGCTGCAGTGCTGTGTAATAAAAATCACTGGGTAAATTGGTTGATTAGGAGATTATGGACATAGTATGAGAGAAGAAATAGCCAAAGGCGTTATAATAATAAAATCAGAGGCTGCAGCTTTCTAATGTTGGCTTAAAACCAATATTTATTCAAAACCCACATCAGCTTGCCTTCTGCCTCTTGGAGGATCTTAGGAAAAGAAAATTTTAACATTCAGTGTGTTTCATTATCTATCTCTCACCACTTACGTGAGGCACATGTGCTTATAAGTGTGATTTGGAATTCTTGTATTTGGGGCAGATTATCTATTGTACAAATACCACTGAAGCATGCCAAATGGTTGTAGAAATGCAAATTGGGTGTTTTCTAAAGACCACATTCTACATCTCAGCAAAGGAGCTACGAGGCTCATTCCTAAACACAAAGTGAAGGGCTTGCTCATCAAATTTTATAACACTGTGAGGTTAAATTCATCACATATTCAAGGATAACAAAGCACTTAGCTATATGGTCTTACTAACCATCCGCTGTCAAACATGGATTGGAAAGGCTTACCTTTAATAAAGGCAATGATTCATGACTGAAGCATTAAATTCCAAAATCACGATTGCAGTTTTAATTCTATTATGTGAAAAAGATGTTTTTCCCTTTAACTGACAGCAGGGGGGAAAGGGACTGAAAGGGACAGGGTGTATTTTTAAACAAATTCATTCAAAAATTCTCCCTTAAGTGTTGAATTGCACAAAAGCGCACTTCAATAGTTAATTCACTCACTTTTCAACTGCTGCAACCTACAAATGAGCCAATTAAAATGCTTCTGCACATTTTTTTGAAACCAAGAGAGAAAATGCAGGTAGGCCATTTATTCAATTTTTTTTTCTGTTTTATACAATTTTACATCCTTTGGGTCTCTGCCATTGCAGTTTTAAATGTGTTTTTAATTGACGATAATCCCATAATGCAGTTAAATGAATTTTAGTCTTTTTTACACACACTATTGACTGTGAATTCCTATTTTGAAAAAGCTGAGAAACACAGATTCTTCATTTCTTCTTCCAACCAAATCTCCACAATCCTTAAAGATTTGGCAAGAATTAGGAAATATCATTTTTTGCCAGAAGAACAACTGTTCTGTGATGACAAACATGAAAAACATCCTGACATCTCCTCCCTTCATTGTAATGGGAAGCGAACGGTGGTTTCATGCAGTCATCATGGCAGCCATCTCACATAGCTTTCACACCTTCACCATCTCCTCCTCCCCCTGATGAGAAGCTCAGCTCACATGTTGTCTGAACTACATCACTTTGACATGTAGAACTAGTGATTTAATACATTATATTAATCATATAATATTCCAGAAAAAGGACAAAGCTGATATTCTATTCTGGTGACAAACCTGCTCAAAGCTGTAAAATTAAATATCTAGATAAAAACTCGACATTATTAAAGCATTTAACTAAATGTACTGTATACTTTGGGCTGCTCAAAATGTATTTCTTTGCAATCAATCAAAAGGGTTGCTTGTCGTACAAAAAATGGCTCTGCACTTGACTCTGCAGTGTCCTCACAACTACTGCACATCTTTTAGTTCAACTATGCAGATGCGAGGCTGTATTTATATTCTGTGGAAAATAAATCATTAGAAAGGCTCACAGTTTCATCTGTGTAGAAAAAAAAACATTGCATTAAAATGCAGTTATGGAGGTTTAATAACATTAATCTAACTGGCTTATATCTGATTCTATGAAAACCTCAGAGTTTAAGCTGAGTTTGATCTAAAGAAGAAAGTTTCCATTCATCCTGTGCGTGTGTGTGTGTTGTATGAGCTGTGGCTAAGAAGCAATAAATTCATGCTGCTTTTACAACTGGATGATGCAGACGTATGTAACCACTGTTTTTTTAAATGGAGGACTCTCCAGATATTCTCATTCGTTGTTTGTGGGGGTTTCCTAAAGAAATCTCAAAAATACAGTTTGCAAATTTTCTTTTGGAAAGCGGGGTATTTTTATTCTACTTATACCAGGATCCTATTTTGAAAACCAGAGTATACATTATAGATATGTGTTTAAAAGCAAGCTACTTATTGCTCTGAACTGGAAATAATTGATAGATCATGTAAGACAGAGAAAAAATAACATGCACTTCCAGAAGTAAACTGTGTGTTTATAGTTAGGTTGGGAGTCTCCTCATGAATTTAGCATTGGGTCATTATTACTTTAAACATAATACTATAAATGTAATACTATACATTATTATATTACCTTAATTTCTATAAAGTCCATAAGCTTATTTTTTCATTTTATGCAAAAAAAAGTGAGAAATTAAGAAGAAAAAACAGGGGGAGGGGTTTTGTTTTTGTCTTTTTGACTCTCCACTTTTCTATGCTGCCCTGTACATAAAAAAATATAGATTTATCCATCTGTTTTTATGTTTGTTTCATTTGCGTTTTAAGGACAAACACATAAAATCATTGTGCTGTATGTGCCATTTTAACCAATAAATGCAGTCTTACTCTGCCTTCCATTAGACCTCATCCATCCCCACAGGTTGGATAAAGGTATGTGTATTTTGTTTAATCCATTAGTTTGACAGAAAATGATTTCCTCCCTTGCATGTTAAACATTCTCTTTCTCTGAGCATTTGGGGAGTACAGACTGTGAGGGAACTGAATGTTTTTTCCACGGCCTCAGAAAATATTTAAGTTATTTAAAAAATGAGAACAGAATAGAACTTGCATGCTGTACTTCTGATGATTTATTATTTATTATAATTCAGCTTTTATGTTTATCTCTCCGGAGTTGAGGCTGAACTTGTGTTGACTGAACTCCTGTCAGCCTTGCAGGTCTTCACTCCTGCTTTGTCAGCTCTGATCCAAACAAAAGCAGTCTTTGACTAATCACTACACCCCGGCACTAATACACATCAAATAAGGGCTGAAGGTGAGCCTGATTCAAATGCAATTCCTCTTCACTTCACAGAGTAGTGAGGCCCACTCTGTATTCAACAAACACTGACACATTTAATATGAAGCACTTTCACAGACACTTTTTCTTATTGAACACTTTCCGACTTGGCAGGCGTGCGGTTATTAAGCCGTAATAAATAACGGCAAGCGTCTCCCATAGGCTGTCCTGAGTGCCACCGCTGATGAGAATGCATATGGAAATCATGTAAAATTACTCATAAAGAAACCCACGATGTTGGTTGTCTTTTCTTTTTTGGCGTATATGTACGTTCCTGTGGGCAACTGAACCAAACAGAAGATACAAAAGGTAGACAGGATGCACTGCCTCTGATTCACAGACACATCGCCAGGCGGATTTCATTTTTCATCGTACAAGTTCGCTTTGACAAATGAGCCTCAATAATAGCTGGGAATTTGTGCATGGCAATTGATCATCCGACGGAGCTGTGCTGAACCCGCATGAAAAGCTTGATCTATCGGCAGTGAGGTGGTGTGAGGAGAGCAGTAATGTTTGAGGCCCTAATTGGTGATCTAAATCTTCATTATTCACTTGTTTAGCAGACAACAATTTATGGCACTACTTGATCCTGTTTGGGCAATCAAAGGCATGAACACCAGTAGCAAGATGGCTGTTCATTCATTTAGCTGCTCAGACAAAATAAAAGAAATGAGTAATAGAGGCACCTTTTGTGCACCGCGCCACTTTAGCTTCCATTATTGTGGTCGTAACTTATTTCAGGCATTTCATCCCACACAGCAACCTACCTGATGGCCCATTACTTCATCGCTCTGCTTGAGACACGCTAACCCCTGTATACACATGCACTCATATTTTATTCCATGCTACCTGAGTGCCCACAATGTCCACATGCTTGACATATATTCCTAATTTACATGCATAGGCTGTTGTGCTGTGCTTCCTGCTGTGGTGACTCGTGTTGTTCATGTTGTGTGGCTGCTCAGCTGTCCCTATTCTGTACATTGCAAGGTAACACATGACCCATCTCTTCAATTCACACTCAAACAGCATCCAATGCATTAAATTCACAGGATATATATAATATTTTAATGTTGCAATGTGACCTTTTTTTACATGCTGTACTTGACTGTACCTTCTCCTATATGTATGTATTTCCAGTTATTTAAAGAAATAAATATTGAAAATTAAAATGCATGTTTCTCAGCGTGGCTGTGATTGGACGTGTTGCAGCCAGTATTGAATGTGTGGATGAGGTAATGGCTTCCTGTGCACCTTTGTTTGAATTCCATCACACAACAAGAATTGAAATAGCTGACATACAGAATCTATTTCATAGATTACACAGTATAGTTCCTGCCAAAGACGTGGATCATATCCACATTAATATTTATAAGATAGGGTTAACCATACATCTGTAAGCTTGTGTAATTGAATAGCCTTTTCCTATATCTATAGCTTTTTTTCATTACTTGTTTTGAGGTAATGTGTTCAAGTGATACATTTTCACATTATGCCCCTCATAAATCTCTCTGTCACAAAGAGCAATTTTGCATTAGTGCCACTTTGATTATTCGGTGTGCTTCTGTAGATTTAAATTAACTATGTGCCAAATCTGCAGCGACACTCAGGTGTGCCACATATAGATTCTGCTCACACAGTTTTTTTTTTTTTTTGTTACACCCAGGAGACCCTGTTACAGTTTGGGCTCATCACAGTGAGTCTTGGATTGCTTTCATTCCCCATGTGGATGCTGTTGATTTCTGAGTGATCACCATGATGATTAATATCCATGTCGGCTCCGGCAACAAGTGTAAGACTCAGGTGAGTGAGGCAGAGTCGAGGTTTGGTTTAGAGTGAGGCTGTCAGGCGTTTCTCCATCTATACAGAGGCACTTTCATTGGAAAAGTTAATTTGAAAAACTGATACATGACATCCTTGAAACAAAAAACAGTGATTATTTTTCCTTTGATTTCAAAAAATATTAATTATGAAAATAAATTAAAGGGAGATGTCTGTTTTGAAAATATATCTTTTTTCTCTTCGCAGACACATATCAGATGGGTGCACCAACTGCAGATACCAAAAAAACCCAAACTTCACTCTTTTTTTATGTAAAACTGTTTTCAAGAATCAAATGTATCCATCTTTAAAAAACATCACACCTTTGTTCAATTGTTTTTCCTCTTTTCTGTTACTTTTTATTTCCACTGATAACTTTCTCTTGTGTTGCTGCTCTGATGTCTTAAGCAAGTCTTTTGTGGTTTTCTCTGGTTTTCCAATAAAACTGATCAAAACCTGGTTGTTTCCAGTTAGAGGCTTGTCATTTCAAAAACTAAAGTAAAAATGTGATTTTAAGGACAGTTTTACAGAGAAGACTTTGTGTCTGCTGAGTTTTGAGATTGAGAGTCAGCACAGTGAACAATAACACATTATCATAAGCTTATTCACTACAATGCAATTAAAAAATGATAAAACGTGATGCATTGTCTGTCTGAATATGTGACAATAACAAGTGTATGAGCACAGAAAAGATTTCAGTTGGATTTTCTGTCCAAATACACTCAAAAGTTTTGGGGTTTCTTTCGTTTGGCTTGTTTTGTTTTGTTGCGACAAGATGATGATCATCACAGTTCATAGTAAACTCAGTTCTTCTGCAGTGTCGACAGAGTGCTTGCAGTCAAAGACCAAAAAGCAAAAATGAGCCTCAGATTTTAATCAAAGGGGAAAAAAACAATGCAAAAAAAGGACATATCTTAAAGAAATCATGATGTCATCTTTTATATTTTAGAAAAAATAATATATGTGTGATAACTAAATACACAGATTGGCCAGCTTAGTAACTGTAACATGGCTATAGTGTGCAGCTGTCCGTCCAGACTTGGGGCTCTTTTTGAGGCTTTTAAGGCCAAATGCACTGAAAGTAATTATTGCCGTTATTAGATGCTGCTGCAGAGATCGAATTTAAAAATGCCAAAGCCACCAGATCAGCAGTATTTTGAAGAAATGTCTATAAATACTACTCTGATTATAAGTAGTATTTATATCCATTAATAGTGGCACGGACGACCTCATCTCACACAAGGAATCTTAAAACAGGAGTGCACACACATACACACACACATAAATGCAGCCTTCTTTTTGACAAAACTTTGAGGTCATTCTGACCATTTCCTCCCCTCCTGCTTTCTTACAGTCGCGACAGAATATTATTACATTGATCTATACATTATAAAACTGATAGAGTAATATTTTAGTATTTGTATAAGTATATATTATGGCTTATTTTGATCATGACTGATAAGAGTTTTCACAGTAGTGTGTCCAGCATGCAGTGTTTTTTCCCTTTAGCCCACTCTGAACAGGTGCAGTGGCTGCAGGAAAAAAAAAAAAAACTGCTCGGTTGCCAGGTCCTCATTTTTATCGCCAAAATCGAAACAAGGTCAGAGTCGGGCCTCAAGGCGGTTTGACGCAGCTCGTAACACTTCTGGTTCGCGTTCGCCATTTAAAACAATAAGTGCAGCCTTCTTCAAAAATGTGCAATTCAGCCACTTTCAGTGTGTTTTGGCCTTAAGACCAGTACAGTAATATCCTAAACACCATGTAGCACCACAGATATGGTTGTGTGCAGGGTGTGATAACAATATAATACCCATCAGATTGAATCAAGTAAGCGGTGCAAACAAATAAAAATCAATGGACAAGAAGATAAAAGGCCATATGGAAAAGCCCTGATCCGTCAGACAAGAATCTTATTATTCCTCTGTATTGGATTCAGATTTCTTCACACGTCTGAAAACCACATGAAGATGATAAATATATTGTAATATTTTCCCTCAGTAGTTGCCAGGTCATAACAAACAGTAAATGAATAGACACTTTTTTATTTTTTTGCAATTTTTGGTGAAAAAGTGACTAATGTGGTCTGAGAGACATTTTTATTTTTTCATATATCAGATCCAGTGTTATGACAGACAGTGAGTACTTTTCCTTCCTCTCACCATTAAACCAAGCCTGTTTGTTGCCAGCAGTGTCTTATTAAAATGTATTTTACCATCTTTTCATTCTATGGAAAGCACACCTTGAAGCACCTCTGTGATAAATTATACCACATAAAAGATATATATCTTAAGTGTTATATCATTGAATGAAGATTTAATTTCCTTTCCTTATACACTCATGAGGTCTGCTTTGAGTACAGCCATACAGTGTAACACTGAGTTCACATTCATCAGACAGATTAATGTTGAAATTAATATATTCTCATTCACAATTAATAGCCACGCATTACGGTAACTGTATGAAGAATCACATTTAAATGTTCAGCCTTATTATATTTAACAGCAGAGCTTCGTGTCCAACCTTATCAGCAGAATTATGTGGGTTGCAGAAATTAATTTCATAAGAACTTTACCTTTCTTTATGTTGAAACTTTAAGTTTTAGTTCTTAAGGTCTGGTAAGATTTAAGCATAAAAGTCATGTGAAAGAGACATGATTTTGCTTGATAAATGTGGTTTGTCTCAACAAAAACAGATGGAAAATGTCTTGACTCCCCTTTAAAAATACAGGTTTATGTGTCCATAAAAACAGGCCTGAAAAATGTCCCATTGCACCATATAAACAACCTGATTTGTCTTCACACTTCTGGAAAATGTATCAACTTCTCCTCAGAAACATTTGTTTTGGTCTCCACCAAAACGGATCATCTGAAAACACTTTGTCTGGTTTCTACAAACACAATCAGAACTGTCCAAACTTTTCCTAAAGAACACTCAGTTTTGTTGCAACACAAGTCTCTGGAAAATGTTCTGGCACTTTTCAAAAAATAACCTGTTTTTAATACTCTACATTAGTGCGGTCTCAAACACTGGTTAGCTCCTAAAGTCTCATGCCACCATCATCGACTTTTCCTGATTGGTGAAAAAGTTGTGTAATATTGACTTACATTTTAATGTATCACACTGATGTCTTGAAAATGTTATGTTACATTTGAATGTAATGTAACAAATTTATGTATCTGTGCTTTGCAGAAACGTACAATGGTACCATTTTTGTGACGACTAGAGAAGTGACAGTGACAGCAAGAGTGAAGTTAACATAGCAGATATGTTTAGAAAAAAAGAAAATTCTAAATAATACACTGAATAAAATTAAATAAAATATCTTAGACACTATGAGATTTCCTCTAAAAGCTTTTTGCTAGAAACAAAAAGACAGACAGACGTCTAACTGAAGGAATTCAACAAGCTTAAATTTTTCATTTCAAAATAAGATTACGTAAACCGACTGTAATCTAGACTGATTCCACTCTTTGTTACAGAGAATGTCTGCGACTTATTTACACAAAAGAAGGGTCTTTTGTGACGAGTCCTCTCTGTTTGAGATCAGCAGGAGTTCAGCATCTATTGGGAACAATTAAAATTTAATCAACCCTGCATTCAATTATAAGTGGAGCCTCTGCGTTCCCCACATCAAATCAGGAAAAACATTAGCTGCAGTTCCTACTTGAGAGGGTAGGTATGTTTTCTCAAATCCCAACTCACTGCAAACAACCAGCGTCACTTCACTGTTCCTATATTATTGCAAATGGCTGCACGCTGAGATATTCTGTAAGGTGAAGGATGGATTATGAGCACAACACTTTCCTTTTCAGTATCAGTTTTTATACCTTTATTCTTTGCATTATCACCAAGTCATGCAATGGCTAATAAACCCAATACAGAATTGAAAGAGGGTAATAGTCTTAATTCTACCCATAAAGGGACTCTGCTACCACAATTCTGGGGTGAATTTATGCATACTCTTAATACACTGTGTGTATTAAATGGCAAAAAGTCAAAGAGGATTATTGCAGTACTAATGTGTGCCTGTGAGCAGACAGCAGGGAGTTGTGAAGGACAGGACAGTCTTCAGGGCTTACTTGTTCATTCACTTGTAATTTTAAATGTTTAATCCTTAATGACCACCACATTATATTCCTTTTATTATCTACGAAGCCATTATCTCCTTGGATAAGTCTTGATTAAAGAAACATACTTACGACATCAAAGCACCCAGAGCTTCTGAATGCACTTATTCAGCAATTGTTGACAGCCTAACACAGCACTTCAGGCAGAATCTCATACACAAGAGAGCGGGACAACCTCTTTCAAGGTTTGAGAGATAATTATAGATTATTATACAGTAAGTCGGGGAAGTTGGGTGGGATCCAGCCAGTGCCAGGTGCTTAATGCTGGGGGTCACAGTGGGGTCATGTTGACTGAGGGCCAAGGCAGTACAAGCAGGATGACTTTTAAATACTACACTCTTTGAATATTCAGTACACAGTGTAACTGATGGCTAAGGGCTTTGAGTGCATTTTAATTAATTAATAACAATGTTTAATTAATAACAGCAGCACACATCATGTACAGGCCACAATAAGGAGACAGCTTAATGAAAATAGCTTGCTTGCCGATTAGTATTATTGTTATTAATAGTGTCTAGTTTTTTAGTTTAGAGTTGCATAAGTGCAGTGGTTTTTTTTTAAAAAAAGAAAGGAAGTACTTAGAGTATATCAAAAAGATTTGCAATCGAGGAATAGCATCTAGCTTCCTCTGTTTTTAGAAACAATGATGCAGTTCAGTTAATCTACCTAGTATCAGTGCAGAAATCTATTCAGAAAAGATCTTTTAAGCTAAATGTTTTCTCTGCCTCTGCATCACTAGAAGCTGCTCACATTCAGCTTACAAGACCTAAAATTGTATTTTTACTCTTTAAAACAACTTTTTTTCATTTAAATTTCACTAGTTGACATGATGATACAAATTTTCGCAAACTGGATGTGAAGAAGTTTTACACTAACTTGACTGTTTGTTGCACAGAACCATCTGAAAAGTCCTCACTGGAAACAGTTTGAAAAGGGCAGAAACTGTCAAAAATTACTTGGCATGTGATTGGATGAATGATCTGTCATCTATCACAGTCTATCACTGGCTAACTTTTACCAACCACAGTGCTGATTTTTTTCTTCTTACAATGAAGAATACGTCTTTTTCTCCTGAAGAATCATTTTCAGATGTCAGACTGATGCTACAGCTGATGCTAACATTTTTTAATGAGCCAAATTATAGTTTTCAAATGAACAGTTGCCTTTTTTGCTGGTTGCGTATTTCCTCATAGAACGCTGAAAAATTCATATAACTTTAACACATACACAGATGACAGTTATAGTAAGTACACACTATTATTATGCCCTGCTTTGCACTTTGGCTCGTACGTTTCCACTTACATATACTTAATACGACAACATACACACCTTTTCTGATACAGTGAGCAAGAGACTGACAGTTCGTGAACCCTGTGGTGCATTGAAGCACGACACCCAGTTACAGAGCAGTTCTCATCAGACATTATCTTTTAACATCTGGCATATCTGTGCAGACAAAGGGCCATTCTAAAGGACAGTTGTTATCCTCAGACCATCAGACTGATCAACAGATCTAATCCACTGCCCCCATGCAGAACGCTTCAACCCTCACCAACACACACACACCCACACACACGCACACACAACACACCGAACACTTACAGACCTTTACACCCTGCCTACAAATAGATTATGCACAGATATGTAGTAGTCTGATACTCAATATCTCATATTGCACATAGTACACAGTGTCCTTTGGATACCTTATTTATTTATTTACCTCTTACAATATTGTGTTTATATTCTCATATTTTATATTATTTAGTTTTGTGTCCTCTGTTACTGGATTAAAATGGCTCTCAGTGGAAGGAGAAATAATTACATTGTAAAGGTGACCCTGTTTTTAGCTGTACATGTGACAATATACACTTTGATTTAATGTGATACCCGCATCATCAGAGAGATCATCTGCTCATAGCTCACCTTATTTTTTTTACATAAGCTAAGGCAAAAGTTTGATGTGAAAGTATATTAAACACATTAATATTATCAACGTGAATCTTAAGTAGATCTTTTATTCCAAATGTAATTAAATTATAGTATTAACAAACTTGATAACTGGGTATCTTAATAATTGTGTCAAAATTCTCTTTGTTTCAAGAAGTAATAACTTTGTTTTAAGAAATAATAAATTCCCTTGTCTGTCAGCAAAGAAAAAAAACACTGTTCTCATGAAACAAACCATCAAAAGAAAAAAGAAAATAAGAACAAGCTTATCAGACAGGAAAGTTTCTCATGACAAGTCCACAGTATTTTGTTTACTCAGTGTGTCTACTTTTTCCTCTCTTCTTTTAATAATCAAAAAAAAAAAAGAAAATCCAGTCTTTTCTTACACTCTCACACACAGATACACACAAAGAGGAAGGTCATTCATCACTCCAAGTTTCTTTGTCACATCTATCACAGTCGGCTCATAAGAGGGTTTGCCAGTTCACACACCTGCTATCTGTTTTGCATGAAAACACTGTTTTGCAGTTATTCACTTCACATTTTTGCATTTATAAACCTTTGGATTGTTTTACTGGATTATTTTAATCTGCTGGTATAGACAGTATTAACAAGGCTAAAGCTTATGCAAAACTAATACAGGGGCAGTTGTATTCAATTAGAAACACATTAGGTGATCAATGTAATAAATGAGTGTATGATATCAACACTCATGTGGATGGAGTCCTGCCTAATAATGGGTTTCTGTTGCTGACCTTTTTTGGCACAGTAGGAGACCACAGACCACCAGGCCAGTACAACACATGCTCCCAATACAGGGCAGGACTGTGTCATTATGCTAATACCAGAAAACCTGAGTTTAATATAATATGATAGAATGTATTTTGATGCAGTTTTGGTTCTGGCAGGCTTGGCGTTAGCAGTTTCCTATTAAAACATACACTGTATAACATCTCAACATTAAAATGTCCAAATCTATCTAACAATGTTTAATTGCAGAGATTTTTTTAAATTAATTTAAGGTAACAGTGCATTTTAATTGACACCATTTTTTGGGGCAACAGTTGTGAGTGTAGGGAAGAAAAATGCCACATGTAATTAATGTACAACTGTACACCTCTGCAAGCTTTTCTGATTGAGTCATACAGATAGATTTTCATCTGCACTCATGTCTGATTATTAACAAAACATACAAAAAACATGACTTTGTGTTTCAGTACAATGTTGTTATGCCTTTTGTTTTCATTGTTTTGATCATTTAAGTCTCTGTTTTCACTTTTAAATCTGTAATACCAATAAATTCGATGAGGATAAATTAAACAACAATGGATTTTAAACTCATCCACTTTCAGAAACAATCAAAAAAACCTAATAATATCCACATTGACTTCATGTGTCACAGATGTGCTGAAAGGTTGTTACAAATGCTTGTAAATGTTAAGCAGTAAGCACAGCTCCACAGCTAAAGTTAAAATCAAAATGATTACATAACCTTTGGTTGAAGATGAGGCCACTCGGATGGAGATGCTACTGGAATGTCCAAATCTGTAGAGGACTGGACACTGGCGAGCCCACGCTCCTCCAACGACTCTCTCTTATCGTCACAGATAAAGAGGAGTAACATTCAGCTTCATTTCCACGACAGTAGGGTCTTTCTTTGCAATACTGGTTAGAAATTACATTTACATGCCACTGACATACATGAACTGAGCCAATTTTAATTATAACATTTAATGAATGTGCCCATCAGGTGGAGCAAACACACACCAGCGTATATAGGAAGATATTTTACATGTCTGTACTAGTTCCCTGAGCTGAGAAGCTGAGAATGAGCAGCTCATCTCAGATCATTTCTTAGAATTTCACTCATTTATTTTACATTCTTCACTGAATCTTTTTTTTTATTTGATGGCATCAGAAAAATCATTTCTGTCCTGTTTGTATTTTCAAAGTTCTGTAATTTTTTTTCTTGCTAATACAGAAAATTTTTCTCCTGTTATGTGCAACAAAAGTGTCAACAATGAAAAATGATACTTTTATCTTTGTTATTAAATGCAGTTTAACAGATTTTCCCCAAATATGGCCGTACGTGTTAAAGTAAACACAACACAGCAGGACATCCAAGAGTGTGAGGAGTTTTTCCCACCTGGAGGTAAAGTTAAGTGTAAAGTTGGAATGGAGACATCTACCTCAGAATCAATTAGACTAAGGATTTATTATCCTATAATGGGGCAGATAAAACTTCTGGATCACAGGAATGTGTTGGGCGTCTTTCTGATCTTTATTTTAATGAGGCTTAATGAGGTATGCCCCTCCTAATTAGTTCTCCCTTAACATTTCAGAGTTTCAATTCCACTGTTGATCAATGGGGTGGAGACAAGTCATTTCATTTCCCTCAAGGCTAAAAGTGTCAGATAACATTTTGTGGGAATCCCAAGCTTTAATGATTCCATATGCTGGGGCTGACTGTGCACCCAGAGCCACTAGAGCCACAAGATAAATGATTAACCAATAGCATAAACCACAGAACATGCATGCCGCCATTGATACATGAACTTAAGTGGCTGGGAAGGTTCATAGGCAAAAATTATATCCACATAAATGCACATAAATGCCTTCCTGCTAAGGGTTAGCTGATGCCACCTGCACCCAGATCACCTGCTGACAAAGAGAGATCTGGCTTAATCTTGTTCATCTGCTGTTAGGTCGTAAACAGATGAGACTGTCTCAGGGGCATCATGGACTGACACTGAGATTGGGAAAGTCTGGTCTCTCAAGGATCAGCACATTAAATGGTTGAGGGTGGTTCGTCTTTTGAAAGCCAAAAACGATAATAATCTCTTGATGTTCTCAGAACTCAGCTCCACTTAGGGGCAAAGGGATCTGTGGGGGGGGGGGAGTGTGGGGAAGTAAATGCATTCAGTAAAATACTGCACTGACTTTTGAAAATATCCTTAGAGCTGAGATATTAACAAAATATGAGGAATAATGACAAATAAGGATGTCACAGACCACAGTGTGGCAATAACATCAATCGGTTCACTGCCAATTTAAGGTAATGTTCCTTTTGGATATGAGGTTTCATTGGGGGAACAGTCCAAAAATAGTGTTTCCAATGTTCTTTTCATATGTTCGGGCTAAGATTTCATTTATTTAATGGGATGAGTGTGTGGAATTCATGACTCATGAGTCACATCCCAGCGGAGAGACACAGAGAAACATGTTAGGAAAATAACGATGCTAATGGCACAAGTGTATGTCAAAGTGCAACTGCAAATGTGGCAACAAGCTTTGATTGAGCTGAATCCAGAACCGGGCAAACTGAGCAACGCTGCCTGTCGAATCATAGTTTTATGTGACATGTTTTAGCTCTTTGAGTCAATATGTTGGTTTAGAATTATAAACACACGCACACAGTTTAAAGTCAGGATTATTGATGGCTATTTATTGGAATGGTTCTTATGCTTCTACAAGAGAAATGCAGTTGTCTAGCTCGGCGCACTAAGCTTTGACTCACAGAGTAGAAGACTGTTACATTTGCTCAACAAAATGAATCAGAAAAACAAACACACTCCACTCAGCAGCAAGGCAGCTTACAACAATACAAATATACAAAAGTGCATAAAAAATGTCAGCGGCCTGTGTTAAACTAAGTATCTGCTGATTTTTTTTCTTCATCTGCCGGACAGAACCAGTGAACCTTGCAATGATTTATAATGTGTAAATACTTAAGTGTGTCCTAGAGGGGCTGCCGTACGACTTACAGCCATGCAAAAGGCAAATGACATGCGCCTCCTATTGGTCAGCATTCAAAGATGTTCACTCAAGTCAGCATTTCATGCTTTGCACAAGTGCAAGTGGTCCATGCAGGTGTGTTTAATACTGGAGGTAGGCCTATTAAAATTTCATTAGTCGTTGAATAATTTATATTTATATTTATTTATTCCACTGAAATTCTCATGTTACACTCTTCAATCCGGGAGGTAGCATGCAAACACAGAATTTCAAACAGGAGTTTTGCAGGCAGGATTTTACCTTCCTGTGTTTAGTGTTTAGTGTAGTTTACTGTCTGTATTGCACTTATAAGTACAGTGTGTGCTAATTTAGCCCCAAGGGTGTCTAACTGCGTCAGGAAAGGGTGCAACATGCTTTATTGACGTCTTTTAATGTTTGAAGTTTAAAGAAGTCATTGCTGAGAGATGAATGCGACTGTCACTTGATGTGTGGACTGGACAGAAAATACTTTTTAACTAATTAAAGTCAGCAGGGTTAATTGTCTTGAACCACATGCTCCGCTAATGTCCTGCGCATCTGTGAAGCGGCTGATTTGTGACCGTCATGGGGCGATAAACAAAAGGGATTAAATCAACTCAAACGACTCGTGTCCAAACCTAATTGAAGAGCGCGCGGGCCTGGATTGTTGTGAAGTAACGCTAAAGTACAGAGGAATTAACGACCACAGGCTAACTGTCGGTAAATAAGCAGCCAGAAGTTGCAGGTAATCCATTACATTGGTAGTCGGAATAATATGTGAAGGCATGCTTACAGTTTAATATGTGTATATGTGGAATTGAGTCTTTTCTCCATATTTCACTAAACTTTGTTATTTAATAATGGCGGATTAGCTTAGTACCGCATAGTGCTATTAAGAAAACAGATAGTATGTTATTATTGTAGGTAATAGGAAAGTAAGAAGCCCACTTAACGTAAAGCCACCTATTTTCTTTATTGTGCAGATAAAAAAATTAAGCCACTTATCTTGACTTTAACTAAGTGAACATAGTAGTTTACCAGCTAATAATAACTGTTGTTTCGTATTTTTGGTGACGACTTTAACCGCGACTCGATTTTCAGCACGTGCCCAATGTGGAGAAGAACAGTTTTGAAAAAAGCACATTTTATTGTTTATGTAAATAAATGATAAAGAAATGCTCAGTCAGTATTTTATAAAAGATAATATAGCACAGATGGAGTTATTCAGAGAATAAAGATGAGTGACAGTGTTACAGCTAAATGTGGAACAATTGTCATCACATTTTCTGACAACCTTGCAGACAGCAGCCTATTGAGATAATGATCATGATGGAATGATGACAGCAAAATATAGAGGGATAGAGGACTAAACTGGAATATTGTTGATTAAAAATAACATAAAAGTCAAGTTCCAACTAAGATGCATTAAGTATGAGCTCTGTGTGACTTTACATCCTATACAAAATTACATAAAGTGTGTCAAAGATTAAAATATATATGTTCTTATGTGACAAAAGGGTGGAGAAGAAAAAGGCCTGAAGAAAGAGAAATATGATCTTTGACCAGCTTCGAGGGAAAATCTGCACTCAGAAACTTGCTGCTTCAGGGAACTTCAGAAGCTGGTTGGCTTTACTGCCCTCTGTAAGGTAAGTGATGGGTGTCATTGAACTATGGAACCTTTGATTCTGTCAACATGTTCTGATGGAAATATGCAATTTATTCTTTTATCACTGTAAATACTTCATCTTATAGCCAAGCACTAAATGTATTATTATTGCCTTAATGTAGCCTTTCTCTATTTGCACAGAAGACACCAACACTAGAGTTGTTCACATTGCCTTAATATTCTGTGGTGACACTATTTGTTGCATCTTTTTATTTTATTTGAGTCTAATTTTTTTAAGCATGTGTCTATTCACTTGCAAAGCCTACTGTTTAAGCCTATCTGACAGTTAGCATGAATGCTACCTACTGACTCTTGTGGCTTTACCATCAGATGACCTTGAACCAGGGTCAATTGCTCACCTCCTCCGCTGAATTGTGCAGTGTGATTTGTTTCTATAGTGATTCGTTAGATGAAATTGGATCTGCCCAAGAGAATTCCTAGTTCCTTTAATCTTTTGTTGTTTTAGGGGCAAAAAATCGGCTCAGAGGCAACAACTTGTGTTTGACAGTTTTTTTTTTGTCTGTAGTTTTTATTTGTGACTTGCTGTTGCAGAAGTGCAGCCGTATTGCCAGTCATTACTGGTTAGTGCCAGTTTAAATAAAATGCATGGCAACAACATTATGATTAAGGTTAGGTTAGGTTTTTAGGTTGGTTGGGTTATTGATAATTTAGGAGAATAATGTTTTTAGAGATAAAAAAGTGTCATGTAACTTGAGCTTGACCATGATTCCTAATGGTCTGTTGGGATGCTTTATATTTCAATTGAACATGTTGAAAGTGACATTTAAGGCAAAATAAGAAGAAAGCAGATACATCAGTCATAATACTAGTGGTCCCTTTTTCTGAAGACTTAATGGAATTACATCAAAGTGACGATGGAGCGGCACATGGGTTAGAGTTGCTGACTGTTTTGGCACATGCATCTGTGGACAGTTGGTTGCAGACTGTGCAGCCTCAATGAGATTCAGAGGGGGCCGTGCTGGTGCCTCAGTCAGAGGGCTTACCCAGGCTTATCTGCAGGCTGTGGAGGATGAGAGAGTGAGAGGGGAAACAGGAGAAAATGAGAGGTATATTTTTGTATAGAAACTTGCCTTTCACAACAAACACATCACATATGCACGCACACAAAAACACTTACACATATTATATACTAGGGACACACATGTATGTGCACTCATTTTAAATATATGGGTCCTCAAAAAACACACATAAGTGTGACTCACACTGGTCATGTAATAAAACTTTTATTATTTGTGCATCAATAGCATCAACAGAAGCACAAACACACAAAAACAGTCAAGGTAAAGTAGCAGAGATTTGCCTGTCTGGGAGCGTAAAATGCTGCTTTTCTGGAGAATTGATGCATATTGCCATGGGGAAATGTGACAGTGGCTTATTCTCACATCGTGACATGTGACAAGCAGTGATGACGCAGATCATCACTGTATGCCATTGTGTGTTGCACTCTAGACTGCCTTTATCAATGAGAGGTAATCTTTGAAAGAAAATAATAGACTTCCTGGAAAAAATTCCTAGTGTTAGCTGGTTTGTTTTGTTCTGAAGCTTCACTTTGTCCGGTAAAACGGGATGTCATTGTAGACATGAAACCCTGGATTAGATGTACGTACGTGATGGATTGATTGTAGTGGCCAAGTGACCCTGCCAGAGGCACTTTAACATTTGTCTCAGACCTTTGGTGACAAGGTGCTGATGAGATGCTTGATAATATCAAGGTCAACATCCTCTTATCAAGACCAAGTGCAAATGGAACCAATATGCAATCAACATACTCTGTCCTTTTTCACACATAATTTCTGATAAATTACTAGGATAACTTCAGGGACTGCTGGTGTTTTTCAATATTCACACATGAGCCCCTACATTTTGGTTCAGAGGGCTACTAAGCTATCTAACTATTAACTGACATACTATTAACTAACTAACTAACTGTAACTGTATATGATTTGAAACATGCAGAGAAAACCAATTTTCCAATTAATTCATTTATTTTAACTAATTAATATCTATATTTTAAGTATTTTACATTCTTCTGCCTGCTGAAAATAACAAAATAAGGGGGAGTGGGGATGCTCGGCTACATTTTTTATTAGCCTTATGTCTCCAGCAGAGGAGAGAAGCCTCTCTGTTGCATCGTTAGCTAAGAGGAAAGCTCCGGGGAAAGCTATCATTATACAAGTTGCTGAGAGGGCGCCGGGTTTTTGAGGTTAAACAGACTGAGCAGAGTTATTTTCTTGACCTCAGAGTCGCTTTAAGTTGTTTAATGCTGCAG
>JAPZDY010000026.1:19685666-19713455 GCA_029783645.1 Ctenochaetus hawaiiensis | reverse complement strand
AAGTTGTTTAATGCTGCAGTGTGTGTCGGTCTGTATGTACAGTCTCAGTGTAAAAGCATAGAAGATATTCACAAACACGTGCTTGCAAGTTGTCCTTGGTGAAAATGAAAATGTAAGGAGGAACAGGGTAATTTTAGCTAGTGTGTGTGCAGAGTACACTGCCCTGTTGCTGCACTGCCTTTACAATTGTAATTTATATGTTTATTTTAGTTTTTTTTCTGCATAACAAGAATATTGGTGTTAAATGCTTTCTCTCTTGACATTTTGTGAGTTCTTTCTTTGTTTATTGGTCTTACAAAGCCAAGAGAGCCTGTGAAATGTAGAAAACTCAACAATTGCAAACTACAACATTTACATCATAGATTTAGATTGGTTGTAAGGAAGTATCAGTAGTTTTAAAACCTGGTTTATAACATTGACTCTCAAATTTTAGTTCACTATTCGCTTCCGTAGGCTAACGTGCAACGTTAAGTATCATGTTGGTTGGATGGGCGGAGCCAAGGGACAGACACCTGCAGAGAGGTGCTGCTTATGATTGCACCTACAAGAGAGTCAGGAGGAAATCTTTGCTTCTGAACAAATGAGCACCAGGAATCACAATTTATTCTGCTCTGATCTGGAATCATTTGACAGAAAGGAGGAGCTTATAAATAGGACAGACATTTTAAGCTTTGTTTGAAAACCTCTGAAGAAGCTTTAAATGTCAAAAATTGACACTGGGCAACAGCCCTAACCTTGTAAAGAAATCCAAGTATACATTTTCATGTAGGTGTCTGTGAAATCAGTCTTTAAAAACATCCTTCATCATGTTACAGTGAAATATGACGGTTTGGTTTATTTGTTATATCGCAAGAGATTTTTCTTGAGGATTCAAATTCAAAGCAGAGAGAGAAGCAAACCTTTTGTTTGAGTTCAACAGCCTGATTTATTTGACAAAAAACACTGGAAACTGTGTGTGTGGGAGGTTTTTCCCGAAATCTTTCAGATTTTAATTTTGTTTCTGCTCATTCTTTACATTGTTTTCTATTGTGTTATACTTCTGGGCTGGTAATCACCGTGTATGTACACAGTAATGATAACAGAATTTCTGGCAATTTGTTTAGGTGGCTAATTATATAATTATACAGCTGCTGCTGCTGCACATGTATTGTCCCTGTTTCTATGCAGCATGCTGCTCTCTTGCTTGCTATTTTTGTCTTCCTCTTCAGTCACTCTTGACAGCTGGCCAGCTTCAACTACTGAACAGACTCCACAAAACAAAAAAAGTTACAAAATAAAAGAGTGACGCAAAACAACATAAACTCTGGGGGTATTTAGTAATCAGGTAATGAGGATGAAGGAAAGAGAGACCAGGATGCCTCTTGGCCCAGTGCTCCTCTCTATGCTGCTGCTCCCTTTCCTCGCATCTCTTTAACTCAACATATTTATCAAGCGTTCTTTGTTTCTCTGAGGATGCTGGGCGGCGAAACCTTTCTGTCTGACATGGCTGGCAATGTCAATGCACAGCAGTAATTGTAAAAAGCCAGAGCCGGAGAAGTGCATATCTCTCTGTGTGTATGAGACGAAAGGAGAGAGAGGAGAGAGAGAACGAAAGGGTGGGGAGGTGCAGTGTGAAGCAGGGAGGGGGGGCACGTGGGAGGGAGGGTGAAGGGGAGAGAGAGAGAGAGAGAGAGAGACCGAGAGAGAGAGAGAGCGAGAGAGCGACGGATCGGGAGAACAAGCGGCTCGCCTCATTCCGCTTCTTTCTCACCATCCATTCTGTGAGACCCTATTTCGGAGCAGAGAGAGCCACATAAGAGGCAAATTGGAGAAGGAAAAGGAGAAAAAAATCCATTGAGGAGGGAGGATATTGGGGGAAATAACACATAACCAGGGCTTACTGGCATCCACTGTCACCTCTTGTAGCTTTGGCAGAGGTGTCTGAAAGTTTCCATCCAGGGGGAATCCTCCCCTTGTTGTGGGGATGAACAGCGGATGCTGAATTTCATTCCTGAAGGCAGGAGGAGAGCTGTAAAGACCAGCTGGATTCACTTGCAGTGGAGCTGGTAGTGCGCACCAAAAGAGATCCTACAGTGTCTCTTTCTCTCCCTCGCTCAGTCTCTCACACACGCATTTTCCAGTCGAATACATAACACTATTTCACTGTGCCAAGGTGGAATATCGGGGAAGCAACCCGAAAGAAATTCTCCTGAACCTGGAAAGTCAAGGGAAAAGGATTATTTACAGAATCAGTGAAGGACATCCCGTTCACGAAAAGTAAGTTCTGATCAAAAAAAGGCTTTGAATTGGGTTCTGATCCTGAGAGACTTGGAGGATTTTGTCCTTTTTCTTCGTGGTGGAGCAGCGTCGAGCTTCAGGCAGCCTGTCTTGTGGACTATAGGTTTCTGGATGGTATTTCGAGGTAAGGACAGCTATGAACTCTTCTACATTAATGGCACCCTACAGTTTTTTTGAGAACAGGGCAGATTAGGAGGCTGAGGAGCTCAGCATGAATGATACAGTGATGTAGGAAAGAGAAAAGGAAGATGGAAAAGGTGTGCGAGTCTTAACCCAGACTGTATTTTAGCAGTTTTATAAAAAAAGTGTAAAGTTGGGATTAAGGTCTTAATCTTACATGAGAAGGCAAATGGCTCACAGAGAATATGGTCGGGTTTTCTGTGGCTATCGGATCATTACTCCCCTCTGCAGAGAAGACTGTATCAATGTGTATCTGCATACTTGTGCATGTGTGTTTGCTGAGAGGGGAGATGCCTGTCTGCAAGGCAATTCATCTCTTTACTTCCTTGCTACATAGCGGTTATCACCAGGGGAGGCTGCTAGCGGAAAGGGGCATAATTGCGATGGCCGTTTGTCCTCATCTTTGCAACAGCTAGTGTCTTTGAGCGCAGGGAATTACTTTTGTACAGTAGCTGCATTTTATTCACATTGGTGAGTGCTTCTCTGCATCTGAATGTCCGCTCTGTCCCTTTTATCTCTGCTTGCAAAGAACTGATTGTGTCCAGCATTTCACAATCTCAGACGCCCAACGCTACACCTTTACCTTTCATTTCAATGTATGTTTAAGTTTGTCAGTGTGATTCTGGCCCAACAATGTATTTCTTTCACATCTATTTATCTCTGTTTTTCTTGCTTTATCTTTTATTGCTCAAGGGTGAAGTAATGCTCTTTACATGTCTTGCTTTAAGTTTCTTTTCGGATGAAAATGAAGAATGTTTAAGGAGACACTGTTTAGACTAAAAGACAGATGGATAATGGTACACTATTGTATTTATTTGTATCTTTTGATGGGATGAAACATGTTGCCCTCTTCTTGATCAATACCAGACATGTGCAAGGCTGCCGCCTTTTGTAAGGCACTGGTTGAAATATTAATGATTGCATGAGCGTCCTGTTGGTCCCCTGAAATATTTAAAATAATTGAATAATAAATGGCCTCTCCAAACTGTCAAAGCCCGACTTTGTCCTGGGCAGATGATTATAATCCCACCTTCTCATGTAACATGCAAAACAGTGACCATTAAATGTCTTTGCCTCTGGATATAAAATTTTCAAAAGAAGTGTCTCTCCTCTTGCAGAACATCCACTGGGGGGAAGTGGAGCCTGATGGGAAGTTGATGACAGCTGCTGTGTATCAGGCGTTGACTGGCTATAGGTGGCTCAAATCGCCAATCGTTCCCCCTGCATATAAAGCTTGATTGCAAAAAGCTGCCGTGCACAAATGTTGTGTTGAAATCCCATTTAGCATTCAAGAAGCGTTGTGTGCAATTGCTTCCTCTTGAAAGGGATGCAAACCTCTCATCTGCTCTGCCTGCTGAATTCATTTAATATAATGAGCTACATCTACAGTATGTATATGACAAATATGCATACTAGTGTGCACGTATGTGTGTACATACATGTTAAAGAGAGCATGTAAAATTGAAAGGGAGTTTCTGAGTATATCTAGTATCTGCGTGGGTGTGTATTTGTCCAGAGCTCTGGCTTTATCCCTTTTGATGTTTTATTGAGTGTTAACCATGGTAGGACTGACGCATTGCCTCTGATATGGAGCAGCGTGGTTAAAGGAAAGCACTAAGACGGACTTTGCTTTCCCTTGTAGTTCTTTTAACTCTGAATTAGCAATGCTGTGTTTGGCTCTTTCAACCCTTTGGATTTGGTAAATGATTTGGCTCAGGGACACTTTATGTGCATTGCTGCAAGACTGGGTGTGTGTACTAGACATTTGTGTCTATGTGGAGGAGCAAGAGGGGTATATATGCACTGTGATGATGCATACAACATGTGTGTGTGCTCAGGTGAGTGTATACAGGCCTGCCTGTGTGTCTCTAATCCCCTTCTGTCTGTCTGAAAGGGAAAATACAGTATGCAGTCTGTTTTCCTCCCATTTCTGATGTTAGCAAAGGCTTTAAAGACAATGCCCTCCATTTTCAGTGATCTTGTGCATCCTCTGAATCACTGTTTGGACTGAACAGAAGGAACGAGCCCTCCTCTACCCCATGATTATTCAGTGCTGTTGACAGCATGTTCACATGGGGCAGAAATCAGAGGAAACAACTTTGATGGCAAAAAAAAGCTGCAGTTTTGATTTATTACTCACAGAAACAGAGTTGGAATCAGTATGCATGCACGCCAGCAGGCAGCTGAAATCTGACACACCTGCTTCCAAATATGATAAATCATTTGTAATGGTGTGTGCCTTTTTTTTTTAGTTTGGTATCAGCAAAAACAAATCTGTCAATAATAAAAGCTGCAATCAGGCCTCTATTTTAGTATCAAGATTAAATACTGCTTACAGTGTGTTGAGACTTGGAATGCTTGAGTGATGGTTCATTTACATTAATATGAATATTTCAATGAATATCACTTATTCATATAGCTTTTCTAAAGATGCCATGTCTAACCATCAATTTGGCATCAAGGAAATGGTATACAATAAAGTTTAGGTCAAACATATAGAACTCCCACTGCCTTTTCTGTTGTTATGTTCAATGTTTACTAAAGTAAGATGTTATGTTTGTGAGGAATCAAATCTCTTTTATTGAAGGAAATGACACAGAATAAATAACCACATTTTTTCTCATGTGTATAAGCAACATAAAGGTTGAGTTGGTGCTCCAGATAACATGAGAAAATTATGTGCTCGGGAATAGTTTGTGCAAGCTTTCTTATTTGCATTTCATAGAAAAAAAAGGAGTTGTACCACATTCCTTCAGAAATTCATTTTGAATCCTTAACTTGTCGTTAGAGGACAGATGTACAGAGAGCTCTGTCAAACACAAGGCCTGTACCCAGCAGCAGAACAGCATATTTTTAGCCTGTCCATTAAGGACGTGGAAGAAAAATCAATGATCACAGACTGAAACCCTGGGTTTCAAATTTAAGTTTTTTTCCCTCTCTGACCTTTGGATACAGTTTGGAATATGTACTTTGTAAATGCCAGATTCTCAACTCAGTCTATGAACCAGTCCCATAAATGTTAAAGGAGCAAGGCTCATCATGTTTGTTTATACAGTTACTTTAATTAAATTACACTTAATCTATCAGGTAACTTGTGTGTTTTT
The DNA here is from genome assembly GCA_029783645.1 of Ctenochaetus hawaiiensis. Taxonomy (NCBI): domain Eukaryota; kingdom Metazoa; phylum Chordata; class Actinopteri; order Acanthuriformes; family Acanthuridae; genus Ctenochaetus; species Ctenochaetus hawaiiensis. Next base: position 19,707,894 of record JAPZDY010000026.1, on the reverse strand, counting down.
AGATTAGTTTTCATTAGCATCTGGTTGATATTATTCTAAGGAGTACTTTTTTCCCATTTACATCAAACAGCTGGTTGACTGTACCACCACCACACACTTTTAATTTACAGGCTAATACATGTTTAATTGTTGCTGCCACTTAAAAACACATTAACATACTTAAGCTAGCTTTCATGAGCAACACATCTGTATCATTTACATCACCAGCTGGCTGAGACAAACAAAATGCCTTATTTTTAAATGGAGGTCTGGTCAGTTGGAGATCAGGCCATGAATGGATTCGGCTGATCCGTCAGCCCCTTTGAATCCCTGATGAGGTGAAACACAATATGCTCCAACAGCTGGGTCATTTATGGAATATGCTTACTCATCATGGTCTACTGCCGCTAAAAGCAGGGGGAAAGCATTATGTGAGTAGGCTTCACAGAAAAGATAAATTATATGTACATGAAGGTCATTTATTAGTATAGCAGTCAAAAAAAAACATGGCAACCCTTTTCTAAAAGACATTTGGGGGAAGACCTTTGAATAAACAGGACAATCACTGCACTCACCAAAATCTTGTGTGAACAAAATAGATTTTTTTAAATTATTCTTCATTGATTTTATAGCAAGGTCATGTGTGTTTTACCTTGTAGCCTTTCTTTAATTTGCATTTACTGTTTTTTTGAGGCAGTTAGCTGACAGCATCATGTGAACTGAAATAAAACAGGAAGCAAAGCTACAGTTTTTTTTTAACGCACAAAAGAAAAAGGTGAGATAAAAAAAAGGAAGACAAAGGATCGCTGTCTGGTCTCTTTTGAAGATGTGATGTGCTAAATGACTGCTGGTGGCAGTGTAGCCCTTCTGGGATACAGTAACCAGGAAGTGGCTGTCTGTGGGCATAAGGACTGATCCACCAACAGCTTCCATTGACAGTGACCTTGCTGTCTGTGTCACTTTGCAGTGTGACCTTCCTGGGTAAACTGCCGAGGGCGATAAGTGTCGTACCACCTTTGGAGAAGTTTCTTTCCGCGTTTGTCGACAAGGAGCATTAGTAAAGGTCAAGGGTGAGGTGGCTGACTAAGAAAAGGGGGCAGGGGATGTTGCACCATATGACATTTGAGGGGGAAAAGGGGGAAAAAAAGGTCCGTTGGGTCTGTGCCCTGAAAAAGCAACAAAGATCAAATGTCCTCAAGCAGAGTCCACAGCTTCATTAACAGGTCCTCCATAATAATGTTGAAATTACCTTCTGCACTCCTCAGCACATCTTTTTAAACATCTTTAGTATATATATTTAAGCGCATAGTGCAGAGTACATGCATACAATGTCTGTTCCATGATTAATCCAGACAACTAGCTGAGCAGTTTAACATCAAAATAGATTACAGGATAAATCTAAGATATGGTGACTTTTAACCCTTTAATCAACATCTATGACTAAAGATAAAAAAAAAAAACCTTATTACTAAAAGGGACATAAAAAAAGAAAAAAAGGTCTGATTCATAGGCGGTTTTCTCTCAGGTCACTTGTGGTTATTAAATTATGTATCTAGAAAGAATCAAAAGGGTGAACTACCTGAGTCACAAAATGCCTCTGGGAAAAAAAAACCCAAAAGTTATTTGAAAGCATCTGTTTTTTTCTGCAAGTTCTTTCATATTTCGACATTAGACATTAGAGGTTTGAAGACAACGAGATGTAAAAAAAAAATATACTTACAAAATAAGAATTTTTTGTGAACAAAAACCCCCGAGTTAGTATGTTATATTGTCATATGAATGCCTGATTTTGCCTACATAGCTTATCACAACCAGTATGTCTATATATTGGTATTGATAACAATATATTGGGTTTAAGTCTATATCCAGTTTTTTCTTGCCTCTGGTCTAAGAAGAGCAATGCAGGAAGTACATACATGTGCTGTTACATCTGCATGATGTAGCACAAAGTCCTTGTGCAATGCATATGTTCTTATGCTCAGTAACTCGGTCAGTATTTATCGACTAAAGAATAAGTCGTTTGTGCCCCAAAATGCAAACACAACAGCCAAACCACTTAAGTACCATAACTGACCAGTCCTGTTTTTTTTAAAACCAATTAAGGATCATTAAATATTCACTCTGTAGAATAACCTGTCTATATCCTAATAGCAAGCTACGATTGATGCTGGTTCTTTTTTAATGAGGCCAATGTTGGAGCCATCCATTTTGTTTTTTTTGCCTCCATCAGCCACTTCAGGATGTCCTTACAGCGACTTTGCCACCTTCGTCCTTTCCCTGCACCCCTTAGTTTTGAGCAGTGAAACGAAGTATTTAGAGTAGTGGCCGCTTGTCTCTTTGGATGATAACAGAAATGCTGCATCTCCTGAATCAAGGTGAGTGACTACTTACATATTCTGCTCTTTGTTGTCTGCATTGTTTTGTTAAGCTTTATCTTCAGTCCCATGAAATGATGGGTATAAACAAGGCAAATCAAGGGCTGAATTTCAGGGTTGGAGAGACAATTTATGCAGCATATTCGCTTTTGTAAACCATGTAAAATTCAGACAATCCAAGATTAATACCGAAGCATAAATATGTGAATAGACTTGACGAGACTCACTTATGTGTTGCTTAGCAAAAACAAAATCTTCAATCTTACAAACATTATTATTAAACAGACAGATGCTTAAAATGTATCCTTGAGCTGTGACTGTATTGACTGCCGCTCAGATAGATTAAGTTGTTATTGGGATGTTTTCTTTACAGATCCACCCAGATGTAAGGCTAACTAACAGAAAAAACTAATATGTTGTTTCTACTTTAAAACTGTGATTAACAGTGGTTTGAGAGAAAAGGGGATTAACTCACCTCCAGACTGTACTCAGCTGAAGTATTTCGGTGCATTTATTCATGTGTTGTTAGATTCAGCTGTGTTTTACTGTTAAACGCTTAATGTTGCTCATAACAGAAGCTCTCATCCTGCTGTGTGTTAGCTTCGTTAGTCAAACACATTGCAGGGCTCTGCTGCGCATAGACACAACACCGGCTGCTAACAGTTAACAGGTATAATGACTGTCTCTCCTTTTGCCTCGGCCTGATTTCAACATGAATTTGCTGCTCACATTGTAGCATTAACAGGAAAACACAGGCTGCAGTGTATCCTTGAGAAACTTCTTTAGCAGTTCAGTAAAGGGTCTTGTTGTATCTTGGTATTGCATGTAGGAGCCGTGTCCCGAATTAATTTGTGACTCTTGATAGATGACAATTTTCCAGCCATGCATATTTTTTGCAGGCCAAAATGATTGCATATTGTGAATGAATCCAGTATTTAATTAAAGAACAAAATGCTGCAGCAAAACAAGTCGAAAATTATTCCAGAGGTACTTAGGGACATGTAAATCTGCATATGTCAAATAAATGATATATTTTTCCTATTTTAACATCTAATTATACTGTACTGAAAAAACAGAGTAAAGATAAATGCAGGCCTATGTATTTCGACAAAGGAGAATGAGAAAAAATAGAGAAGTTCTTGTTTAAATCAACCTTGGTGGCCACTTAAGTATACTGTAGATTTGAGTTTACAAGTTGCACTTGAACAGACCTTGAAGCTGTCCCTGTCGATGCCCACGCTCTCTGCTGTACAATGCAATGTAGATTTCAGAGTTTAATAGATTCATCTAAATGCGCCATGGAGCTGTCCTTGTGTGTGTGAAAGTCTGACACAGACGGCCGGCAGAGGACAGAATCATCCCGTCTGCCAATGACACCAAAACTCGTAGTTTTCAAATACATGACTATTTTTGGACAAACCTGCAAGTAAAGTGGACAAACTTTCTTAGATTTAACTCAACTTGCCAAATGGAAAATTTCTTGGCATCATTGTTTCTTGGTTGAGATTAATTACTGCATCCTTTAAGACAAAACAGAAACATTTCAGCATCTTTATGTTTTTCATAATGATAGGTCTCAAGTTTTGGTAGTTATTACAGCGTGAGAAATCGCTCTGTTGGAGTCAGCGCTTCGCTGGGTCTGTCATTTCCGAAACAGAAGTTATATTTATATATATATGCAAAAAATAAATCCCTTTTATGCTGGAGATGTCTTGGGGAAGATTTTTGTTGGACCCAAACATATTTTCCGTTGTTCCACAGACGACTGGCTTGTCTTTAACCCTGGTTGATACATTTGCTACAGTATCCCCACTAATGCTTCACAGATAGAACTTGATATGTCAGAGTGTAGTCTCTTCCTTTCAACAACAGTGGAAATGTCAGTACATGGATACTTCCTCTGCCTCTGAGGGCACCATAGACTCTCCAGCAGCATTTGTGTCTCTTACATTGGACAAGGTTCCGTAACCCTGCTTCTGCTAGACTATGAAAGGCTCTCAGCAGGACACTGGCCCTGCATTTGTTAGTGCAGGTCACTGATCCTGGCCTCCTTTGGGCTTAAAGCTGGTGTAGGCTATGGTACGGCTTGGATGTTTGTTAGTTGCTTATGCTATAATGAGTCTGTTGGGAGGAGTAACAACGCCTACACACCTTAAAGCCCAACTCAGAGCAGAAGACTCATCGTTTTGGGAATAAGAAGTGCTTGTCTCCACCGATGTTGAAGGTTCACACCATGTTGCACTACATCTTTTGGAAGAGTTTTCATTTCCTGGTGGGAAAAGATTCCTTGTAGAAAGCTACTTGTTTCGGAGTCCAGTTTTTACAGAAGGAAACAAGAGATAAAGGACACTTGAGAAAAGAGAGAAACCAAAAAGGGTCCAACACATGCAGAAATTAATCATTTCTATAATTGCCGATCCTGCCTTTTATTTGGTTTCAGGGCCTTAATGTCAATCTTAACTTTTCTACTAGTGTACAAGAAGAAAGGCAAGATGACAAAAGATTAATTTCTGCACAGGCACAAAAGTCCCTATTATACCTGCACCGTTCTATTAAGATAGTGACAGCTGGCTGCTACCCAGTTAAGTGCAACCAACCCAATTTCATAGAAGCATTGCTCCTGAACTCGCCTCTGCTGCAGTCACCTCCCACTCTATTTCAGGCTTTTTGCATAAACTGCCAATAAAAGGGGAGGAGGGGCTGTGATTCAGTGATGCCCTTTTAATTTATTGCATGCTTCTTTCTTATATTCGTATAATCTCCGATAGCTGTCAGTTGGGCAAGAGCCTCATTAGAACCTTTGTCATGCCGTTGCTCCTGGGCGAGGGAACATACTGAGTAGATAAGAACTCTTTCTCCTCTCAGAGCTTTTTTTTTCCCCTCTCTCTTTATCGCTCCAGCTCTCCTCTCTTCTCTTCCCAGCCTGCACAGTGTGTTACCAGAGGTTTGACTGTCAAGTGGAAGCTCGAGACATTTTGAAGTCTTTCAGGGAAGCGATGGAGGTTCTGAAGGCAGCACATAATCTTCTGCCTGCTGCGGTCTCACTCGTGTTTCGCCTTTTGGTTACAGAAGGATGTTGTTGGATGATTCAGTTGTTTGTCTGCAGCAAATGTGGGCTATTGTGAGTGTTCCAGACTATGGTTTGCAGGTTTATGCATAAATATTGGGTAGATGGGAAGGAGAAAAAAAAGTTTGGATTCAGAGAGTAAAAAACAAGGTATTTTGGTTGTAAATGACTAATGCAGGAAAAACTGTTACATCATTGTTTCACTTCACTGGTAATTGCATGGGCTATGACATGGTTCAGTGTAATATGTTAACACTGACTAGTAATGTTGGTAGGTGGTGGCTTACTTTAGATTAGTCAATATTTTACTACTCTATCACATTTCTCACTATAAACCCTGACAGAAGAAGCTGGTGGTTAATTATTTATTACATTTTTAAGTTTTAAACATGGTTTTAACATGGTTTTATTACTTTTTTTGCTAATTTACATTAGTACTGTTGTCAATACATTCTCAGTTTCTATGAGATTTAAAATGCTGAGTCCACTTAGTCTTAACCATCCAAGAGCTGTGAAACGAGAGATGAGCAAATTGCTCATTATCACATATATTTGCGATTTGTAATTATCATATGACATTTTCCATGAAAACACTGCCTGCCCACTATGGGCTTTGTTTACATAGTGATTCATCAGAATTACGACTTCACTCTGATATTTGTTTTTCCTATTAACATTGCATAAGTGAGTCTGTATGTCACTGCAAGACAACAACGGTAATTTGTTTATAAAGACTTTTCTCTTTAATTTGCTATATATGGTTATACAGATGATTTTGCTGACAATATTATACTGTAGCTTTTTATTTAAATTTATGGCATTAAGTTTAAGAAGGCAGTGCTTAACAGTATCAAAACACTGTAATAATATACCATTAAACTGCAACATCATCAAAAAAATCATCAAAAAGATGATGGCTATGTGCTTTTCTAATCCGTAAAAACCTAATACTGGCATGGTTAGTAAATCTATTCCACTGTGTATTTGTGTTTTTAAATTATATGCATCAACTCACAAAATTGTAAGCTCAGTGCAAAAAGATCACTGAAAGGTGATAAGCTGAATGACAAATGGGCCTGTATATGTTCAAATATGCAAGGAACTAAATAATATCACATGCTTGTTTTGAATAACGGCATCACAACAACCAGCTCCCCACTGCCATCCTCACAGTGTGGGCATTGCATGGCACAGATTAAATGTAAAGCAGAAGTATTCAGACGTATTCAACACATGTGTGAATTCAGCTTGCCTGCCATATTAGATATCGCAAGGACTCTGTTCTCCACTCCTGTTTGATGAGCTGGGAATTAAACCTCCAAATTTAAACACTGACCTTTACTTCCAAGTATACAAGCACCACTGCTATTGTCAACATGTGTAATTCCCAGCCTCGGTCGCCAGCATGCTCACTGTGAATTATAAATCAATGAGCATGTATTAGAGTGAAATCCTGCAGCTCGTGGGGCTTTGCTTTAGATGGAAGAATGAATATATGGGAAACAGGCACCTCAGGGGATGCCAGGCTGTCCAACTCTTGGTCTGCTGGTCACAGCCTGGAGCTCATCTATACAGATGCACAGAGACAAGGGGGCTTATATAGGACCGACTCTGAAGTGTGCGTTTCTTTTTGTGTCTGTATCTGTGGGAGTGTGATTTGATTTGCTTCAGGGAGTTTCAGGAATAGTTACAGTCTATAAACTGAACAAAGGAAAGACGCTGTGTTTCATGAGATACAAAGTTGAACTGAAAATCCACATGATTTTATGTCAATTCTTGTAATACTAGTGATTTCAGCTACAGCTAATCTGTAAAAACATTCACATGTACTTTTGAAAACTATGACTTTCCTCTGAAAATCATGTGGTCATGGTCTGGTGGCAGCAACAGGAGGACCTGCCTCGGTTAAACAGACACTGTAAAGTTCACCAACCACAAAAAACTCAGCTTTCATCTGCAAAAAAAAGAGAAAAGAGAACAATCGTTGTACTGGAAATGGGCCTACCGCTTGATCAAAGAGTGATCTATGTGATGTGCAATGCAAATACGATGCAGAAATGGCTGCTTGGTTACAAAAGATTCCAACCCTGCCAAGAGAAGGGAAAAAGGCTGTCTAACACTGAGTTTTGGCTTTGATAGACTGTTTAATCAGTGAGTGTGAGAAATGTTTGTAGAAAAGCTCTCTGTTGTGGATGTTGCCCATCCTTTTTGTTTCTCAGTAGTTCATGATCCATAATGTGTTTGAACCTGTGAGCCTTCAGTAAAACAGAGGGGATTCGTATAGGAGTTACAGCAAATAAGGCAACAGTCAGTTAACTTGGTTTTGTGTGAGAACCAAAAAACCAGCTTGTTTCTGGCTTGTGCAGATTGCTGATCAGATGGCATTTCAATGATTGGTGATAATAATAATCAGCTGTTTTCTGGTGACTATATTGAATCAGTTTTAACTAACACAGTATCTGATCTAAGATGGTACAGAAATAATCTCTTGGCAAGTGACAAGTGAATTTTAAATCCTTAGTTATAATCTTGTTTATGCCCCTTTTCTATCGATCTGACACCTTGTTTTTCTGCTCTCCATATTGCTGCTTATCAGAACATTGGTCCTCAAACCCTGAGTGGATTTAACATTGTGCATAAAATTTAGACTGTAGTGTTAGAGATCATGTCAAATTGAGCATGATGCTGTGATTTTTTTTCTTGTTTGGTTCTTTCAATAACACTGACAACTATTGCAAGTATCTTTTCTATTTTTCACTGAGACTCTCTTGACTGTATTAGCAGTTGACTAACACAGGGCTAACCATGATGTTTCCACTCGAACACACTTCCTTCTGTGACCCCTGAACTCTGAGGCATTAAGACTTGGAACTTCATACATGATTACACAACAGAACTGTTGCATCATGTACGTCAAGTTGTTCTATGTTGTCAATTCACTGCTATGCTGTGATGCGACACCCTGCACCTCCTCCTATCTCCACCACCCACTAATAACCAGACTGCTTATCAGCCATCTTAAGTCACCACAATTAAACGATATGAAAACAGAAACGGATCACCCAACTCTACTTTCCTCTGATCTTTGAAAAACCCTCCACAGCAAACATATTTAAACTTTTTGCTCTGATGGAACACAGGATTTATCAGTATTACTGCTTTATTTCAAACTATTTTCTCTGTATAAACCTGTGGGTGTAACCTTTTGGATGTATAGAAGAGAACAGAAAATTAATTAAAATTAGACCCTGACCCATCCAGTCATTTTGTCTGGAGATTAATAATACAAAAAAAGGATAAAATTATGCTGCTGTGCCTCGTGGGTAAATGCGCAGTGTCTCTGGATGAGGAGATGCAGTTATTGTTTCTGCTGCAAGGGTATCGCTTCAGGTTTTTAATATATTTAATTTTGGAAAGTGCAGTTTAGTTTATCGGGGTGATTTATTCCGGCACACTGAGAGAAGAGTTAGTTTTAAATTTTTCATTAACAGTTTTATTAATAGGCTGATATTAATACCAAAATAGGCAATTTATCATGATTTACCGGGAAAAAACACGATTTTATGAGTAAAATCTGACATTTTGAATCCCTTTCTTGTCAAAGTTGAATAATTCTTTGTTTTAAAACCCTTTTTTTGACACCACTGTGACTATTCGACTGTGAGATTGGAAGCCACATCAGGCTCAGTAGATTGAATTGTCAAATAGTCGACTATTCAGTGTCTCCTCTGATGTATGATATTGAAAAAATGCTAATTACTTGGAAAGAAAGTAATGAAAATGTGATTTTTCTTTCAGCAACACAACAGTACATTTTCAGTAATTCACTGTTTCATTAGTTTGCAATACACTGTGTCAAAAAGTGGTGAAGTGACTTATTAAAGACATATGTGTGCCCCAAAGGCATCCAGCCGACTCCCACACAAACCCATCACATACATGCATGTGCACAAACATAAACACTCATTCAAAGAAATTTGAATAATTTAGATGCTGTGAACATGTTAAGACGCATTCTTTCTCAAAGCACCCACCAGAAAGTAATGGGATTATCATACATGACTGCACCAGCAAGCCTGTTCGACATGTTTATAATACTTAAGTGAAAGACTGCACTTAGTTTCTCTCAGCTAATTAGCAACTTAATTACCTGAGACACTGAAAATACTAAAACAAAATCACCACTTTTATTTATTTATTTTTTTTTATCTTTTGCAATTAATAAGGGTACACGGTGAAATCACAACCACATAAACATTCCACATGAGGTAAACCAAGAGGCAGATTGCACAGTTGATGATCACACAGTTACTTATTTGCCCTGCAGGAAGAAAAGGAATTACTTTAACAGCTGACTGCAGGGGTTTGTGATTGGCTTATCAAGGTTTCAGAGGTTGTTAAGAGCACTTCCTGTTCTCATAGTAATGATGACGTGGCACCTTGTGTACGGTGAGGTTGAGGAGTACATTGTCTCGGCAATTACCGTTCTGAGATGAAAGCCTTCTTCCACGCTGTTTTGTGGCCGTTGCCTTTGGTCCACATGGTTGCCCATCTACTCAGCAGCCCTGGTTTCCTCTCTTCCGGTGCATCACCCATCTAATCCCATTACTGTTTGTGACTCACTACTTTCAACTGTAGGGAGGAAAAAAAAGTGCATAAATAATGTATTCCTTGGGTGTATCCACCCCCGGATCAATGGCAATACAAAGACCATCTACAAAGACGGTTGGCTCAAGGCCATATTTGATCACTTCCACTGCGCACGATCACTGCTCCCTTTTTTGTCAGCCCGCCGAGACTCAATTATTTCCAAGTGTTTGTAAGCTATTGTTGAAAGAACACGAAGTGAATATTTAAAGTTGGTGAGGGGAAGAAAAATCTTTGATGAGACATGAAAACAGCAGATGGATGGTAATCGTGAACTGTTAAACAGAGAAAGGGGAGGAGAAAGAGAACGAGGAGAAAAGGAAAAATTATGTGATGTGGCATCCAGGTCCTCATAGGGATAACAGGGAAAGAGCTGTATGGAGGGCAGTGGGCTAGTCTCTGCTGTGTTGAGATACGCTATGACAGAAAATAAAGGACAAATTCAAAATCACTTGATTGTTTGAAAGCAGCTAATAAAGCAGGTTAAAGCAGTTAACCGATCAGTAAGAACCGGAGTGCAACCCAAGTTGGAGTCTCCTACCCAGAGAGGATAAAAACAGTGTTTGTTGAGCTCATCTTTTAATACTGAAAGAATTGATCATTTTTGTTTTCCCAGCTATGTGACCTCTTGAAGAAAATGAAGACATAATCCTCTAAATCAGGGGTGTCAAGCTTATTTTCACCGAGGGCCACATCAGCATTATGGTTGCCCTCAAAGGGCCGGTTGTAAATGTAAGACTGTATAAATGTTACTATTCCTTAACATATTGTTGAGTAACTGTCTCTGTATTTGACTTTTTATGTTATTTATTTAAGTTACAGATATTGTATATGCATTTGCATAAATGTATAAATATTTAGCACATTGTTCTGTAACATAAATCCTCTTAATTTATCAAGTTAAGAAACCTGCATTACTAGCTCAATAAAAGATCAAACTTTTTAAATAAACAACACAGGCAAATATCATCGAACACAAGTTATTACATTAACTTTGATCAAAACTTCCCTCACAGTCAGTATGGTTCAGTAAGTAATTGTGAGCTGCTGAGAACATGTGTGACAGATGTGACATTATAAAAAAACAAAGAATATGTAATTAACTTAAAATAACAATAAAGCTTGTCTCATTTCATAACGATAGTAGTTGATAGATGGTACTCCTTCACCATCGACACTGCCTCATAACACAAAAGACATACCGGTTTGTCTCCTTGAAGTACAAACATATATTTGTTTTCCCATCTTTCATTAAACTGCCTTTCTCCTGCATCAGTTTTTCTCTTCTTGAACATTTTGGGGTTATTTGTTGATATTTCTCACCCACAGTTGTCAGAAAATCATTGCGAATTGCCGTCACTTCGCAGGCAACAAAATCGATGTGCATTGTGGGAGATGTAGTTTATGGTCAATGAACGCTTTAAAGTAGCATAGAATTTTATTTTAAAAAATGACATTACCCCTTTTCAAGCTCTCGCGGGCCACATGAAATGACAGGACGGCCGAAGAAGACCCGCGGGCCTTGAGTTTGACACATGTGGCCTAAGGGTTCTTAAAACATGCAACATGTAACTTTTGGTCACACCTCACATCCTGGCTTATGAGGGAGCACAGGGAAGTACAGCAAAGGTGAGTGAAGATCAGGTGTAACACTGCTCACAAAGGTCAGATGACAAATCTAACCCAACTTCCCCAACCTGATTTGCCTAACCTTTGACTCTAACCTTTACACTCAATTACAGTGGACATAATGTGGAAGTACCTTCAATATAAGTCAGCTAAGTGCTACATTCAGTAGCTCAATAGCCTTAGAATAAAGATCCATTGCATTCTCTTCCACTACCTAATTTTATTTTCAATAAATTACCTCAATGATAGTGGCATTGATGATTTAAGGAAGGCAGATGTGACGCCAAAAGAGGCTAAATTATTTTATGCTGCATGTTGTAACAGTTGGCATGTAAAGTGATTGGAGAGTTTGTCCTTGAATATAAAAGCTCAGGTTCAAAGCCCACTGCAGCAAGGAATCCGCTGAAGATATTGGTCGATTCTTGCTGCAATGGACATATTGTTGCTGACCACATGCTTTGACCTTGTTATGGAGAGGGCAAACGATTGACTAATTTCTCCCATGGGTGATGAGGGAATTAAAAAAGCAGGGACTAATTGGCAATTGCAAGGTCTAGACTGAAGGCCAGATGCTGTACGGCTACCTGGCACATCCCATCTGAAGAGTAACAGCTCCTCAAACCCACGCTGTCCTCAGAACTGCCTCTTAGAAACATGTTTGAAGACTCGTCTTTTGTTTTCTTCTTATTATATTTTCTGTTTAATTCTTTTTAATCATTATTAAACTCATGACTAAATAGTTTTTCAGTACTTACAGGCTTTTAAGTGTTTTGTTTTTGTACCTTGTTCTCTTTTGTTAGAAGTAAAAAGAAGAAAAAAAAACAATTTATGTCAAGATTGAGGACTTTAATACACTAATTGCAAAAATTTTTGCAAATTTTTATGGATTTTGAAATAATTGTAATACTTAATAGCGTAACACCACATTATTGTAGAGCTGGTTTTGTGTCTGATCTGTTGTTCACCTGTGGGAGCCATCTGTCCCACATGTAATAAACCTCTTTGTGACTCGTCCAAAAGCTGTGCAATTCAATCCTCACCCTGCAATCTTTTACATCAAGGTAATTCACCGGTCTTCCTCAGTGAGGCGAGGACACGAGCTGGCGATGGACGCAAGATCTAATACAATGAGGCTGTGGTCATGATTCCCTCAGGGACCTTCTTTATTCACTTGTTTTCCTCTGTTTGGACTCTCTGATATATGTGCAAAGCTGTGCCCTGGGGGAGGCTTTCAGAGAGGCCTCCTTGATATTCTTCTTGTAAAGAGCCTCGAGGTTGAGTGGAGAGGTGGATTGGTGAGAGGGACGGGGGCAGTTATTTCATTGTATTGGCCACAGATGTTAAAGCTCTAATCTCCCCAAGGTCAAAGACAGATATTTCTGATGAGGAGACCGAGAGCTCCTCTATTAAATAGACTGACCACAGCATGCAGCCTCTCAGACTTCCTCAGAAGACGATCACTCACGCAGGAAGAGAAATGCAGTCCCTGTGTTTGTTTGTGTCTGCACTGATGCTGGTGTGCTGCGTGCTCCGCCGTGCCTTTGTGTGCCTTTTGAGATCCCTTTAAAAGATGAAAGCCATTACGTTCTGTGGTGAACATGACACATCACAAATGGAATGAGGTCACCGTGAGCCAAGCAGACTAGTCAAACTTTTTTTTCCTCTTTGACAACATTGAAATGTCATTTCACTCGGATAGGTAGGACCGTGCTCGACAATACCGAATGCTGCAGTTATGAAATGGGCCCTCCTCTTGTGTGTGGCTCTGGATACAAAAGGCACCGCGGAGATAAGATATGTTGAAATCGCGCTGAAAAGCACCCCTGCTTCCTGTGTCTTTTTGAGCCCAAAGTCTCCAGCTGATCTGATGGGATTACACCATAGGAATAGGAAAATTCCCCACCCCTTGACTAACATCTTTCATCACATCAGATGCCCTTTTCTGAGAGGGGCAGGCAGAAAGAGAGAGAGAGATAGAGGAAGGAAGGAACAGAGGGAGAAACTGGAGAATGATAGAGTGAGGAGGATGTAGAGGCAGGGAGAGACAAAGTGGAGATGGAAAATGACAATATAATATGATTTGATTTGTGGGGCAGAATGGATTCTCAGTAGCTATTTTCTGAGAGAGAGAGAGAGAGAGAGAGAGAGAAGATGGGGAACAGGGACAGGGCTGTTGAGGAGGACAGAGGTAGGTGGAGGAGGTGGGCGGAGTGTGAACAGTAGGGCCGTGGAGTTCATTTAGCACCGGGGCTGTGAGATGGCTTGACAGCTGCTGGTGAAGGCATTAGGCTGCTCACTTTAGTCCAATTTTACTCTCTTTTTCTCCCTGTATCTCTCTCTTTCTTGCTCTCTGTCTCTAAAAGCTGTCTTTGTTGGACCTGTATTGTCCATCACTGCTCTATACGGGCCCAGTTACAGATTTTAGTGGCTGAGCAGAACTCATAATAATGACCAAAACAACATTACAATTCATTAACAGTCACAGAATAGCTGCAGGCGATGGGACATTTTAGAGGTCATAAATTAGGAAAGTCTGTTCCCTTAAAGCTTGTAACTCAAAAAGTTTGGAGCCAAAGTTTGACACTATACCTGTCACTGGAGAAAAATGACACCTGCTTGCAGAGGATGATTGACATAAAAAAAAATTAGAATGCATTCGGATGAATTCGTTACGTCCACCACCCCAAAAACAAGACACCTACACTAGCAAAGTGAGTGACAAAGTATAAAAAAGGGGAAATAAAGTTATTTTCAAGGAGAGTCAGTCGGTCACTTGGTTGACAAAGTAATAGCTCTATTACAGGATTGATTGTCTTTATTATAGGGATAATTAATTAGCCTCAAGTAATAGTTCATTTGTTACTTCATGATTTTTTGGGGAAAATTAACTCTTCAGCTCAACAAATATCAAAAATAAATCTCCTGTTGAGTTTCTATATGCAAACAGTTTCATAACCTTCATCCTGCAGAATGTGGAATAAAACTGTGCTAAGAATCAAAGTGAATCCATTTTCAAGCTATACTTCAACAGAATGACAGTGTTTTTTACCAGCAGCTAAGAGGCAGCCATAATTACTTCTGTCAAGGACCTGAACCCTCTCAGAGAGAAGCAAAACAACATTACCTGTCAACAAATCTGTCCGTCTCACTCCGTTTCTATCTCTGTCTCTCATTTTCTCAATGCTCAATTTAAAGAGCATCTAAGGTATTAAGAGCCGGGCAGTATTTTCAGAAATATTTGAATAAAGAAATGCTATAAAAATAACAAAATAAATTGCAAATGAAATACTTTTTTTGTCAATAAATACCTCCTTTTCAAAGTATGTTCCTCTTGCAAGCAATGGATTAGGTGGCTCTCAAAAATACATGTGAAAGTTTCACAATTTAATGACTCTCACAGGCATGAGTGTACACCAGGAGCAACCTAGGTAGTTCGGTTCATCATAGAATTAAAAATGAAATTTGATTTTGACTGTGAGTCTTAATTTTCCCAGAATAAAAATGAATAAACTGCTTAAAAAAAAATAACTATTCATTCTAACATTTAATTTCTACTAATGTCTCTATTTCTGCTGAAATGGTTCTTTTGGCAATATAATCACATAATCAATTTAAATTATATTGTTATGTGATTTTAGGGAAACATTATGCAAACTGAATAACATATTTTATTTACACAGTGAATAAATTTTATCATTAATAAATTTACCAAAAACATATTTATGTTTGGGCACTGGTAGTAGCATGCTAAGTGAAATGAAGTGGTCTGGTTTAATACAAAAAAATATCAGCAGTCTGGATAAAAACCCTTGGTTCTGTTTTCACCATCCTGTATTTTTCTCGGTTTGTTGTTGTTTTTTGTATTGTTTTGTTTTTTTCTTCCTGCAATCCAATTTGACCATCTCCAGCACAGAGCACACATGTTGTGTCTCTAATATAATTAATTAAACCATTATCATTGTCATCACAATGTAATTATAAAAAAAATAGTGGCAAACAAACATAATATCTAGAAGATAGATTTGACACATGACACTAAGACTTTTGTGTATAAAACTAAAACATGAGAGTCAGTGAAAATGAGTGTGTCTCTATCTTTGTGATCACAATCCAGACTGTGAGGATTTGCTCAGCTGCTTCTCAGGAATTTGTTCTGAAAACAGCGCTGAACTGAACCTGCCTTCTTCTCTAATCTAAAAGTTTGTTTTCTCATCTTGTTCAAATAAGTCAGCCACTTTTCACACCGTTGCAAGAAAATTATATACAATGTGTATACATAACCACACGCTGCAAAAAGCGATATAAGAATGAAAACACTGTGAGAAATGAGACACATTACGTAAACCATTTTAAACAGAAAAGTTTGCAAAACCTGAGATAACAGCTGTAATGAGACATTTCCCATCCATTTTCCCAAATGTCAGTTGTCTGCTTTGTAACAGCCAAACTTGGAAACATATATATCCAATTATGTATTGCATCCTGAAGTGTGAGCTGTAAAAGAAGTTGCTGTTTAAAAAAAAAGGAAAGCAAAAGTGTAACTTCTGTGAAAAAAAATATTCAAGTTTTAACCTAATATGGAGAAGATTGTCAAACTTTTGACACATTTTTTCACCAGATTTGACTGGGGATTGTAAACATGCAGCTTTAACGTCCTGGTGACCATTGAAAGTGAAGTCATGGCTCTCTGCCCATTCACTGAAATAGGAAGCTGGTCTTGTTAGCCTGAAATATTTGCCTTGGGGCATTGCTAAGATGGCTGCTGAGTGGCAGGACTTGGCTAGAAGACTTGAGCCTTAAGACTAACGTTAGCTTGTAAAAGGTCAAAAGAGAATTTACATATTAAATGTGTGCGTGCGTGTGTGTCTGCACGCCTTCCTTCACTGCATGCTGCTCACATCCTTTGTTGTCCTTCGTGCTAGTTTGTGTTCATTTAGGCTGCGAGAGTATGAAAGTTCTGTAGTGACAGAGTGTTGTTCCACTTTGGTGTAAAAAGGGGTCGTGTCTGGCAGAGAGAGAGGCTATTATGGCTCCTTTATGGATTATGAGGCAGGAGTGTGACCCTTATCTCAAGGTGAACGTCAGTAGCTGCCCTTGTCGCAGTCCATCACAACACTGTTCCCTATTACATTACAGGTGATGGCCCTGGCAGCACCTCATTGCAAACAATATCCATCTTAACAAGTCATTCCATCCCATAATGATCCTCACAAATTTTATTTCCCTTAAAACAAGTGAAAAATTCTAACAGTAAAATGGGGTGATTTTATTTTCTCCCGATGCAGTTTGTCCCGGAGCAAGTGACAGTTTTCAGTAATAAGGCAGATCACTCAGTCTAGCTATCAAAGATAATGTCACTCAGTTTATGAAGATTCTTGACACCAAGCGCTTCAGACCAGAAACAATCGAGGCTGTACCACTTCACGGGTGGATTGTCGACTTCTTAAAAAGAAAGTATTGTAAGGCTAATTACTATAGTGACCCGTTGAGATGGAACACAAACACACACACACACACACACACACACACACACACACACACACACACACTCTGCAGAGTATTCAGATTGAAGGGTGTTAGGACATACGATTCATACAGCTGTTTGTTTACAGAAATACACACACACTAATCAGGTTAAATTAGAAAAACCCGGTAGACCTTTATGATCTGGGAAGTATGTTCTCCATTAAGATGTAATTTATATGAGGTTCAGTGTTTCTCAGTGTCTTTGCTCATTCTTCTTCCAGCAGTGACAACAAAGAGGCTCTATATATGCTAAGTGATCTGATCATTTAAGTTTGATTTAGCTGCAAGAGTTAAAGTATTCTTTTTTCATTGTCTCTATGTCTTCCTTCCTAAACAGGCAAAATAGGTTGTTTGCCATTGACCCACAAAATAATGTATATGACTGTTGGAGAGCACCAGCTTCTGGTTCACCAGACACCCAAATCATTACATAAATTTAACATGTGATTCACTTCTTGAAGTGATTTTTAGGTTTAGGCACCAAATATTAATTCTCTGCTTTCACAGAGGACCTATTTTTTGTGGTGAGGACAGGCTGGTTCTCTGTCACCAGCAGTTGGTTTTGTTTTTCTTTTCTTTCTGCACTTTTCATCCTCTGCTGACACAGTTTTATAGAAACTACTGAGGACTTCAAGATTTCAGTCCTGGTTGGTTTCAAAAGGCGGTACTGATAAACATGAAAACATTAAAAACTCTCCACTCAAGACTAAGATATACTGTAAAAAATAAATAGTTGGGGAGAACTAAAATAATATAATGATAAAGGTGACAGTTAACAGTGACATTAAAACATTTGTCAGCTATACATAGACACCATTTGAGACAATGGAGGTAGGTATAGTAACTTTTGTTGTACATTTGGCATCAATGGATGAAAACGTGGTGTAAGACAGTAAAGAACATATGCTGAATCAACATAACTGCTGCCCTCCGGGCCTCTCTCTTTGCTGTACAAAGCTACATTTGGATTTTCTTAATTTCATAGTATTATGTGCTCTGAACTGTGTGCCGGTTACAAAGATACCAGACAGCTGAAGAGATACTTTAAGATTCCCATTTCTCACTTTAACAAACGACCAAACATGTAATTGAGCAATCACTTCTAGTTGATCCCATCATTGAAACCTGGCATCCGTCTCCATGTAAAGCAATTGTTATACAAAATATAAGCATAGGGACCAAACAAGCGTCAGAAAAACCCATTTCAGCACCTCAGGGACCTGACGAGGTTGAGGGCTTTTAATCGGCATTGCTCAATTAAAATGTCCCTTGTGGATTATGTGCCGAGGTGTCACCATGATGAAATGGCAGTGCTCTTTAACCTCACAAGCAATGGTTCTCCACATCAATCCTGGAAAACCTCCATGTCTGCAGTTTTTGATTGTAGGGCAGCCAGACATAATGCTTTATCGAGTTGTGATAGGATTGCTGATGAACCTGCACCGTAAAATCTTTTAATGCCGACTGTGGATCTGGAACCTGATTACAAGGACCAGCTCTTGTTCATCCAGTCAAAAGCCAGTGTTATCGACAGAAGATGATGATATTAAAGCCACAATATTGAGCCAGTACGGTTACTGTATAGTGATTTCATTTTTTTGTTCTTCTGACCTCTTTACAAAACATAGTTTTCAGAAAAAAAACAGTCTGACAAAATGAAGGGCTCTAGGGTATTATTAGACCATTTTTAGTGGAACAAATGAGGGAGTCAGCATTCTCATTTTATCTCCCCATCCAAAGCCCGCTTAGCTTCATCTAAATCCTCACATCATTAGGATCTTTTCAGGGTAGATGGATGTATTTACAGTAAGTTTTTGTCTTGCAAAAATCAGATAACAACCGCTGTTTTCTGAGGGAAAATAAATAAATACTGTTTGAGTTCAGGAACGGGGCAGCTTCATTCTCTGAATTTTAGCAACTTGCATGATCTTCTCAGAGGTTTCACCCTGTTCAACCAGCTCCAGAGGTCTGTGGTTGGTCTGGTGTTGAAAAGAGAGCTGGCATGACCTTTTCCATCCATCACTGGTCTCTGAGTCTGCTTTCTGTCCGGAAATATAAAGAAAATCTCAGTGTCACTGGTGCTGAGCTTGTGTTTAAATACCACGAAAGAAAAAAATCTATTTAGAATGTTTGTGGATGACATCTTTGGTCATGACCTTTTCTTTGGAAATGTGTGCACATCAAATATCTTAAACCGTGGGCACACATTGTACAGTTACAAAAGATATTCATTAACACCTTATAAAAAACGTAAAGGATAAAGGATGTACATGCAACAATCAAATACACACTCATTTTTTAGTCATGCATTAAAGTGGCACGACATATAATAAGTGCACAGCTGCTGAGGGGGGGGGGCACAGAGGATCCAACAGTGCATTTAGGGCAATGTACCATAACACAAACATATAGAGCAGAATGAATTATGTTTGATGGGGTTCATTAAAAAAAAAACTTCTGGAACAAACTGTCAGCACGTCCATTCCACCACGTTAATGTGAATGCAACACCTGCACGAAAGGCTGCATGAGGTAACCACTTCAAAGCGAATAAAACGAGACAAAAGAATGGTTTCGTTCTTTATTGACTGTGGATATTTGAAATTAAACAGTGGGATGTTCACAGGTTTTGAGGGCTCAAGAGTGTGGTACTTGCAATATAAGTAGATAACAACTAAACTACAAAAACATGTATTTTTTCCCACTCTCTTAGCTGTAACCCCTTACAGCTTACAGTATTATATAACTGCATATGCACAAGTACACATCATGCATGCTCATATTTTGAGAATATATTTCAGGACATTTTGCAAAAGGTGGTCACTGTGTGCTAACAGAACAGAGACAATTTAAGGCTGCAGCAACTGAAAAGTGAATGCCAAGTGACAAACATTTTGGTAGGAAACGCTTCAGCATATGCTAATTTAAATATATAATGTGTCCCCCCCCCCTACTTTTCAATTAAGCAAGTCAGTGTGCTTACTCTGTGTTTTGTTGGCCGCAGGACAGAAGGAAGCGGTTGAGGAAAGGAAGCGGAGTCTTGAATGCAGATTGAAATCCCCAAACAGAGGCTGCCCTGTGCCTCGGCAGCCAGAACTCTTAACCTGAAACGTCTCTCAGTACAGTTTTGAGGACATTGGTTCTGCATTGACAACTCCCAGGATAAAGCCTTAGGACAGCCTGGATTGCACACGCCGCCGTGAGCGAAGAATGATAGAGTGGCCTGTGTATTCAAACTGTCTCTCTCACTAGTATTATATGTTTATTAGCCTGTCTCGAAGCCAGTCTTATAAAACTGGCCAAGGCCCTCTCTGTCATACAAACCATTTTTCACCGCACACCACAGCACCACTTTTATAGTGTTGCTCTGCCCTTAGAAGAAATGGTCAAAAAAATTCAAATGCACTCTCTTTTACAGCTGTCAGGCAGCAAAAGGAATAGCTTAGCACCCAGTTGCTTGAGATACGAGGTCACTGTCGCAATATACTGCAAGTCTCCAACTCCACTTTATCACATTTTTCAAAAGAGAAGGTTGCAGCTGCTCCTGTAAGACTAATGTGAGATGGATGCATTGTGAGGGTCCTTTACCTTTGTTATCATTACGGTACTAATACAGTCTAGATGTCGGGAGGGGGACTTATCACTGCAGTGTGAATGCAATATAGATGAAGGTGCTGGGACCTCCACCACTATAGCGATAATAATAAAATATTGATGCAGGATAAAGTTTTTTTTAAATGGTTGTCTGCCACTCTTGTGGTAATTAAGCACAGATTTTGATGTGCTTTAATCACCTTTTGGCTGCAGCTGTTGGGTATTCCTTTGGTCCTTTCAGCAGAACTGAAGCTCCACTGAGAACTAAGTGATGAAATTCTTGCCATGATCAAATATTGTGATTGCAAAAAACTTTGAAAAGTTGAAAAAATACGCCCTTAAAATCGACTAAAGAAATAATCTCTGACCCAGGTCTAATGCCCACCATAGAGCCATAAAGCATTGTCATTTTCTAAATGAAAGGAAGGGAAATGATTTATCCTCTCTACATAATACTGATCACCCACATCATTAGTTATAATAAAATGATAACAATGTATCATATGTCTTCAAGGGAAACTCATTTGTCAAACATTCATTTGAATACAGCAAGAATTTCTGCGTACATTCCTTCAACCTTTTGCAGGGGGGAGAGATTATTGCTTTCAACACGACAGCAATAATACATCTCACAGTACAGAAAGAATAAAAAAGACTCTTTTTCATTCAAATGTTTCTGGAAGAGATGAATACCTTGAATCTGTACTTCTTGAATTAAATGCATACAGATGATTGTTTGAACCCATGAGCACAAAAGAGACAAGGACACCATGTACACTTGGTAGAATAACCTTAGAACCTTTGGATTTTAAGTTGAATGAGCATATGATTGAAAATGACGAAAACTGTTGTATAAAGCTATTTGATAAGTCTGTGGCTTACTACAGGAGGGGATGAATTACACAGCTGTAGTTACAAGTACATGCAGTTCAACTCTCTGAGTGATTATGCAAAAAGTTCGAAGTTAATAACTTTTTGGGGTATTTCTCTTTTGAGGTAATTGAAAATTGCAAGTCAGCACTGTCTTGGAAAATGGATAAAATCGGCCTTTGTGCAGTCATCCCCGAACTTCATCTGCAGGCTTCAACCCAAGGAGGTCCATGAGGACACATAGGCGAGATCAGGGAACTGTGCCACCTCCAAACTGCACGGTGAAAAAAAAAGTTGACTTTTGAATTCAAATGTGGCAGAGAGAAATGACTGCACGGAGGCAGATGATGTCCATTTTCCCAGACAGCGCTGACTTGCAATATTCAATTGCCCGAAACAGAATCACCAAAAAGGTTATTGACTTTAAACTTTCTGCATAATCAGTCAAAAGTTGAACTGAGGTTGCATGTAACAAGAGATGACTCATCCCTTTTTTACCTTAGGCCAAAAACTTCAGCCACCATTTATCTATACAATATATA